>VZTI01001107.1:1039766-1208537 GCA_013397865.1 Struthidea cinerea | reverse complement strand
ATACTCATCCTTCATGAAAAAAACAATTGCCTTGATTCTCCTTTTTGCCTTTGTAGGAAAAACTGGGTTTGTATTTTTACACTAGGGTAAAATCCCATGGCAAACAGAAGTGAACCTTATAAGGTTAAAATCAGGTAGAAAAGAGAGTTTACAAAAGACATTGCAGAAGCTTTTTGCTTTCACAGTTTTTTGCAAACAAGCCCTAACAATTCTCTTGAGAGCAAAACCTGTCTAATACTGATCTTTTTGGTCAGTTCATCCTGTAACAACAAATGAACATTATGTTGACATTCTATGCATTGTTCTAGTTATTCTCAGTCATTGCTATTGTCACCTTCTTGAAGGTATCATGCTGAACACAGATTCAATTTCTAAAGCACCTGAAGGTACTCTCAATACTGAAGAAGCATGTTAAACTTGCTATCAAGTAGACTACAGAAAAAAATGATACAAAGTTGAGCTGTAAATCAAAAATTAGGCATCTTCAAAATTTTTTGACAGGAAGTAATGCAGCTGTAGGGTCTTACCCAGTGTAAAATTTGCTGTAGCAGTCACAGAAAACATAGAGGACAAGAAAGTACATTCTGATTGTGTTCAGAGATGAGATTTTTTAAATACAATACATTGATTCATTTCTGAAAAATATTTACTTTTTTGTTTCCTGAAGACTGCCACAGAAAAAAAGTCAAGTGGCCAATCTGGGGCCCACTTGAACTATCTTTATGCCTTAAGAAGGTTAATTTAACTGTATACATCCCCTGCCCTGGGGATATCAGTGTTTCCCTCCATAATGTTTGTCATTTAATAGAAAAGGTGTGCTATTCAATCAAATTTGCCCTGAAAATATTAAACTCTTACTAATCAAATTTTCATGAATTGGCAAAATTCTAAGCGAACATCACTGAAGCATTTCAATTCAATTTAATGCTAATGAGGATAGCCAGTAGAACTTCTTTACCTTGTTTGGCTTGCATGAATTTAGTATCAAAAGAAACCCCATTAAGGTACAATGTATACATATACTTTTATTATTTTGTAAAGGCTTATATGATGAGGGCTTGACAAGAAGGAATTACAGAGATCTATTACCCTCCTGTCCATCATTGTTTCTATTAAGGAATCTGAGAGGCAGCAGGAGGACAAAGGGGTCTTCATGAGTACTTGAATGGTATACATATACTTGTATTTTCTTTAGGTAAAAAGGTAACTTGGCATCAGAAAAGGGTTGGTTTTGGTGTTGATTGCTGAGTACGTCTGTAACCGCTAGAAAAAAAAAATTGTATCAGCAAAGGCCACTGTAATTCTTTTTTCTTAATGCAGCTCCAATAACCTGATAATTGCTATCTGACTCATGGGAGACTATTACGTATTAGTTAGGCTACTCAGTTTCTAATAGTAAATTTCATTAAGAATTAAAAAAAAACCAAAGGAAAAAACCCTAGCATATAAACAAGCAATAAAAATTGCTGCTTCATAGATGCCTTTGCAGGTTTGTTGCTGAAGCCCTTTTTACAGACATCATCCTTTTCAGATTAGGTTTACTTTACTATGGGCACAGTTTTTAAATAACTCCAAAATTAATTAACATTTTTATTTTTTTATTTTCCTTGTTTTTTCTGATGTTGTTCTGGATCTGCCCTATGAAGTGAGGAAGGGAAATGTAAGGCATACTGAAGCTGGGCAGCAGTGGGGTGGAGCAATTATAACCAAACTATACTTGGGAATATCCTTTCCATGTGTCCAGATAAAGCAGTAGGGTGTCAACAAACAGCTCATAGGATCTATAGTTCAGTCTGAGCTACTGCATTAAACAGAGTTTAAAAGAAATACGAGACATTGTTTTCTTATTTAATGTTCCCAAGGGACTGACTCTTTCTTGTTGTGGAGTAACTCATAGTTCTCCTAGAAGCAGGTGGATATTGGTGCTGGGAATACAGGATAGACCAAAACCCAGCCTGCATCCTGACTTGCATCTGTCTACAGTAAGATGAAATATGCTGGAAAGTCAAAATCAAAGCAGATTAACTCAGAAATTGCCTTTTGCAGAATAAAATATAGCTGAGCAGGAAAATAGGTCTAACTGTTGGTACTGTTTATGCTTTCATAGAAGCAATAATTTTTCTACTTAGTTGTTGGTGGTTTCTTTAGCAGGCTTGCCTTATTTCAGCCAAAAAAAAAAAAAAATCTATACACTGCAACATCTTGTTCAAATCTGTATACACAGAAAACACCTAAATTTCTGTGATAGATCATTGTCTCATATGTTTCATATAGATTCACTTCATAGTCTAAGTGCAGTAAGAAGACAGCTGTTGGAAAATACATTGATCTTACAAACTGTGAAAGCGTAGAAACAATAATTCAGGATTCTTTTTGGTGTCAACAGGATTCCTCAACACTTCAACAAATCTATCTGCCTTCTGCTGATCCCTGCATTTTGCTCTGACTTGCTAAATGAAAGCCTTTCCCTCAGTGACCAAAATGACCACTTTGTATAGTACGAGTGATGCTTTTTAATTTCTCTCTGTTACTTTGGACATGAATTAGAAAACAAATGGTTATCATTTTACACTTATGGAAGCATAAATAAGTGTGCCACTTACACCAGGAACATCCACAGTGAATAGCATTTACTAAATTCAGCAGAGCTTTTTGACCTTGGAAGCAAGTACTGCACTTTGTAAGATAACACATGGAAAAAAATTTCAAAAGAAAACATATTTCCAGCTCATCAAGAGTGAAAAGTCAATCTATTTAAAAGCTGCTCCTTTTTGTTTTGTTTTGTTTTGTTTCATTTTGTTCTTCTGCACAAATCAAAATACACGTATCAAAAATATGTGTTCAATAAAGAAAGGTGTAAGACTTATGGCTTTGTTTTCCTACCTTGACTCCAACAAAGACCGACATACTGTCTTTGTTAAAGACTATTATTAAATGTATGCAATTGCAAACATAAAATGTTGTTTTTGTTTTTATTAGGGTGATAAAATTTTATAGGTTAAATGGAACATAAAAGTGTCTCAGCGACTCCAACACATTTTCTTGGGAAGAGTCAAAATGAGCCCAGTATGCACCAGAAAGTAAGAGCCAACATACTTCTTCAGTTGTACACGCAACTCCGATATTAAATGTTCTACTTGTGTTGCTTAAGTCTTTCTAACTGTCTTGGCATACATGGAAATGTGGTAGAAAAATGAAGCTGTATTTTAACATGTTTGGCTAAATTCTAAATCAAATACTATCATCAGAGAGTTACATCTTGCTGTTAGGTTTGATGAAGATAGATTTTGGATCATTATACTGAGAATTGGTGCTTTTGGTATCTCACTTGCAGCCCTGACAGGTAAGTAAAAAACATTAGGGCCCACAATTTCAAAGCTACTTGGGCTCTGTGGCCTACTGAAATGGGTAGGAAATTTGTTAACTATTGTCTGGAGAAATAAAAAACAATATTTTATATTATAGGTATTACCATACTGTTCAACCACAGTATACTAATAATAATGTGTAGATAATTCCATTTTTCTAGTATATAATTTTCAGTTCACTGTTTTCCCCTTTTTTTTAAGGAAAAACTGTCAGTTACCCACCACGTTCCAGAGCATCCAGGTACACATCTAATTTAGTGGACTTGTCAACACACATTACTGGGAAACTGCACCAAGTTTTTGTTCATTTTCGAGTCATGTACCAAAGGTGGAAAGACTAATGTTGGCACAATAGAAATAAAGAAAACCAGCAGAATTGTTTTAAAAATTTTATCACCAGATGGCAGAGCAGCTGTTACTACGTAATAGCTCTGCCTTTAAATTCTTCATCATGCTTTTCCTTATGTGGTAGGATATTTACTGTACCCAGACTGCATATCACCACAAAATGAATGTTTTGAGCACATCGGATGTCACTGCAATGTATAAATGGACAACAAAATACAACAAAGATTTTCACAGATGCTGTGAAGATAAACACTTACATTGTAATCATTCTATTTTCCTATTTTGCAGTTTTATCTTCTGCTTTCTAATTCCATATTTCTTTGTTTCTGTAACTAATGTACAAAAGAGATCAGACTCCATGTACAAAATAATGCATAATAATCCATTTTCTTCACACTTGTGTGTTCTACTTTTTCTTTCTTCCCTTTGTATAACCTCAATATACTTTTAATACAATGCGTCCTATTCATATATCTATATATATATCTAATTTGAAAGACTTCTAAGAAAGGTTTTTTTTAAAGTTGGTTAACTGGGTTGAATTCTGTTTCCCTAAACCAGTTGTACAGGTACACTGTGTAACTATATCACATTAAAAAAAACCTCCAAATACAACTGTACAACATATTCAGTGGTTTACACTGGACTCCATGTATACCTATATGTGAACTGGAAACTACAACATGAGAAGTTCACCAGCATCTTCAATGAAAAAGCAGATTGTCTATTAATTCTTCACTCCAGTTTTGTTGTAAGCCATGCTCTGTTCCACTCCGGTTGTTAAAATTTCAAATTGTGATTGCAAATGGAAGAAAAAACCATGGAAGAGTGTCACAGAGTTAAGGATTTTGAACTGAAAATAGTCAATTATTTGACATGCTTTCGAGCAGTGCTACAGAAAAATGAGGAAGGCTAATTGTGAATTTTAATTGTGACAACCATTTCATGGAAACACATCTAGTCTAACTAATTCAATTTGATTTCGTATTATTTTATTCAGTGTGATTGGAAAAAAAACCAACACTGTAAATGTTTATAGTCTGATTTGTGTTAAGCAGTGTGACTTGCTAACAGATTACATTTTCAAAAATGAATACTACAGCATATCATTAGAGTGTGCTTTCAGTACTTTATGGAAACCAGAGTGACTAACCAGATCTCAAAAATCATTACTTCATGTAAAATTATCAAAGAATTCCCCAGTGGGAAAAAAAAATACAGTCTTTCAAAGGAACCCTGCTCGCTCCGGCATTTTTCAGCATCTTCCATTTGATAGAGCAGTATCTCCTCCTCAAAAGGCTGACTGCCATTCCGATCTGAGCCAGCTGAAATAAGGGAGACCTTCGAGAAAATTGTCTTTTTCCAGGAGCATGCAGCCCCATGGAAGAGTACCAGTACCAGTCCTCGGCTCATCCTGCTTCTCCCTGCACCCACAGTATGAAACCTTAGCTGCAAAAATGTCTCCTATTTTCTTCCTCTTTTTCCTCCATCATCCTGTCTTCCTTGAATTGTGTCTTTCTTTGGATCTCCATACTAGGAAGCAGCACTCTAATGAAAAAGTAATTCCAAAAATTGGACAAAACTGTTTGAGAACTCTCCTGCCATTATGATTTAATATTTTAAATCATATTTCTCTGAGTTAATTCTGAAATCTCTGACCACAGAGAGAAAAAGGATCCTCAGTCTCCCAGCCAATTTTTCTGCAAAAATAATCTTACTCAAAAGAGATATTTTATCTTAGTAAATAGTATTATATTGTCTGGGCTTTTCTCTCTCTGGTCAATATCGCCAGGAGTCCTTTGGTGTATGTTAGGTTTCTGAAACTTAGGATGACACTGAGGAGAGATTTAGTTACTGAACAGTCTTCTGAGGCCCTGGGACTACAGCCTGGTGGTGAAATACAACCATTTTGCTGCCTTTTAATGCAATGTACAGCGACTGCCCTCTCTTCTTAGTATCGCTGCCAATAAAGTGCATCTCCCTGTTTCCAAGGCTGAATGACAAAGGTATAAAATGGACTTCTGCACTTTTCTACCCAGTCCAGGATGCATTGCCAGTTTGTCTGTAAAGTGAGAATTTATTTGAGCACAAGCCAGCACACGTAAGTATCGTCTTTCTCTTAACAAGTAAATGTAGAAGAGAAGATTTGAAGATTTTTACTTAAGTACTTTCAAACTATAAAGTAGGTACAATATATATATAATTGACTGAAACACATTCCATTTCCTAAGGAGAAAAAATGTGATGGCAAATCCACCCACCACACAACAAATTTACATCATCCACAAAAGAGAAAAAAAAAATTAAAATAATACATATGAAAAAAAAATTAATCCATTTTTTACTGTACCATTTATCATAGATACCTAAAAAAATCGTGTATTTTTAAAAAAATCTTGTGATTTGAAAAGAAGTTAATACCTTTGTGTTCAAGAGTATTGATTTGTTATAAGAATGTGATCCAGAATAAAGTTCTTACATTTACTTCCAGCGTCCAACACTGAAGTGAGATCCATTCCTTCAAATGAACCCTTAGACATTATTTATTACTGATGAAGGAAAGCACAAAAACATACATCCACTAGCTACAGTAAGAAGAAAAAAAGACAGCCACAGAAACCATAATCTACATGCTCACACTACTGATGAGATTTTAGTTTAAACCATCCATATCTGCAGTTAAGGTACACAAAATGTATCTGTGATCAAATCTGCATAGACTGAATCTTTGCACGTAGGCACAGCTTCATTCACATCAGTTAGTTGCTCCATGAATACCAGAATGCAATCAAACAGAATACTGCCCCTAATTCTTGAGTGAAGTCCTACCTAGACAGAAAAGAAGGTTGAAACACAAGACTACAGGCAGAATAGCAATTCATACTCCTCACAACCATGTCTGTAGTCTGCACAAACCCATGCCTTTCGATGATAAAAGGAAGAGGTTCTAGAAAGCAAAATGGGGAAAACAGCTAACAGTTAGGAGTGTCAGTCACTCCACATGACACGATGATGGTAAACCCTTCTGATGTTATTAAAGGATGTGATTTTACAACATTAAAAAAACCTAAATATTAAAAAAATTAAAAGTCTGCAATCTTACTTTCTTTGTTAAAAGTTAAAAATGAGATTCTTCCCTGCAGGTGCCTTCTAGATCTATTTCCTCCGCTTTAGAAATTTTCTCTACATCTTCTGTAAATAACATTTTTTTATTTTCAATTCAAGCCATTCTATGACTTATGATTTTATGATTCTATAGACCTTTGTAAGAGATACTTTCTGAAATACAATTAATTTGCAATCTAGTTCACTAAAACTGATAATGACACCTGTTAAAAACAAAAATAAAAATGCTGTGTAGCTCATAATCAACCACAACACTGTGATTTCCTCATATAGACTAAAACTCTGCTGGGATTCTTTGCTTTTCTTACTGCTGTTAGTGCTGCCAGTAAAATCTTACAAATCATTCACCAATAGATTCTGTAGTGGACGACAAGAACAAAAGAAATGTAAAATTTACTCTTCTCATTAGCAATATTCTTGCACAATTATCTCCCACAACAATTAAAAAAAAAATCAAAGAAATAGTATTTTGGTGATTATTTGAGAAAGGACTTAGCACTTCAATAGAATTTCACTGATTTTATGACTTAATCTAGTCAATGGAAAAATACACATGATTGGATTATGTTACAGGCCATGACCATCTAGCCTGTTCTCCAACAAAACACAGGCTACAGAAACCCTTGAATTAATTCCTGTTTTATCTCAGGCATATTGTTTAATAAAATATCCAGTATAGATTTATGAATATTCTCCAGAGATGGAGAATCCATTAGCTGGATGCTTACTACAGACAATTACTTTCCTTCTTTCCCAGTTCTCTGCTAATAGATTTCTATTCACAGGAAATTATTTATCGATTATGCTGGGGTCACCCCCACAGACCTGTCTTTTATTAGACAAACTGTTTGAGCTATATATTTCAGTGAGAGCCATGTTTTTCCATCCCTTCATCATTCTCAAGGTTCTTTTCTGAACCTGCTCCAATATCAACATCCTTCCAGTAGGGGCCACAGTATTACAGCAGAAATCACTGCAATCTCAATATGAAATACACTCACTTGACATTTCCTCAGAATATTTACTCCTTTGTATCCAAAAGGGGGTTTTCCTCAAGCTTATTAGGTGGTTCAAATCCATTCTTCCAGTCCACTGTCAAAAAAAATAAAGGGCAAACTAGCCAAGAGCCCATTCTTCTGGGACTCCATATAGAGCACATCTCTAGGTAGATATTGCTACTTGCCTCACAGAAATGTAAGACAGATTCAGCAACCCTATTACTTTTTTTCTGCCACCTTGTAATTAATTGGAAGGTTGTTTTTTCAGTATAACACTTATATTTCCTTATTCTGCTGTTAATCAGTGTTTATTTCATTATCCTACATTGAAAGCTAATTAATAGAACCCCATCTCAGCTCAGAATCAGTCATGTCAACACAGTTTACTGTAGGTGCTAAAGAGTTAGAAGCGGAGAAATTCTTCAGCCTTTTCTCAATATTCTGTGAGAAGACTGTCCTTCCTATGTAAACTATTTTAAACAAGGTCACAGTTTCATAAACTTCTTGCACCTGCAGGCTGTTTTGCAAGATTGTTATGGCTTTGACTTTGAAAATATTTTGGAATAGGTATCTTAAAACTTGGCCAATCCCCTCAAGGGGTGGATGGCCGAGGGACCAATTACCCATTGCCATTCAACACACTTTTGCGATCTATCCTATAAAAGTAGTTACAAAATTATTAAAGCGCTTCCACTTGTTCATAAGCCTGGACTCTATGTCGTGTTCTTTATGTGTCTCAGACGCGACAGCGACAGTTTACAATTAGCATGGTAATATTTTCATTCCCTTTTGCATACTGTGACATCAAGTTACTTCTCAGAGGGCTAAACGAACATCCCAACATCACCTGCTGGGTGGATGGGTACACACCATTTAAACAGATGAATCAGATGTGTTAGGTTTCAGATGGAAGATACAGAAGACTTAAAATGTGGATAGGGGCTTAAATCAGACTGAGCTCCTTCAAGTTTTCCCACTTTTACTCAGGCTGCTTAAAAATGATACAAGGAGTGAGTTTACAGCCTTTTTATGTATGTTCTACTTTTTTGCTAATAGCAATCGACTCCCATACTTTGAAGCATCAGTTAAGCAAGACAGTCATCTGTGGTACTGAGAATTAATTTCCAGTATTCCCTATGTCAGTCATTTAAAAACCCTTTTTATTGTCAAGATACCTCACGCACGCTTCATTTTAACCATCTTAAAATTATATCCACTCTCAAGTCATGTGAGTCCATTGCAAGAGGCTGGAAATTGGCCTTGGTGTGAATTCTGCTATCAGAGCCTGAGAGAGCTCACCTTAATTCCCAGCAACCATATGTACAGACAAAGCTCTGAAACATTAAGGTTCACATAAAAATTCCAGCCTCTGTCACTGTCATAGGCTTGTCCATCCCATTCAACATTTCACATCAAAGCCTGAAGAATGTTTTGGCCAGAAAGAGACCAAGAGAGGTAAATGAGACATTTTGTGTGCTTTCTTGAAAAGGCCAGTTCTCTGTCTCAGTCTCAAATATCTGCCTAATAGTATTACATCTAACGCAGAGGCTATAATACTGGACAGAAGTGTTTACTAAGTCAGGAGTGGAGCCCATCCTGCTTTCCATGTGCATTCCTTGGCCAGTGGTGAATCGCTGCATCAGGAATACGTGCAGCTCTTTTACCCCGGGGTCTATTTGCAATATGCGCCTCAAGTCAGGAGGCTGGAGCTTTATTTCTCCTTGGAAACAAAAGCAGTTCTTTACCTACCAGTGACTGCTTTATCCATTGAACTACTGTGTAAAAGGGAGGGAATGGGACCACTTGACCTACTATAAAAATGAATCTCTGGAACTGAATTAAATCACTTGCACATAACAAAACCTTACTAGATGTCTTTTCAGACCACTGTAAATTTGAGACTCCCATGCCACTGTTGGTTGAAGTGCCCTGAAAAAAGTAGTACTTGTTGAAAGGCTCCTAATTAATTTGCTAAAGTTTCTTTTGTGAAAACAGTTTTGTGACTTCCCTTGGAAGAAATTGTAACAAAAGGAATTTCATATTAGCAGTAAAAGAGGTTTTTTAATTAAACATTCTACCCTGCTCAGGTAGCAATATAATCTTTCTGTGGTTAGACATTTCTGGACATTGCAAAAACATAACCTTTTCTGAATCTAATTACATCTACAAAGCTGGTAACTGAACCTAATTCTTAGGTGCATTTCTCATTATTATGGATATTAAAAACCATCCTATACTTTCAAAGATTTTCTTAATACCACTAAAAAGCTTTTTATATCTGCTCTTAATAATCTTAAGGATTTTTATAGCTAATCCATTTCCTGTGTAATTTCTCCAGACTCACTTAACTCTATTTGACAGTTGTGGAAGAATTTGTTTCTGCTAGGGACAATTTGTAGCTGTGCATGTATCCATCAAATTATGTTTTATATATATTTATGTATATATATATATGTTTATGTATATGCATATTGCAGGTCAAAGTTGAGCTGAATAGCTGGCATGTTCCACATTCTTTCAGAAGAGCCGCATGCAGGATAGCTGTCATTGTTTTGTATTAAACAGCTGAGGTTTTTAATGTTTCACTTCACTTCCAGAATCAGGAGGTATAGGATGCATAATGAAGGAAGTGACAGACAAAACAAGCCTGGTCAGATAAATCTCAAAGCCTGACTGGACCTCAAAAGGTGTTGTTTACAGATGTTGCTGTTCTGTCTCTGCTACCAACAAGTTTTGTGAATCCAGTGGAGAAAACGTGTTTCCTCACTCTCCAGGGAGATCTCCATGTAACACAGAGATCCAGCACAGTCTGCACTCACACCATGGTCTCATCTAGTAGAAGTTCTTGCCATTGGGCCAAATCTGTAGCCTGCAGTGGAAATGTGCAGAGGTTTTGTATTGTTCAGATGGAGAAATATCCAACCCACTCCAATGGACTCTGTCACAGGGCACAGCTGAGCTCCCTGGATAAGGTAAGGCCACCTCAAACCTATGGAAAAGCATATATAAGAGATAGCAAAACACTTTCTAGCAGAGAGGAGTGAGTTTAAAAAGTGTGAGAAACAGCTCTGCAGACCCCGAGGTGAGAGCAGAGGTAGGGGAGGAGGTGCTTCAGGTGTCGGTGCAGAGATTCCCCTGCAGCCCTTCGAGAGGACCCAGGCTCCAGCATTTCATGGCTTACAGCCCACGTGAAGGACCTAGACCAGAGCAGGGGCAAAGTGTGAGGAGGAAGGAGCAGCAAAGAAGACCTATTGTGGTCTATCCACAATTCCTGTTCCCCATTCCCCTGTGCTGCTTGCCATGAGGACACAGAGCAGTCAGAAGTGAGGGAGCAAACTTCCTCCTGGGCAAGGGGTTGGGGAGAAGAGAAAGGATTTCTTTTTATTTTTGTCTTTGTTTCTCTTTGTCTATATATTTTTTACTTGGAAGTAAATTAAGCTAATTTTCCCCAAGTCAAGTTTGTTTGGCCCATAATGCTCACTGGTAAGTGATCTCCCTTTCTCAGCCTCTGAGATTATTCATCTTATTATATATGCCTTCTGTCCTTCTGAGGAGGGAATTGACCGAGTGGCTGGGTAGTCATCTGGCCCTATTACTAAATAAATTACTAAATAAATTACTAAATAAAGCATCAGGATGTGCATCAGTTGGAAAAATGAAGAAAATTGTTAATTGTTACCTCCCAACTCAGTGAGGTAAGATTCAGTGGTGAGAAATTATTATGCAAACAAATAGATTAAGATCGTGATTTTGAGCAAATACAGAAGGACAGTGTTAAAATTGTGCAAAAGATCATCAGTCTTGCTCATTTTTTAAATAAAGGTGGTTTTACCATGCTTTTTAGATGTCTTACAGTTATCTTGCTCTCTTACTATATGTAGTTTACTAAGATATCTGTTCATAATGCTGTTATTTTTAAATATTTACGTGTTATTCACATCCTTAATTTACTACTATGCCAGTATTAGAGGATTTTTGCAGTAAATTCTCCACTTCTGTGATGGAACAAATGCTTCTTTGACAGCATAATTATTAAAAGAGAGCTCTAGCTGTTTACAACATTTCAGATATTTGGAATGTAAATGCATGTCCTGCAGACAGCTAATGAGATTGTCAAATCTAATTTAACATGTCTTTGATTCTCAGAGATAGCCTCACCATGTTACTGCTATGTCTGTATATTGGAGCTGAATTTGTCTGTTTGAAAGTTACCAGCTAAGTATGATTCTGAGCCATCAAGATATACTTGCACTAAGAATGCTTTAGAAATTCAGGCCTAGCACTGCGAAGGTTACTCTTCTAATCTCATTCTTTGGCAAAAAGAGTCTTTCTGCAGTAATTAATTTTAACACCTTGACCAATCAGTTCTGAAGCGACTGTCACTCTAGGCACTTCTCCTCTCAGCTATACTGGCTACCTTGCAGCTAGTCATCATTAGCTCTTTCACCAGACTGTCATTTAGCTCAAAGTTCCTATTTTTTTTCTCAAACTCTGGATCTGGGTGTTTTGGGGTTTTTTACTAGACTAGAATAAAACAGCTTCTTAAGAGCACAGGGGCTGATTTACCTCATTTTCACTAATACAGCCGCAGTACAACAGAATAGGCAATGATTTTCTTTCGCTATAAAAGAACAGAAGAAACAAAGTTACTGTCAGTAGAAGCCACCATTTCTGAAAATGAAGGTGTAAGTAGCATTATGTTTTTACAGCAGATTCAGTCAGCTATTTGCAGCAGCATAGTGTCAGAGTTTAAACGAATGCACTGCATGAGCATTCATACAGTCACATGGTTATCAGGTGTAAACCCATTTTTGGAACTAGCAAAATGCCTTTTCCTGCTATGTCAAGAGAGGCCTTTTAGTCAGTCTTGGGGTTCACACAGGAAACTTCCAATTCTTTAGTAATCCATTCAATAGCATATGAGTACTAAATTCAGTGATTCTATTTTAAAACCTATGTGTGTCTGATATTGCACATTTTCATTTCCTGGATCTCAGTCTGTGAAAGGTTACCCACCTCTGCCACCTCTGCCATAAGAAGCATTTTCTCACCAGCATGACAGAAGAAAAACAGTAGAACCTAATCAGAAAAATGGTAATTTATAAAACTTCTTTGTTTCTGCTAAATGAAGGTTTGAGAATCATAATTTATTCTCCACTTATCTAAATAATGGTAATATCTTGAATAATTATTTTATGGTATGTCCTAAATCTGTAGAATGGTGCAACAGATTTTTATGAGCAAAAATATATATAAATTGAAGGAGTGATAAGAACTTGAAGGAAATGCAGGATGGAGGATGAAGGAACTTGAATCTGAAGTGCAGTTCATGAACAATAACTTCTTCCAACCTATCATTCAGTATTTGTCATATATGATTCATTCCCCTAATAGAAAGCTTAATTTTCCCAATGAGACCTGACAGTTTTCTTGAACTAGTTTCACAGATGATATATCTGCCATGAGTATAGATTGATGTGTCTCAGGTGGCATTACAGATACCATTTTCTGTTGATCTGAGAAGGAAAGAAAGAAACAAGATCAAAGCTTTATGAAATCTTCATAGATTTTTTTGGCAGAAAATGAAAGAAATTTCAAACTGACCTTTGACGTGAAAAGAGAAAACATTTCAGAGCATCTCACCAAGTAAACAAACTGACACTTTTGCAATAATACATACACGGTGTAGATTGAAAGATTGCTTGATGTTTAAATTGATCATCTGACAATAATATGTCAAGATGTTGTTCATAAGAATACAGTTCATTCTGTCCAAGAGTTTTATTATTTCAGAATTTTAAGAATTCGTAATGGGTACATGCCTTAATATCAGTACACCATTGGGCTGTTGCACATGCAAATAACTCTCCATTTAGAGATCAGATGTGAGTTGCTAAAGAAAATAAATATTTAAATAAACCGGAAAGGCATAATCATGTTATTATTAAAGTGAATATTAAGAAAAAATTAATTCATTTCTCTTGTGTTGAATATGCTTCCTATGTATGTTAATAGGGCTTTTTCCCCCACACAAAATAAAAAGCAAGCACATATTACAATGTAAGAAATGCAGGATATAGATGAAGAAAAAAAAAATATGGATGGGTGATCACTAATATTTTAATAGGTCTAGTTCTATGCTGAATTTTGTTTGCACTCAGAATCTACCATTTGCAATGCTGGGCATCTAAAGAAGCCTTGTGCTAAAACACTTATCTGAAAGATTCCTTCAAATGAGACCTTTTAAAATTTCTTTCCTTACAAAGAGGAAAAATATTACCAATCTATAAGATGAAAGAGAATATAGATATTAAGCAGACATATATCATCAGACTTCCATATGCAAAATTTAACTTGGAAACTCCAGTTCTATGCAATTATATCCCTTCAGTTGAGTAAGTTCCATTGTAGTGCTGAGTTTGAAGGTATTCAAAATATTTTAATTCCAGATGATGAATGGTTTGCAAATATAAAAAAATGTGCTTATCCTTTAAAAAAAAAAGCAATGCTTGGCTTCCCCTGTAAAGCAAGCTGTTCTGGACATTAGCACTCTTCAAAAACAGCATAAATTCATAACAACAATTTATTATATAATGATCACCTTGTCTGTGCATGGCCTGTAAGCTGAAATGGTGTTTTAGCTCAATGAATACTTTAGCTGCAGAGCGGCTTATTTAAAAACTTGCTTTGGCATTCAGCCATATTTCTTTTCTGCATTCAGCATGAAAGCTACATTTTAAACCAGACATTGTCAAACAGCAGAACGGTTAGATAAGAGCAATAAAAATTACTAAATCCTCACAAACTACAACCTATAGAACAGGACAGTTCCGTCTGTTAAAAAAATGGATGAAGGGAGACAGAACTGTCTACAGTTATTCAAGGTGATATAATGAAGTGAACTAGGGTCAACATGGAAAGATAAAAATAGCAATGGACTTAATATATAGAAGGGGCACTTGGGGTAAATAAAACTTTCAATCGAGTATGGCAACTGAAAATCATTTCTAGGAAAAAGTGAGGTTTCACCATCCGCTCAGATTTAAGGTCTAGGTAAGTTGTTATTCTTTTCAGGTTTGTTTAGAGATATCTAAACTAATCCTATCATGTTTCACTCCCTATCAGGGAGTGAAAGAGTGGTTCTGCAACCCAAACCAATTTGTGATTGCTGAATTGTAAACTATGTTATTGTTGAAACAAGTCCTGTATGTTAATATCATCTCTGTTTTATGACATCTGATAACTTTGTGACTGAATGCTTGAAGGTACTCATTAATTTTACTGATATAAGTACAAATTGCAACCTTTTCTTTTCTGGAACAGATGCACCTTATTTGACCTTTATAGCTTAAAAAATACTTAAATGTAGCTAAATGTAGTGATATGCCAGGTTTCTATAGCTGCCAGCAGGACATTAAAATGTATAAATTTGGCTAGCCTTTCAAACAGATTTGACCTCTTTACCTTAGTATCTATGTATTTCTAAAGTGTGCTCAAGATACATTAATTATCTTATGCACCTGAGATTTATGTACTTTAGATAAAGCCTTTAATTTCCTGTGAGAAAACAGAAGCAAAATCAATAACTATTTCTAGTTCCGGTGCTTACCTGGAAAGAGCCATTACTTAATAAACAGAAAAGATAGCCCAGCATTTTGTCCTGTGATAAAATAGTAAGTCTGTGTCATATATCTTTCTGAGACTATCACACCTTTGAATGAAACTAATGTAAATTCACTGCTAGGACAGCAAAGGTAAAGTCTGAGACCAAACAGGCTGAGCATTGGCAAACTCTTGTGAGAGTTATACATGCACGCAAGATTTTGCTGTTTTCGTTTCATTTAGCTATATCACATTTTAAGCTAATTGCCAAAAATTTCTATGAATTCAAGTTTGTATCCTTAGGTATGGTCCATTGTTTTCTGGATGTCGTTAAGATGATGCTATGCTTCATCTAAGCACAAGCCTAATAGCAAATGAGAATTAAAAAAGTATAATAAATATTAAACTGTTTTAAACTTTCTGAGTTTATTTCACAAAAAACATTTTTCTTTTATGTTGGATATTTTTTCTGTTTATGACTTTTCTATTAATTTCAAACTTAAGATGATGTGATTGTGATTTTCAGATGTGATTGTCCATATTTATCCTTTTAAATATTTTCTAATAGATAATAAAGAGCATTAAGCCTTCTTCATATAATCCCTATTTTCCTATGCAAAAAATTTACTAGAATTTGGTAGAGATGGAAGATCACTAAAATTCTTCTTTTTTTTCCTTTTGTTATTGCCAAATATCACACTACAACCTAATGCTGGATTCTTTGAAGCTGTTGGAATCAGAGATGCACAGGTTTTGATGGTACAGACAACAGAAATGTCCATTTGAACTTATGATGTAAAATACAACCATAAGGTTGTGAAAGGTTCAGCCACTTTGTCAGGATTTCACTTGAAAACTAATTTTAATGTTTGGAATTCTCTTTTACTTTGTGTGGAGCAGTTTGAATTATAAATGTTACACGACCACTGATACTTACTGGTTTGGTATTGTATGTTTTGGATTCTCCAAGCCATGTTCCAGATACAAATGTTTGTTACATTTCTTTTTGCCACTTTATTGTATAGTAAACTCCAGGGCTATGGCTTAATCAGTATGATAAAGCCACTAATGTTTTTGTGTGTCAGTGACATTGGTATTACAATTTTTGTGGCTTAGTAAAATAAGTGACAAGTATGTGTGAGGGTACACCAGCTGTAAAAGGGAAAGAACAAATACAAACATAGATTAAAGGAAACCTTTAGAAGCCTTTGGAAAGATTATTTGTACTAATGACACTTGAAAGAGATGATTTAATGTATGAAACTAAAAGAATGATCAATGACTGGAATGCATTTCTTACGAGAATGCATACTACCTGACATGGCACTAGCTTGGTTTTGATTAAACAGAAAAACTGTTTGAAGTCAGAACCTGCCTTAATAAGAACTCCCAAAACCAAATAGTAAAATGCTAAACTCATAACTCTAAAACATTTGTGTCATAAACAAAGAAAAAAGACAGCAAATAGTGTGTTAGCTTGTCTAGAATCACTGATATAGTGAAAGCTTGACATTTTTTTAAAATTATTGTCATCAGGTATTACACTTCTAAGAACACACTTTTGAAACATGTATATTAAAAGATTTTTTGAATATTTCTTGAATTCACTGTACACAGCTCTGAAAAGATTCAGCTAATGCAACCCTCATTTTCTTTATACATTGAGCTGTCATCGTAATAATGACAGATTTTTTACTGTAAGGTTACAGAGTACCCCACACAGTCATTTGTACTCCAAAGTTTGTCAAGTTTGGTTTCATGAATGACAGCCTCACTTCAGAAGTTCTATTAATTCAGGATGTGTTTAACTCACTGAAACCTCTAATGTTGAGTTTAATCAGACTTTGCAGCGAAAGTTGACTGGACACATGATTCCCAGAGTTATCTTGGAAAATATATATGTAGTGTATTACAGTAGGAAAATACAGTTATACAGTATTTATGAGATAAGCTGTACACTAATGAAATAAAAAAAGGTTTTTTCTGTTCACTCTAAGCAGATGTTTAGTGGAAGCTTAAAGGTAAACCCATCCAGTGGTGTCCCTGCACGAGACACAAACGTAATTATGGAGAGTAATCTACTCAAGCATGCAGGTACATGAGTTCTTCTAACTTCACCTGTGCAAGATGATGACCAAACTACAGAAACTCGGCAAAATATGCACGCAATGTAATGGGACATACCTGTATTGAATAACCAAATAAGTCATGTCCTTCATTCACAATGAAAATTCACCTACAAATGTAAATTCAGTCCCTTCTTCACTGGCTATTTATTTGTGAATTCAGTTGTTGAACTCTCCATTTAGAAGTAATCTTATTTAATTTAGTCCCACCAATCTGTATGTTTTTGCATTTTTTCTAACAAGATCACATATTTGTCCAGGGATGGCTATCGAAATGTTGAAAAGCTTATAAGGTCAGTGTACTGTATTTGTAGAATGCTTTGCTGATGTTCATTTTAAAAGATGTGGAAAACCAACATCCCAGAACATGAATTTTGGTCTAATATTTATTAGCTGGGAAAGTATGATCCACTGTCCCTGCAAAAAGAAAAAAAACCCAAAGACACAGCTCTTTACCTGATGTTGGTGGAGCACTGAGATAACGTCTCATGCTTCTGTAAAGTTGCCCTGGAATTGCAGGGCACATAAAATAACTGCCTACAGATCCTTTCCTAGCTACTTACAGATCCTTTTAACAAACTGCTGAAATAATTCTGTGTAATATGATACATTAAGCAGAGGGTAGAATACTAAGAGCTTGGTTTTTTATGCTTAGGAGAAAGAAACAGCATGAACCTTTCGCTCATAGACTTCATTGTGGGAAACCATCAGTGTTTGAAACATAAGATCTTCTACCCTAGGTCCCCTCTAGACACTCAAGATCCATCACTGGAAAGTTTCTTGCCAGAATGGCAGAGTTATAATGCAGGGACTAGTAGACTTCCCTAAAGGCAAAGGCGGCAAATTCTGACTAGACTAGATGTCAATGTATCCATTCAGGTGTACATGAATCACTCAGTTTCTGGGAAAAAAAAAAAGAAAAAAAAAAAAGACCTGCTAGTCTGCTTCTCACTGTGGAAAAAGGAGCACTGAACCTTTAATCGTGTTGAAAAGATTTATAGTGAAAACTTGGTTGATTTCTATTTGGGAAGCACAAATTATTGTTAGGAAATCTGTACCATATTAGTGAGGAAAATTAATATCTCATTAGGGTTAACTAACTCAAAAGAAAACTAGTAATCATACCAATTTTGTGAACGTCCTTTGGTAGCTATAATAGTAAATGGTAGGTAGAAGAAAAGAAAAAAAAATCCAAGAGACAGTACAACATAACAGAGTGATATCTACAAAGGGAGGAAGAATAATATAACTACACTGAAGCAACTAGTGTGATAGACAACAGATCAGCCTAATTTTTTTTCATTTTAAATTTTACTTTAAATCTAAATACTGATAGATGTTACAAATGCTTAAAGACTCTAAACTTGCCAGTCGGTCACGTATAGCACCGTCACTGATGTCAAACAAGTCTCTATACATGAGTCAGAGCACATTCCAAAAATGCAACTTGTTAAATTTATCATATTAGAAATCTTTAAAAACAATGAAGAAAACTCAGCGTTTAAGAGGGAAATTAAGAAAAAAATACAAACAACATCCTGCATACTTGAAAAGCAAATGAAAGACTCTGAGCAGATTTTTCTCTTATATGACTGCAGATTTTTCACTTTAATCAACACACAGCCTGGAACATTTTATCTTTTAGACCAAATTTCTTGCTTTGCCAGATCATTGAAGGACCAATGACTAAACCTAGTTGAATCTTTGCATCATTACAGTCGAGTCTCAACAACTGAAACAAATGCAACAAAAACATCCTTGCAAATTTAGGTATTGGAGTGGCATCTTAAAAAAAAATATATATATTTCTATTAAGAGAGTAAAACTGAAAAGAGGGCACTTGTTAGTTGACCCATCTCAAATAACAGTCTGTTAGGCCAACATCCCACCTGACTGCTACAAAACACTAAGGCATGTTCTTGCTAAACCCAGAGCTAGAGTCCAAAGAATAAATACATGAGCTGTAGATGCAAAGCAAGGGTAAAAACAAAAACCAGAAGATTCTGTAGTCATTGTGATTCACATTTTATTTTCTACTATATGTTAGCATGAGCTCTTCACTTATCTCGAAAATGCAGTTTGGTTTATCTCATTGTTTGGAGTTCTAATTGTGAAGAAATAACAATTTCCTTCAGTCTGAATTCAGCCAAAGTTATGCCATACTATGTATGTGTTGAATCTATTTGCCTTAATATACTGTGTTCTCTTTCTTTCTTACTTACATGTGACAGGAAAAGCTGCAAAATTGAGTCACATCCTTGCTTTCTGTGGGTAAAATAGTGTAAATAAGTATATGTGAGAAAATAAAGGTTAGAGAAATATTCTAATAAACAGGGTCATTACAGAGGCAGAGTTCCTCAGAAAAGTAGTTAAAGTACAGAAAATCTGTTTTATTTTGATATTTTAATGACAAAGACACTTAAATATAGTTGTTCTGATATTAATAACATTATCCTTTAGAAAGAAAACAAGAAAAACAAACCCCAAAAAACCAATTTTTAGCACAAAAAGGTTGGGAATATACCCTCAGGGAGTGCCAGTCCTGTTATAAGAATCCTTCCTGTCTTGTAACCTGAAAGTTGGTCAACAGAGCTGTGAAGAAATTACTCATCTTGTACAAAACAAATTATATTTGTCTTTATTTAATAAAGCATTAAATCAAAACGTTGCATGCAATTGGAATGGTCTGGGTTCTCACTCTCAGTGTAACTAGTGACACTAAGGTTATTGAACTAGATGTACGAACAATAAAAAGAAAGTCCTTGCCTCAAAGAAGTTAAATCTACATTTTAAAAAATAGGAAACAAGCTGATGGAGCATGAAAATACAGATTTAATGAAGCAAAGAAGAGACTGCTTCGTGACTTAATGTGTGAGAAACAGAACGCGCTCAACAGGGATGAGGAGTAACTTCTTGATACTGATCCCTGAATCGCACGCATAACTATTGCCCAACATAAACATACACAGAAGAGCACACAGCAAGCTGCCAGCAGGTCACCAATGATCAGGAAGGACACACAGACAGAAGGAACAGATTACTAAGAAGAGGTTACACACCTGACACGTACCTAGGCTATGTGAGCATTTTCTATAACTGGACAGTAAATCTCTCCTTTGTCATACCAACAAAGCATCTAAGGAGAACTGACAAAGGTGAAGCCAAAGGAAAGATGTTATGTGGGTAGAGGAAAAGAAGGAATATATCTAATGAGCAGTCTCGTTCACTGCTTGCAGTAAATGCAAATACTCTTAATGACACCATTTGGAGGTTCAGGAAGGGAGGCTAAGGGTAAGCACAAATGAGCACTGGAGTTTATATGAACTGCAGTACTAAGCCTATAATTTTGTGAGAGGTTTCCTGGGGGCAGAACAATTGGTTGTTTCCCATTGCTCCACAGGGTGAACTGCTTGCAAACATCAGATTGCAGAGAAAAAAGCTATAGGACAACCTGATCCATGGTGTTGCCCCTAAATCTGAGATCCCAGATATCATTCTTTGAAAGATATAGGAATGGAACTATTTCAATAGAGTGTCTCAGGATTTTCTGTTGAGGAGCTGAGCTTTGAAAGCATGGAAGTCATGAGAATCCCAGTTAGGTGCCAGGCAAACACTCTCCAGGCCTCTTACCATGAATGTGGCAGTCACAGGGGCTGCATCATACTGAGTAAGTTGATAATGCTTAGGGAAGCAAGGAAGTGAAATTTTTCATCCCACTCATAAAATCTTAAAGTCTGTTCTGAGGCTCTATTTTTTTTTTAATCTTGACTTCTTCTAGTCATTTCTTCATTACATGCTTTTGTACAACTTATTTTGCTGTGATTTAATTCACAATTGCTAATACATCATGAAAATTTTCTTTTAAGAATGTTTTCTTTTGGTGAGCTGCCCTAGAAATAGGGCTCCTCTGATGTCCAATCATGTATGCACAGTGTTCATTTCTATCATAAAATACATGAGATCTCTAATTTTGGCTTTGATGCATGACTGTAAAAGTGCTAAGATTTAAAAGCCTTGAGGTGATGTTGAGTTCATTATAGGAAGCTGGCAGCACTTCTGCCACCAGATAAAAGAAATTTAATTACTGGCATCTACAGGAGACAGTTGTGTTGACTTTGAATGCTTTGATTTCTTTTATAATCTAGCTATTTATAATTTCTGTGCTGTGCATTTTCCCTGAATGGCTCTGGTACTTCAGACAAGGTTTTCAGCAAGAAATCATCATAACAAGAATACCTTTCCTTTATTTTCTTATCAAAAGAATAAACATTGATCTGATGCTTGACAGGTTTCTGAAGCCTAATGGCAGAATTTCAAAGGTCTTATTTATTTGAGATTTTTCAGCCAAATTCCCAATGTGTTCTCTCATTCCTGACTTTTGGCTGCTGTAGAGGGATAATCACGAGCTATATATAATGTTTATTCTGTATATAAAATATTTCATCGAATTGCAGTTGCATCATACATGGTTTGTAAAATTTTGGGGTGACATATTCAATACATTTTTAAGCAGACTTGGTTATGTCTAAGAAGAATACTATCTACTTCTCTTCAGGAAAGAGGGAGATATATATATATATATATACACATATACATATACAAGGTCTGGCAGGCCTTGTTGCACATATTTTTAACTACTGAGTCTCAGGAATAAACCCAGCTATTGAAAGCTCAGCCAAAGAACAACTCCAAGTGCTGGTATTGAGAAAGAACTGTATAAAAATTTTCTTGCAAGCCAGAGGGTAGAGAAAAAGTAGAACTTAAGCACTCATTTTGGGGTGTGTGTATATATTTGCTTTATGGAGCATCTTTGGGGAACTTAAAGCATTTTTTGGCCTCAGCACAGGCTGCTCAGGTTTTGAATAGAAATGGATGTAAGTAGTTCCTTGGTTTTAAATATGCTGCTTTTCTGAAATGGGCCTTTCTGAGCACAATGTGAATATTGATCAGACTAAATTTGTCACTAATTCCTAGATTAAATTTCTATCTTTAACAATATAGGCGGAATTTAAACAAAATCAGTTGCTCTGCAAAGGGAATGGTGTGCACGTTGCCAGTCTTCATAGCCTGTTGGTAGCTCCATGCCTGACCTGACAAGCCAATTTGGGCAACATGCCAATTGACTTTAATGGAAATTTTGCTTGTGTAAGAATGGAAAATTAGTCTTTTTATGATTAGTGGCATTCTGAGTATTCATTAGATGAAAGCATTAAAAAAGCTTACAAAATAGTTTTGAGTAACACCTAACAACTGAATCACAGAATCACAAAATCACAGAATTGATAAGGTTGGAAGGGACCAGCAGTGGGGTCATCTGTTCCCACCCCCCTGTTCAAACAGGGTCATCTTCGAGCACATTGCATGGAAAAATACAGCCACTATCTTCCTTACTGGATCTTGGACACAAGCATTCAGATCGACACGGAGTCTATCAGAGAATCATAGAATCACTAAGGTTGGAAAAGACCTCCAAGATCATCAAGTCCAACCTTTGCCCAAGTAACACCATACCCACTAAACCATATCACAAAATGCCATGTTTACTCATTTTTTTGAACAATTTTTGAACAACCCTACACAATGTTGGGATTTGAATTTCTTTTACTGTTTCAAAGTAATTATTAAACCAATGAAAGGGACTGGGACTGCTTGGCAATCAGGTAATTTCATTTACAATCTTTAACTATTGAGGTAAACAAAGGCAAATTTTTCAAAAACTTGTAAAAATCCAGTCTCTTGTTCCTGGTTGATAGAGTTAATTCAAGGCCCATTGTTTTTTGTGCAAAGTTCAGGTTACTTTTCCCACTTGCACACTTTGGGTTTATTGTTGTTGAATTTATTATTTACTGTCACAGATCCTGTGCAACTATTCTAGGTTAGTACTTATTTGTATCATTCTGGATAAGTTTAAATTATCACAAAGTTCTCCAAGGAGAACTTTCTAAGGATATTAAAGGATATTAAAAGATATTTTCTAAGGATACTAAAGAACAGCCTGATACACAGACCCCTTGGGGTTACACTGGCGTCCCTCCTCCACTGAAAGAACTGATTGTCCCTTCCTATCTTTTTGCCAAAGCTGGGTTGCAAGTTCAAAGGAATTGAACTTGGAGAATGGTACACAGGAATTTTTGGAAGAGTGCTGTTTTGGGATATGTCTTGAACTTTTGAAAAGGCTTTGATGTGATGTCACTGCCTGAAATGCATTAACATCTGATCCATGCCAGAGCATCTGGAGATAGTATGAAACTAGACAGTAATATGAAATGGAGAAGCAGATGTTAGATGGAAGACTAAATCACTGTCTGTAAGAAGAGCAGATATCACAAAGGAACAAATATCCTGGAGTTTAATGATGAGAGAGGTGAGTGCAAAATGTGAACCAAGAGGGTTGCCAGATGTAATAAAGTTACAGAAGGATTTATGCAAATCCACCTTTGCATAAATTCCAGTAAAAAGTAAGAGACACTAAGTGTAAGGGCTTGGATAAGGTGAGAAAGACTAGAATGGAAAAGAATAGAATAGAATAGAATAGAATAGAATAGAATAGAATAGAATAGAATAGAATATTGAAGTTGGAACAGACCTGCAATGATCATTGAGCCCAACTGCCTGGCCACTCCACAGATGATCAAATGTTAAAATACACTATAACAGGCATTGTCCACATGTCTCTTAAATAGTAATGGACTTGAGGCATTGATTACCTCTTGTAAGACAATCCTGTTGATCTAGAAATTATTCCTAATATCTAGTCTAAACCCCCTTGGATACCAGGGAGAAGAGATGAGTACCTCTTTCTCCACATCCCCTTCTCAGGAAGCTGTAGAGAACACTGAGGTCACACCTCAGCCTACTTTTCTCCAAACCAGACAAACACCTAGACAAAATTGTCAAGGCCCATTCAGCTTGGAAACAGACAAACTGGGGGCAATATTGTAAAGGAATAGAATATCGTTAAGTCTATGGATAAATTATTAGGGAAAGATTTTCACTAATCTTAATGCAAGATTTAAAGGGGAGTGAGTAGATTTACAATTTTTTTTTAAAAATTGTTTTTTATACAATGTGCTTTTATTATGAAATTCAATGCTACAAAATGTTACTAATGAAATGATAATATTAATTTGTCAATTGCTATTAAACAAAAATGTGTAGATGTAACTTCTGACTCCAAAATCCCTAGGCTTGGAGGCCAGCAGACAGAAATCAGAGGCTGGCCCTGTGCTTTAATTTTTCCCCATTGAAATGTCAAGTGTCTGTTGCAGACTATGAGATACTGGGATAACTGAATTGTGGTTGGATGCAAATTTTCAAGATCTGGAAAAAAAAAAATCTTTAGTGTATTAAAACTGAGGAAGTGTTTGATATTAGTGTGAATTGGAAGAGTCTTAAAGTAAAACTATACTCATTATTAGGAAAGTCAGACAGGAAATACAGGTAGAACATTCAAAACGTTATCTCAAAAATGGAAAATTAATTATGTGCACCATTCAAATGAAAGGAATACAAAGCGGATGATTTCCATCATGCTGTATGTCCCATTACATTTCTATTCAGTTCCAAGTACATTGCATTCTGTCCTTTTGTCACTTGTTACATCTTTAGTTGTAATTGTTTTTTTGTTTCAGGGGATTTGTAGGGTTTTTCTCTGTCTGATTGTTCTTTTACTTCACACTCTGTCTCTTTCACATTGTTTTATCTTTCTGTCGCTCTGTTTCTTTTCTCTCCTCATTTAAATAATCCATCAAACGATGGCATTACACGTGACCACATTTTTAAGTTTGATCTGAAATATTTTTATCTGATTTTAGCTGATGTAGATGCAGTCACCTTTGCACTGTTATTTGACTAACTTGCTTCCTGACAAATACTGTAAGAGATCTATTCTTCTTATCTTGCTGTGTTTGGGCTTTTTTCTCAAGTCCATCATTTACTTTTTGAAATATTTAGGGAAAAAAATTTACTAAGTATATGGACTACTATGCATTAAAAAAAATCATTATATGTAAACTTAGAACAGATTTTCAAAAACATAATTTTGTACCCACAGATTCTTATTACAGTGGTTTAATTTTACTGGGTGCCTACCCCCTAAGTGTATTCAAGAGAAGTAAAGCTAGACTGCTTTTTTTCTGTAGAAAAAATGGATTTTGATAGCTCCTTTCAAGAAGGAGTAGAAAACAAAGTGAAGTATTGCAAGGTGTGAGTAGTTTTGCTCAAACTATTCCCCAAGATACAATAAGCATCTGACAAAAGTCAGCTTTCATGGCAAAGCTCAGAGTAAGCCTCTGAAACTCAAAATTATAAATTTTAGATGTATTTGTCTGAGCAAAGAAAGGAGAATACATTCGTGAATTACTGCAATGAAGTTCATTTTGTTGGTGTTCCAGGGACTCTCTAATATGTACTGTACATATTGACCATCTCCTGAAATCTCATACCTCGTTAAAGAGTCAGATTAGACCAATGAGTCCTTTTATGCCTCAATTACATGGAGACACAAGTTGCATCCATCAATTTCATAATAAATAGTAATAACAAAGAAAGAACCTTAAAGCCTATAAGCAATGAGATAACAGCTCCAATAATCACCTCCAAGAGGCTGTGACTGTGGTGGCCAATCAGCCCACGGTACAACAAATAAAGAGAGCTCACAGGTAAGACAGTCCCACGTACCAGAGACGTCTGTCTAGGGTACGGTGAGAAGACAAGCCTCTCACAGAATGCTTTGTGTTGCTATGTTCACATACCCCAGTTCTATGCTCCTGGCTGGCTGTTGGCCACGCCGCCCCCTTGCTACCTTATATGTTTCATATCCCAGAATGATCTCCACTCCAGGTTCCCCCCATTGGCCTTTGCCCCTCACCACTCCCTCAGAGCTTTCCCATTGGTTCCCATTCCCTAGTCCCACCTTTGTATTGCCCCCATGCCCTTGGATCATTGGTCGCTGGCGCTTGGCCTACTCTCGTACTTAAACCTGAGCTCTCCATTGTTCTTGGTCTTTCTCTCTTGGCTCCTTCATGGTGCGGATGCAATAAACCTCCGTCCGTGGAACTCTGAGAGGAGATCCTTCCTGCGTCTTTGCCGTCGACCCATATTGCTGAAGCTATTCGTGCATTTGTGCATGCACGCGTGTGTGGCTGGTCTTGCTGAGCGGCTTACAAGATGCATTTGGAAGATCACGGCACGTCGCGCTCTAGCACAGAAGCCACGGAGCTCAGGATAGAGATATCTGACTGCACAAATCTATATAACAGAGTGTAATTTAGCATGAGGATTGGCCCCAAAATCAGTAGGTGATTCCAAATTTACCATAAAGTGTACAAACTTTCCATGGAATAGATTTAGCCTGGTCTAGTGATGCACATTCCATACCTGGGGAACAGAATTGTAACTTCTTGTGATTAGAAACTTCATGTCTACTTTGATTTAAAAAGTCTTTTAGTTCTGTGCAAACCAATGCTTGCATTTGCAGTTGTAACAGCTGGATGCCCTAAGGAGGTCGTATTCAGCTTGATTTTTTATATGCTGTAGCTGACAGAGAGAATTAACAATTTATGTATTTTTTTATTTGAAAGAAAAATGATTGTGTGGTAAAGTGACAAATTCCTAGCAAGAAGTGCTTTTCATGTGCTACCCTAATATTTAAGCAACAAAATCCATAGTCTGCCACTCACATAAAAGTGATCCTGGATCTTGGTATCTCAACAGAGAGCAGAAGATGTAATGATAAAATGAAAAAGGCAGGCTTGGGTTGCGCGAACTTTTCGAAAGAGGAATGTTCAGATCTGGTCTGTAACCTAAATCTGTAACATCTGTTAATCTACTCAGGATTGCTACTGAACTAAGAGTTCCCAAATTCAGGAGAATTAAAAATGAACCATTTGCATATTGCATTGCTGAGAAGCAAGTGGGAAATCTAAGGCATCACTTACAAACACTTTCCATATGTTGATTTTAAAACAATATTATCTTAGCCAGTAGCATAAGGCTGGCTCAGAATACGCTAAGCAAATACTTCTAGTTGGCTGTAAATTGACCTACCCTCATGTTTATTTTTTTGTCCTGAATGAGCAAACCTCAATTCTTAGCAGACAGAAATCAGTCCAGGTCTATCACAGTATTTTGGATGATCTTATGTCCAAAGAGTGCTATAGCAGAGCAGTCAATAGGAAATGACACAAATAGTAAAGAAAGAGGATTGACACTGGTATTTCAATATCCTAATGACAGATGAGGAAGAACTCCTAACAAGGGAACACTCAAGGATACAGCTGATAAAGATTATTCTACCAAGGAGGCTCTGGGGCTCAATAGTATAGCTGATAAGGATAGAAGGGCTGAAGGTTCATCAGTCTGTGGAATTCCTTGGAAAGAAGCAGCACTGCTCCAGAACTCCATCTTTTCCAGAGACAGAATTAGCTGATTTAATCTGTCAAATTTTATCAATGAAGAATTAAGAGAAAATATGCATATAGAAATATATCCTGTAAATTTTGAGCCAAATAAAAATGTTTTCTTCTGAAGATAACAGGTTTTGTCACTGTAATCAGACATTGACAATACCCAGAAGAAAAGAGATGCAGATGCCAAATTATGTTAATCATGTTAACTTGTCTGAGAGTATCATTGCACCTTTGAGAAAGGAGCAACTTGGTCTTGGGCTGAATCTTTGAACTGAATCGGAGTGATGCAAAGATTTAAGAGGAACCTTTATGTCGCTGTTGTACTGAGAACAGCGAGAAATGACACGCTCCAAGTTCAGGAAAAAAATGGCTATTTAATTAATTATAAATTGGGTTCTATAACTTGGTGCGCAAGAGTAGCATGGTACTATTGGTCCCTTGATCAACCACCTCCTAGAATGATTGGTGGAGGCTGTGCAACACCCATTTGAAAATATTTTCTTCGGTGTACCATAACAATACTGCACAACAGACTCCAGGTGCAAAGATAAAGAATTAGTTTACCAAACCGTCTTAGCTGTTTTCATCTAGTCTGTGTGTGAAAGCAATGCTCTCACAAAATACTGAGAAAAAGCTAAAGAATTTCTCTGCTTCTAACTTTTTTGCATCCACACCTTATGGCTCATGCTCACCCCACAATTATGGTATCATTTCCTTTCCAGACCAGGAAAGTCCTTTTGATTTTTTTGTTAGATGTGATGTAATTCTTGGGTTCATTTTGGGAGCATTGATGTATCTGTTTTTGTTCTGCATATGAGAAGAGAGGATCTCTAGTTCTAGTTATTTTGGGGGGTTTGCAGTAGAAGCTTAGAAAGTAAATGTGTTGTGAAATAGAAATAGTGGACAAAACACAGACATATAAGAACAAACTTTATTCAGAATTGTCAGAAAAGTTCAAAAAGTTATGCCTTAGAGTAACAACTATGAAATCTTTTCTATCATTTATAAAACTGGTCCAGCTCTCTGAAAATCCCTTGAGTTTAAAGATAATTTTTTGTACTGAATCGGTTTGCATATTACTAGTTATAAAACTAGAAACCATGTTATCAACCGTGAAACTATATAATTAGTTTCTTTATGGACCTGCAGTTTTTACTAGATAAAATAAAAACTGTCACCAAATGCAGATGCCATTACGAATATGACAGGTCATTTATGGAAAAAAGGTTGTGTAGAATAACATTTGATAATTTGCTGGAAACATTAGCATATAGATGGCTATGGAATGTGTGAAATATTATCAGAAGAATTCTAATCTAAATTGCTACAATGTCCAAATAGGATTTAGTGTTTTGTTACTCTAATGCTCATAGCAATTCAGACTTAAACAATTTATAGACCTAGCATTCAGCTGTGAATAGAACCATGCATTCTTTCTCCCTGTTAAAATATTGAAAACTGTTGAGTTGAGAGCATAGATTATTGTGATCAAATGTTCAGAAGTGACTAATAACCCTGAGGAGAAATTATGATTTTTTGCTCCAATACATTTGTATAGCAGAGGAAACTTTTTTTCTAATCAAATTTATAATCATGTTTGACTAAAACTAGTAGGAGTGCTTTTACAGTTCCTGCATGCAGAAGATTAGGTCAATATTTCCTGAAAAGGAAGTATTTTTCTGTAACTATGCACCTTTAGGGATTATGTTAGATAGAAAAAAATCCCAGACCCTACTTATCTGCAGAGCCAGCGTCTGTGAGAGGGACAGAAAAAACAAGAGATGATACCATTTGATGTGTAAATGGAATGGTTTTAGGCAGGCCACCCTCACCTATGGATGAAGGCGATTCATTGAAATGGAGACCAGAAATTTCCTGGGCCTGAAATTAAGATTATACCCAACCCAATAAAGTAAAGGAGCGATAAAAAGTTGGAATTCTCTTCCTGGCTGCTCAGGGAACAAACTACTTAACATCCTTCATGTCTCCCGCTGCTCGCATGGGCAGCGCAGTTCTTCTCAACTTTGAGCTCAGTGCTAGGAGTCTTTTGTCAGATCAGAGATAACACCTAATTTTTCATAAAGATGCTTGAAATTCTGTCTAAGAACTTCCATAAGAGCATTTTTAACCAAACCAACACTTTTAAAAGCTGCACATGTGTTTAGTACTTTGATATCTTTGTTCGAACACTCAACATGGGAATGTAAATTCCTTTGCCAAAGTGCAAATTTCTTTCACAAAACAGTAAACTTGAAAAATCCCACAGTGCATGGAAGTGATAAAAATTATCAACTTCACTTCTGCCTGCTAAATAGGTTGCTCTATCTCCTCCAAGTTTATGATTTCTAATTGGAATTTCCTCCATGAGTTTGTTTGGGTTCTGTAGGCCTTATATTCAATGCTAATATACTCGTACTCCTTGAGTTTTAAGGACTTTTTGTATTCATTCCAATGTCTGCAAAGATATAGGGAATATAATTTTCTGCAGTTAAGCACATCTTGAAAGAGCTGCAGAATAAATATAAAGAAACCAGATTCCTTCCAGTTTATTTAAAAGAAACCTCTTTTTAATCATGCCTTTCAGTAATGGGAAATAAGGATTAATTCCTCAATAAATGAAGTAATTTTACTCATTTTTGTATGTAAGTGGGTCAGAACACAGATGCAACTTCTATGATGGGCAGGATCTAGTTCTGAGATGATTTGGGGGAAAATTAAGTTTTTAATTATGAATGTAATTTACTGTGACAAAATGTAATATTGGCTTCTGATTTTTTTCTAGATAAAAAATGAATAAAACAGTGAAAGTTTTTTCCTATTACTTCCCTTATTTAGGATAGGAAAATTATTCTATGGAGGAAAGAGTGATGAAGGATACACACTGGTTAGATTTTTTTATTTAGATTTTTGTTTTTAAGAAGGTGGTTAATTATTGAATTTAGTCTTGCAAAAGAAAGGAATATCATAATCGACCTTTGAGGCATGCTTCTCAATTACAACTGGTATTTGCGTTCCCGGAAAAACACCTACCTAGATTACTGGTGAAAGAGCTTTAAATTCATTACAAATCCAAAATGTTTTAAGGACACTTCGATAATTAATTAGGGTCCCAAAATTGCTCATTTTGAAAATACTGGGCCACATTGCCTGGTCTAAATGCATGGATCCATCTTTTTGGCTGCAATTTATCAATATCTCAAACAAAGCAACACCATGCGGTCTTGGGACAACAAGATTCTTCTCTAGAAGTGCCGTTGTCTTTCCTGCAGCAGCTGTAATGACTTAAACTGTGTGTCCTTCTCTACCAGGTAACCTAAAGGAGCACAAGATGATAAAGCTCCTATTAATTAGAATGATATTACATGCTCTCCAAATTCCAAACACCTAATGATGAATCTGTGTTATATTGGGAATAGGGGGAAAAAGGTAGCTAGATACAAGGAATGGTGAAGATGAACTGAGACACCGTTGCATGTTCTGTCCTCAAAGCAAGCATAAAAATATAAAATGAAACCTCTTCATTCCTCTCTGAATAGGTCAACTAATCCCACTGGTTAATTGTTAAAATGAGTGTCAAGTGACTTCTCTTTCAAATTTTCCGATGCAAGAGTAACAGAGAGTCATTTGACTTGATTACCTGCTGTATTAATTGGTGTTTTGAGCATTTGAATGTGTTGATTTATTGATTCAATTTAAATTGCGACTTTGATTATCACAGTTATGGGCATCACCCTCTGCCACTTTTAATTAGTTCTCTGAAACTGGAGTGCATCAAATTGAGACTGTGTTTGTTTAGTTTTAGTAGAAGGATGAACAAGCAAATATAAAACCCATAAAAACCATGAGTTTGGATTTCCTCCATCAAATTGACACGTGGGTCATGTACTCAAGGGCAAAGACATTAATGTACTTGCAAGCTCTTTAATTCACTTTCTAAATGAATATTAAGTCACTCGTATTTTGACTTGGTCAATAGAAATGAGAGTGGAATATGTTTCTTTAGATCATGTATATTAAATGTTAGATGTTCAGATATTTCATGATGTGTTCTTTTACTGTTTTAAAGGAGCCTAGTTTTGGATAAAAGTGTTTTTTAAAATAAAATTAGCATTTTGATAAATTTTCTTTTTTCTGATCAAGCAGAAACTAAAATGAAGTTCTCTTTGGGTAAAAACTCTGAAATCTCCCTAAAACTTGCAGAAATATCAGCATCAGATTTGAAAATCACCATTTTGAGTACTTGGGTTTCTCTCAGAAAATAATTCACTGTACTCAGTAATGTAATGAATCTCAGGAAACAGAAGCTGGACTTTCAGGCCCACTCAAAACAGTATTTTAATCCATTAATATTGCTCTTCTACTTTGGCCTCATTGTTACTAACAAGGATGTTATGTCTCCGTTGCATCTTCACAGAGCATGGCCGTGATCCTCAGGGGAGAGTCTAAGTTCACTCCAATTATTACCAGTAACAAGAGAACCTTTCTAACTGGGAAATGACAACTGTGAGTAATCTCCTGGCTTTAGGTGCTAGAGGTGAGCTGGCGAGGATCTACTCTGTGTCCTTCCCCTGTCACTTTTCTGAGACATGAGGGTCATAGGAGGAACAGGGAACCAAGACCTCAGACTGCCTGATGGGTTTGCGTCCTGGTCTCATGCAAGAGCACAGTAAGCGCAGCTTAGCAAACTTCTCTATCTTTTTTCATTTACTTAAATATTCATTTAAAAGTTCCAGCTGCAACAGATAAAATAGTACATCTTGTTTCAAAACATCTCAGTGCTCTTCAACACCACCATAAATGACCTGGATGCAGGACTAGAGGGGGTACTAAGCGAGGTCACAGACTATACAAAACTGGGAGAATATTAGGTGACAGTTTTTATTTTATCTAGCAAAAACTGCAGGTCCATAAAGAAATATTAGAATAAATAAATTTGAGGGCAGGGAGGCCCTGCAAAGAGACCTCAGCAAGCTGGAGGATGGGGCAAACACTAACCATATGAAATTTAACACGGGAAAGTGCCATGTTCTGCACCTGTGATGGGGCAACCCTGGATGTACAGGCAGACTAGGGGATGAGATGCTGGAAAACAGTGCCACAGAAACCTGTGGGTTCTGGTCAATGGCAAGTTGAACATGAGTCAGCAGAGCCCTGGCAGCCAGGAGGGCCAACCCTGTCCTGGAGGGCATCAGGCACGGCATGGCCAGCTGGGCAAGGGAGGGGCTTGTCCCTCTCTGCACTGCACTGGGGCAGCCTCATCTTAACAGTTTTGGCTGAGCTTACCTGTGTGAAGTTTTGGTTGCCACAATATGAGAAAGATGTTAAGCTATTAGAGAGTGTCCAAAGGAGACCACAAGGTGGTGAAGGGCCTTGAGGGGTGTGGCTGAGGTCACTTGGTCTGTTCAGCCTGGAGAAGAGGAGAATGAGGGGAGACCTCATTGCAGTTAAAACTTCCTTGTGAGGGGAAGAGGAAGGGCAGGCACTGATCTCTTCTCTGTGGTGACCAGTGACAGGACCCGAGGGAATGGCCTGAAATTGTGTCAAGAGAGGTTTGGGTTGGATATCAGGAAAAGGTTTTTCACCCAGAGCGTGGCTGGGCACTGGAACAGGCTCCCCAGGGAAGTGATCACAGCACCAGCCTGACAGAGTTCAAGAAGCATTTGAATAACACTCTCAGGCACATGGTGTGACTCTTTGGGATGGTGCTCTGTAGGGCTGAGAGCTGGACTCAGTGATCCTTGTGAATCCCTTCCAACTCCGCATGTTCTGTGATTCTGTGACATGCTACCATAGAGCAGTTCATGGTAACCAACTCCCACTGCTCTTCCACCCTGAAAGGGGCCGTGAGGAAACATCTGAGGATGTGTTTCAGCTGCAAATGATGATGGACCAGGGTCGATTTCTAACAGGCACCTCAAGATTTATCACTTGTCAAAGTACAACAGCACTGCTATTTATTAAAAGAACCCTGATATTTTGCCTAGCTGTTAAGTAGGAAACACTGCATCATTGTAGCATCATTACATTTTAGTTTTGTTTACAACTTTTGGCTGGATTTCAGACTGAAGGCAAAAGAAAACATTGTTTCTGAAGACATTAGTGAGGCTATTGAGCTATTCCTCTTCTCTGTGGTGACCAGCGACAGGACCCGAGGGAGTAGTCTGAAGTTGTGTCAGGGGAGGTTTAGGTTGGATATTAGAGAGAGGTTCTTGACCCAGAGGGTGATTGGGCACTGGAACAGGCTCCCCAGGGAAGTGGTCACAGCACCAAGCCTGACAGAGTTCAAGAAGTATTTGGACAATGCTCTCAGGCACATGGTGTGATTCTTGAGGATGCTGCTGTGCAGGGCTGAGAGTTGGACACAATGATCCTTGTGGATCCCTTTCAAATCAGCATATTCTCTCATACTGTGATTCTGTGATTCTCTTTTCTTTCCATTCATTTATATTATTGTATTATGCAGTGCTAAAGCACCAATTAACTCACAGAAAACTTCCAGGTTCTCATGATTATTAATCTCTGCTTTTCAAAGAGCTAACTGAGTTACTGTTGTGTAAATCCAGAACATTATTCATGAGGCTCTGGCTGAAATGACATTTCTTTCCGTTTTCAACAAGATCAACTGTATCCTTAATGAACAAGAGCAAATGGGAAATAAATCCAACAGAGGATTTTGATATTGAATTTGAACAGACTTCAGTCTATCAGTCTTGGCAAGAAAATTGCATGAAAAGAGAGAAATAATGTTTGAATTATGCATGTTGAAAAGAAAGAAGGAAATGTGTCCTGGTTGCATGAGAACATTAGGAATACTGCAATGCTCAACTTTGCTGTATAAACCTCACAAATAACACTAGGTACACCATTCCTACTTCATAGCATATCACATCAGATAACTGATTATTATGACTGCAAAAAATCTTTACATTTCTATGAAACCTTGCTTTGTGTCCTCAAATAAAATCTCATTGATTTTTTTTTCCCTTCGGCCCTCTAGTATATTTTGAACATTACACAACAAATCTGAGACAAAAAATGAAAATAAAATAATTTCCCTCATTTTAAAGGGACAAATTTAGGTATACTTTTTCATTACATTCTTTCTATTAAGCCAGTCTTTGCTGGGAGATGGTGAAATTCATGATATAATAGGAAAATCTTTTTTTTCAAATTCCTTTTCATAGTAAAAGTGAATCTGCCTCCATGGTGACCATTATTCCAGCATATGCACCATACTGTAACACTAGATTTACTCACTTCTTTTAGTAGCCACCAGTACAAAGACAGCAGGTTTTTGCATCAAGTAGCAGCCAGGCTGCGAGGGTCATTGTTGTTCAGTGCTACCCTCCCAGCCAGTGTACACACGGAGTTAAATCCTTGCCACCGATGTAAGATGTTCACAGGAAAGTTGGGGAGGGACCGGGTGCCCCTGCAGGGCTGCAGCAGAGGTTTCTGTCCCCCTCACTCTGGCAGACAGGTGCCCCTTCTGGAGACCTGAAGCTTCCATAGTCTCTGCACTGGCTGTATTGGATTTTTCTGTGCTTCCATGAGAACTTTACCACTAAGCACCTGATCTTTCAGCAGAAATAGAGAAAACTTGACCACATCCTTCAGCTCCTTGAATGCCTTTTTTACTGTACTAATAGTCAGCAGCAACTGGCTATTCTACTGTCCACCTAAAATACATTAACACCTCAACCACTTTTTTCTGTTAATCGTCTTTTCTCTGTACTACAGCAATCACAGCCCCTTTATATTAGTCACTATGTAATTTTTTCAAGGTCTGTTTACTTGAAAGATCTTGCCACCCAGGCATAAAATCAGAAATGGATACAAAGAAGATCGGAGAGTCCTGAGGAAACAATGAAGTTATCATAATTAAGGAAGGAAAGACGCTTATGTCAAAACCAGCCATTAACCCAAGCAGCTAATTTGAAGTCTGCAATCATATAAAATCTGCACGAGGGGGGATCATACCTGCAAGATTCTGCACGCTGGTTTGTCTGAGAGTGTGTTGCTAAAACTATATTCCCATCCCTCTGTAGATGAGTAAAGTTGTTTTTAAAGTAAATTAAGTTTTCATAATTTTGAAGAGATGAAAGAGACTGAAGAAACTAATGCACGTAGAAAGCAATTCTGTCAGTTGCTGAATCTGCACCTTTCATAGAAAAATTAATTTGGGGCCAAAAATTTCATTGGCAGAGTTACTCTGGCCATGGACATGACCACACAAGATATTCTTGCATGTCACTCAGATTTGTCATCTAGAGCACAATAATCACTCATATCTGATTTGGCAAACCACCAATGAAGGTTTATTCTCGAAGATGTGCAGTGAATTTATATAAAATAAATAATTAAATAGATGTGAACTGAAACCAGGAGACAACATACACGCAGAGCTGTCTACCAGCTAGATTCACTCTGTGGCGTTCACAGCTTCCTAAGAGGTTTGTTTTTTAATGGCTTTTGCCTCTATCCTTAGGTAGAATATGTTACTGAGGCACTCTATTAAGAAGAGAAAAAGAAAACTTCTGTATTGGGGGATTTTAGTTCTAGCAAATTTGTGCAATGTTGCTACAGCATTTGTACCCAATTCAGTGACAAGCTCATAAAGGGACTTTATTACACTCTGTGCCTGCAACCAATTAAGGGAAAAAGAGCCTTTGTTCAGCTAATCATCTGAGTGTTATCAAAACGATGCTTCTGGGCCCCATTTAAAAGTCTAAATACCTCTGGCAGTTGAAGTGTACTGCACGTAAATAATTGAAATTATAAATATCTCTAAACAAATGAAATTGCTAGTGATCTGGTAGCCTGCCAATAAACTCTTCCTCAGTGAATTCACTGAGTTGGGAATGAAAAAAGAGATGTTGTAATCGGACAGCATATGGCAAAGTTATGTTTAAAGTTTCCAAGTAGTGTTTTGTTTACTGACTTGTTTTAAAATTGTGTGCTATGGAAACTGAGGGTATATAATTCTGCTTGTGTTAGAAGACAGATGTTCCAGGCAGCAAGAAATTAAAGGAATATTCTTCAGGTCAGGTGTCTGACTTTATGTTTTTCTTTGTATTTTCATGCCCCAAAAGTAATACCTCAGGTGTCGAATCTAGGACTTTCAATAATTTACTGCAAGAAGTAATTTTACATTCTTTAAGAGATCACACCTTCTGTTTAAAATAATCCAAGGAACTTAATGAATTATACATTTTACAGCTGCAGACTCTGAATTTTTGTTTACTTGTACTATAAGTAGCAATAATATCTTTATATGCAGTAATATTTGATGTACAAATATATCTGTTTATTTATTCATCAGTAATAGCCAGAGATGAATTAAAATCAAACAGGCAAGGAAAGGACTTTTCACAACATTTATGAGATTGTCATTTGATCTGGAGTGATAGTTTATGGGTCCAAACATTTTTTTCTGTGCACCATTTGGAAACATCTGTGGATTTTGGTATTCAAAGATGTGAAAATTCACTTCCACTTAAAATGCTTTACATTTCGGGTACTTGAGCAGCACCTTAAATAATTAATTTCTTTTTATATTTGAATGGAATTTTTTCTAAATTTTTTTCTGTGAAATTTAAAGAAACACACTATTAGTCTCAGAGAATAAAGAAAACCCGACCCCATTCACATATCACTTCCATTTTGTGCATCTTTGATTAGAAATAGTGCTTGCAGAAATGAGATTTACAACATTGCATCAAATCCTGTACTGTACTGTACTGGATGAGAAAAATGACCCACCATTATCCTATCCCCAGCTGTAGCATTGAACATGAGTCTAGGGAAAGGAAAAACAGAGCACACATTTTTGGTGTCTCCCACTCAGCCTTTGCCTGTTTTTTGCTGAGAGGAGTTCACGAGACTGATGTTAGATTGTCATTTAGTTCTCCTTATTGGATCTGTCTTCCAAGAACTTCTTAAGTATCCTGTGAATCCACTTCCTCAAAATCCTTTGGAAAGGATTTCCATGGGAACAACACTCTCTGCACTGCCGTGGCTCTTCTACTGACAGAGGTAATGAACAGCTTCTAACCCTGCTCTCTCTGTCCCATAATTCCACCCATCTCTCTCATACCCCCTCTACATCAGCTCTGTCTGGGCTGCAGCAGACTCAGCAAGTGAGTCCTGCCTCACACAGAAATTGTTTCCTATTTTTGATCATTCCTATCAGCTTTCTCTGAATCTCTTAATGTGTCTTTTACAGGGATAAAGGGATCAGAACGGCACATCATGGGCAGGGTGGAGGGATGGGGGGAAGAAATAAATAGATTTATTCCCATGGCATAAATGATCTCTTGTTTTCCAGAAACTATAGGACAGAACCTCAAATGTCCCTCCTAAGTGCTAACAGCACATTTTTACCAATGCATTATTTTGCATAAAACGGATTTCCATCTCTTAATTAACTACCTAATCATAATATTTCATAAAGTCCTTTGTAATTCTTCACAACCTGCCCTGGTCTCATTATCCTGAATAATTACAAATTACCAGTATACTTTCTTCCCTCACTTTACACCCTGTTTTATAGATCATCACAATGCAACATTTCCCTGGACTTCCTCGCCCCAAGGTGATATGACAGTTTATGAGGGAACAGGTTCCCAGACCTGTGTTTTTGCAAGTCACTTCCTAGCAGCACACTCTCCCATCACCATCTGCTGTCTGTTCTCCTAGTTATTGTTGTCTGTTTCTGGATGAAGTCAGCACATGAAAAGGAAACATATTTAGTAGACTGATTGAGAGGAACCTTCATCCTGGGCTGTAGTGATGAATGACTTTCCAATTCCAAATTCTTGCAAATTTTGACACATAATGTATTTGATACATTAAAGTCACACAACTCTGGGAATCTTGGAAACAAATTAATGAAATCAGATAAAAGTCTGCCTTTAAAATTGCAGTAAGCCACGTGTGATTTCTGTTATTGTGGAAATGGTAATTAGTTACATTACATCTTTTAAGCCTTGGACGAATTTTGGTGCCATTGGTTGAGACAAAGTGATATTTCTTGAAAACCTCTGAAAGAGTATGTGCTGGAAGAGCTGTTATTCACCACTATTAACTAGTCTGGCCAACATTCATATTTATTTCTTTGCTTCACAGGATTCTTCAGACTACTGATTAGATTATTTTTCTTGTCTCTTTTGGTGTCAGTATGACCAGATAATTTTATTCTTTCTGTTTGCTTTTTTTTGTGCTACTTTTATTACGTGAATTGTTTTCTGTCTTGTCTGTTGGTTTTGACAAACATTGCCATCAGTATATGGGCCAAATTCAGTTTGTTTTGGTTTTTTTTTTTTAATGGAGACTATCATAGTTGTTTACATCTCTGTGTGTGGTAGAATTAGGTAAAAAAGTTTCATCACGCTGCAATAAAAATAGAAACACTGGAAAAAAAATGAAATAAAGAGGTCTATAAATGCAGCCTTTGCAGGGCTTCTGACTTTGGTTCTGCTACTGTTCTTACAGTTGTTGCAATGTTATGATACATTTTAGCTAGTGAATTTTTTTGACTCTGTATATATATAACATTCAAATTATCAGGAATATGATAAGGAAAGAGCCCCCTATTTAAAAAAAAAAAATTGGGGAAATAGTTCCTCCTTGACATTTTGACACAGGAGGAGGACACTGGTTTTATCTGTCATGAAATAATAACTCAAGGTCACATGAGATGTGACAGAATATAAAAGAATTCAGTGTGACTTATTCATCTCATTCCTTCAGAAGCTGAACAAATCCATAGGTCAAGGTTTTCAAAGCAGGGTTACAAAGGTCTAGTTCTGATACATATATATAAATGTATGTTGAATAAAGGTCTTAGACCTTGTGTCCTAACTCCAAAATCCCACAAAGAGTTGCTGAACTGAGGCAGAGGTTCCAAGCAGACCACACACAGAAATGAAGTCTCACTGACCTGCTTTTCAGAAGATTATTCATTCAGAAGTTCCCACTGAAACCAACAGAGCCTGCTGAACACTTGGCACTTCTGACAGTACCACTTTCTGTGGGTCCAACGACAAGTCAGGAGTTACATGAAAGATCTGAAAACACATTCCCTACATACAAAGAGAGGATGTGGGGAATTGCTGATCACATTTAAAACATCTTTACAGATGTTTCAGAATTATTCGTTCATACTGCATACAATTTTCAGTTAGTGTGTTAACTCTTAAAACTAGATTCCTCTCTTCATTTCTGCCAAACACTATTTTCATTCTCCTAATCTAAATTGAACTGTGTGATGCAGCAAAGTACATTTCCTCAATGATAACTGCAGACTTACATAATTTTTCTCACATCCTAAAGTGTAATGTGAAGGATACAGCATGAAGCACATAGATGGGAAAGCAAAATTAAGATAAAAATGTCATTACTTTACTTCTGGGGAAAATGTAATTGCAAGGCTTGAAGCTAATTTGAATATTATTTGAGAAACTGGATGACTGTGTGCAGAGCTCTGCAGGACATGACAAATATACTTGTAACTCTCTTCCCTTTGAAAAAAAGATAAAAGGAGTTGGCCTTAAAGTGAAAAGCATCTGGGGTTCATTTACATTATTTTTATATGGTTCTCCACCTGACCATGATGACAATAACTGTTTTTTTCCCTGGAAAAAATACCTACTTTAATTTAAGTTTCGTAGGAATAGGAAGCTTAATGATGTTCAAGACAAAAATTAACAGGAATTTAAGTAGGCAAGGGATAAAAGGCTTCAAGAGCCAGGGTTCAGTACTGGGTTCAGAGCCAGTACTGACCTACTTGTTTAGACAATAAATCCTTATTAAGCTGTCACAACTACAGTCTCAAAAAAAAAATCAAAACTGATCTTGTATGTACATCTCAGTGAAAAATGGAAGTAGTTTCTCCATATTAAACAAGTAAGGAACTGAGTAATGGAGAGGTTAAAATGGCATTCCTAAGGTCACACAGGGCATCTGAGTAGGGACTTTCTCATTCTTCTTTATACTGTTTAGTCTAAAGTCTATTTGGATTAGGAGCTGAGGGTTTTTTTTCTAAATCCTACGTATGGCCTAACATAACGTGACCTTAGCGCATGTCTGCACTTCTGCTCGGTGTAAAAAAGGTGAAATCCTAACTAATGTAATTCATCAGAAAATGAGAGCTAAAGAAGTACTGTAGAGGAAAATTAGAAGTCTTGATTTAATTTTAAATGTTTCTCCTTTTAATTACTCAAGAGAAAAATCAATTTAGAGCATTCCACACTTCATTTGCTTTGGAGCATGTAATTTTAAATTCTTGGTTTTGTACTTTGTCTCACGTTTTGTATTACTTCTACTGGAAAAGTATAGAACATAAGTTAGAAAAAATATGAAAATTACTTAAACTTACCTTGCATTGTTTGAATTTTTTTCATGGAATAAGAAAGAACAAATGTGAAATCTACTTTTCTCCTTAGTTACAGGTTTCCCAGGCTTTCTAGTAGGAAAAATGAAGAAAAGGGAAATTTGAAAATACAAGTAATAAAATTATCCCATTATTGTTAGCAACATACATTTTCAGAATTCCTCCATCAGATATGAAAGGCTTGCAGCCTGTTATAGGGACTCCACTCACAGTGGAGTGCTTAAACAAACTTGTTTGGGGACACGCAACAACAACGTTTTGGAGTCAATTTAGAAAGAGTGACAACCCTCCCAGATGTCCCCACCTCTGTTGAGTATGCTGTCCATTCCTGGTGATTGCTAGCACCTTCAAAGGACTCAGGATAAACAGTTTACAGAATAACACACGTTACTGATAATAGAAAACTGACAGGTTAAGATTCAATGGTTGCCATTGATAGTGACTGACTGCAGAAATGAATTTAACAAAATATACACACAAGCTCTAATCAGCAATGAGTTAGCTCAAGGTAATAATTTATGGTGCATAAAGTGAGGTTCTTATTCAATAGGTGTCCCTGTTAGGCTGGGGGAGAGGCCTGAGGAAGGGAAGAAGTCAAGTTCAAGCTGTCAGCTAATCCCAGAAGGTATGATGGAGTTTTCCTTGACTTCTCCCCATTCTTTTATATTTATTACTTTTATATTATTTCTTTACATTTAGGTGGAACCCGGGTAACTCTGGTCTTACATACTTTTGTTACTGATTGTTGTAAAATTCTCTCGCTTCGATCATAAGATATAGTCAAGAAAATACGGAATGCATGCTCAGGGAGTGGTGGTCGTACCTTGCAAGTGGGTAACTTTGGGTTGGAGCTCTGCGTTAGTATTACAGTTAGGTCAAAATGGGCCAAGTTCACCTGAGAGGAGCGATTTCACCTCAGTTGTTGGTTCAGCAGCAGGACGTCTCCCATCTCCCTTGGCTGGCAGGTACTTTGTGGTTTATTGGCTACATGGAAACGTCCAGCTCCCCCCCCGAGAGGATTACGACAGAGCCTGGCCACAGTGTCTCCACTCTGCTCCACCCTCCATCCCGTCCCTCTCAACAGATGCTTAAATTTGCAGGCAGTATTGTGTGGGGAATCATGGTGGAATAGACTTCGTGCATGCCAGCTGCATTCCATCCAGGAAGCAGCAACTGCATTTCACTGTATAACGCCTGTACTGTTACAATTTCTGTTAGAAAGTGAGTATAACTGCCCAGTTTTCTATGATTTTACCCCCAGTCGTCTTCCCACAACATGAGACCATCATAATATTAGACATGGTACAGATACATGGAAATAGAGTTCTTCCTCTCAGACCACAAGCCTAACATTTTCCTTCATCTTAGCCTAGCAAGCATGCTGAATACTTGTTTCCCAAGATATATTTTTATATGGAAAATAATTCATTTATCTGTAGAAGCAAATAAATTATTCTGCCAAACTGATCTGTGGAAAGGAGAGCCATGAAAAAAAATCAAAACAAGAAGCAGTCCCAGATTTCAAACACCTTTGAATTCCAAAATAGTCCAATGAACATAATGTAAAAGCGCACACCATCTGCAAAATTCATGTTTCCTATAGACTGATTGATGTAGAGAGTGGATAGTTGGTTCCAGACCATGTGCGAATGGGTGGCAGATTTTGTTCTCTACAATATATTTAACAAAACCCACACTGACATTTTATAGCATTGTCATGTCAGCACATGGCATTATGAATAAAGATTAAAAAACATTTAAGGCATTTAACTGACTTAATTCCAGCAAATGACCTTTGCTGACATTACTTGAATGCTATTTGGCAGTGAAAACAAAAAATTAGGTTCAATTGTTCACAGTCTGTCAGCATTTTAAATTACTTCAGGAACAAATCTGATTTTTAGAAAACTGGCACCTTTCCCCCTGATGCCTGAAGAGGCCATCCAAAAACAGAGACTAGACAAGAATAAGAGAATAAAGGCAGGTATTTATCTGAAAGGCCTTCAAAGGTACTCCCTGGGGAGCCAGAGGCTACTGCCAAGATGGACCCCAAGATGGACAACAGGTCATGAGTTCTTCACACTTTTATAAGTTTGCTTCATTTGCATATCAGGGTTAATTCTCCAATTAAAGCTTCAGTTAATAATGTAGTTTCCCCAAGCTTGCCTCCCCACTTTTAGAGGCTTAGGTTTACATTTTGGGCCTAGGATGGTCTGAGTGTCCTTGGAGAGCAGGCCTGGAGAGGCTTTGTTGTGTCTACCTAGCACGAGAGAGCAGAAATTAACAGGCTACAAGAAACTTCAGAGTTACACACTAGGCAGTACAGGATCCAAAAACCTAAAAGTTAAAACCTAGGGCATCACCACTGGCCTGGTTAGGGAGCTCTTGAACAACCTCAGGCACTGAAAGAGCTAAAGGAGATGGTGATAATGCTTTGGGAATACCTTTACCAGAAAGGTTTTTCTCTACAGGCTGACTGATCTGCTGTCTTCTAGCTAAGCTGAAACTTCAACATGCTGCTACTTTTTTTGACAGAGACCCAGCTATATCTCCAGTTTTTCTTTCAATTATTTTTGGTTTAATACCACCATTTGACATTTCTAGGTGTTTGTCTCAAACTATGTAATGACACAACAGCAAGGTGAAACTTCTGACCTCCTTCTCCTCCAGTATCCTACTGGGAAAGAACAGTTATTTCCATGTTCTTTCATGGAACCTCCCACTTACCATAACTACTTTCGTTTCCTTATATTTGCATGTTTTGAACAAGGAACCACCATGAATAAACACCAATCCAATTTCTCCTGGCATCCTTCTGCTCCTTTCACTTCTGGCCTAATAAACTTGAAAGAGCCCTTTTTGCTGTTTGTACATTTTTATTTTCTTCTCACAAAAACTTAAAATATGTTTCTAATCTTTAAGTCCTATACAGGTTTACCTTTCACACTTACATTAGAATTTCTGTGCCTTAAGTCTCATTGACAACTAATATTTTTCTAAACTTGAATATTCTTGTCTGCAAGGATCAACGAAGTTGACTCACACAGCGTCAACTTGCATTTCTAATACCTGCACAGGTCATTACACATCCTATTTAACCCCTAGTGACAATGATTTATGTGCATGATCTTCTTTTTCATTATCCTTGTCCATCTCTATAAACTGTTCTGTCTTGCTAGAGAACTGCCCTCTTCAGTAAAATTTTCCCATATAAAACTAAAGAGAATTTAATTTATCGTATTATTTAAAAAAAGGATTTGGGCATGCAGAAAGATGCAACCTTTCCAATGAAAATTAAAGACAATCAAAGGCATGATGATGTGCCATGTCCCTATTAGTCTTTTGCTAGGTACAAAACTGGTTTTCAGCTAAAACAACACTAGTAACATGGAAGGTCTAATCCATCACTGTAACTTTAGAAGGGTTTATTTGGGCTTGTGTCTCAATTTTCTTTAAAATTTAAGTTAGAAATTAGAGTCTGTTAATTTTTAAAAGATAATTTAAATAAGAACCCTCATTTTTAGTTTAAATGAGAGCCCTGCTCTGGTGGATACATATCAGCAAAACAGAAGTCGCTTTGTACTGACAACAGCTAGATGAAAATGCAGAGGGGCTGATTACTGATGCTTGTACGCTTTAGGTTTGTTAAATGCTGCACAGCAGCTCGGCATTAATAGCTGTGCTGCCTGGTAGCTTTGTTAAGCTCAAGTAAATGTTAAACATAGTGATTTTTCAACTCCATGGCAATTGGAAGTGTGAGTTGGTACCACGACATGCATCCTCTTTTGTAATCCGTATGGGATCTCTCTCTACCTGCTCTGCCTAATTTCAAAGCTCAATGCTATCATTAGGAAAAGAGAGTTGTTTTCTCTTTTGTCTGTGTGCTCTACTTCACATCAATTTCAGCAAAAACCTCTCATGACTCTTGCTATAAATTGATCCTGTCAGCCCTGCCTGACCTTCAGACCCCACAAAGTTGTATTTTTTCAAAGTTTAAAACCTTTCTTTATGACAGATCAAATAGCCTTGGACAGATTTGGACCTATTACAATTCCATTGAAACTATTTTCTTTCCATAAGGAATGAGTTTTTCACCAAGCAGTGCATTTTTCTAGCAGTCAGTACAGCCCTGCTCACTCAGTATTGTACAGTGTGCAATCTGCTTTTATCCACTGGCTGAAAAAAAAGAAGGAAAAGGAGAAAAGTAGTTCCAGGCCTCACCTAGTGGTTGCTGCATAGGCAGAAGTACTTTATTTGAGATTTCTTCAGGTGGCTGACTTGGAAGATTTGCTGGATTTTCATGGACCTCATAGCTGTATACAGCCTACATTGTTATATCCTGGAATCCATCTTGCTCTTCAGTTTATCTTATTCTGCAATTTATACTTTCATACTTTAGTGCAAACATCTCTTTATAATACCTGCTCCTGCAGAAAACATTTCTTATATCCTTTTCCTAAAGCATCCCTTCTTTAGACTTCTAATTGTAAGGTCTGTTACTTGGTACCGCTGTTCATCAGTTTTTGTTAATAGAGACAAAACTAAAGTGTTTTTTTGCCACTCCCTACCTGTCTTTGATAAGCAGTATACTTAGGTACATTTCTGTATTTCAACTCCAAATTGGGATATTTCCAATCTTAAATGCAGGGTTTGGGCTTTACCTGTTACTAGGAGAAAGGTATTTTTATGATTAAATAAGTACTATCAAGTAGTGGTTTTGCACAATATTTTTTTAGAATATATTGTTATCAGATACTAAATATACTGGTAGGCAAAAGCAGAGTAAGAAAGGGGCTGAACAGAAAAGAGAGGGTTCTTGAGTCCCAGCACAGGCACAGTAGCTTCAACAGCTCCTCTTCATGGGACACAAGCTGCTTTTGTAATGTTAGAAAGCAGTGACTTTATCAGTGTTCTCCTAATACCTCCTGTGAGCACAGCATTCCTGGAAGAAAAGAGAAAATGCGGCCTGCAAGGCCCTCCAAAAAAACCTTACACAGTCTTCACAGAAAGGAAGAACATTTTTTGTCTGATTCCAGAATGTTTCTGAGTAGCTCTAATTTTTTATTATTATTATTGTTGTTGTTGTGGTTATTAATTTTTCAGGGTTTATTATTTGTTTATTAGCATTATTCCACACAAAGATTATGTCTGAAAATATGTCATATGTAAGAACTGCATCTGTTATAAAGACTCTCTTAAAATAAAACCCTGGAGTTTCTTCAGATGGCTAAGTAGTGAATTTTAGGAGTTACAGTCAGAGAAACACAATTAACTTCATTGCTCTGCTTCTTTCACCTCACTCTGCAAGTCTGCTTAGACAGGATTTCAGTGGGAATTTCTCTGGAACTGTTATATTGGAGCCATGCCCACTTTCTCTGCAAAGTCAAAATGGCGCCACAGACTGCTAAACACGTCCATTCACGTACCAATGGGTCCATGCAACATTTGCTCTTGTATTTGCTTTGAGAATGTCACAGTGGCACAGCTGGTGCAGTTAGGTGCTTGGCTTTGGTAAGTTGCACCTGCTTTTATGTTCTTAGAACATAATGTCTCCGGCTGTTTTATTTCTTGTAATACGTTTTCAGCCGGTGGAAAAGTACTTGCTGTTTGCATTGGGGTCCTCCCATGGCAGCAAACTACATCTCTACAGGAATATGGGGCCACTTTTTGATTTACCGATGCTGATAGGACCATATGACTTTTACTGTCAGTTGGAAAATGAGGCCACAGTCTGATGTGCAAAACAAAATTGCATTTTGTACTCAAATGCTTTTTCTCAGTGAACTCAAAGGAAGCCTGCAAAGACAAATGTTCTGGCTAGTAATGACAATCTACCTTTTTAAATTAAAATAGAACATGTGTTTTATAAAGGAGTTAAGGAAAATAAATGATAAAATGTGCTCAGTGCTGCAGCTAAATTAAAACTCTTTTTTCCAGGTGAAGCACTTTAATTTATTTCCCTAGACTACAAGGACTTTTTGACTGCCTTCTGCTATCAGCTAAGAAAAAGGAGCTTTTTATTTTCACAGTGGCACTCCAAGCTTTCTCAGATCTCTGGAATGAGTGATCCAAGTGTTAAAGGACACAGCAGGACTCAATGGGGATTTGGAAAAGACTGGCAAGTAGGTAAGGTCATAGCTTAAAGAGCAAGGATGAGTCTAAGTTTGAGAAGACTTAGAAGTTCCTATAACTAGAAGAAACTTTGTCAACCCCTGGATAACTGGTGAATGAGCCCTTTATCCAGGGGAAACACTCAGATTTGGTGCAACTACTGGAAGTAAATGTCTTATGGAAATCCTGCTAAAATTTCCTTTCCTTTAGATAACTAATAAATAATCAGCTTTTCCTTAGTGTAGTGTCTTTTTCCCAACTCAGAGAATTTTACTGTGTTGATCAAAAGGCTTTTCCAATCACATCTCAGCCCTCCACAAAATTCTGAGAAGTATTAATTATCGTCTATTAAAATGTAAAATGTAAATTAGTGTTAAAATAGCAATCAGAAGGATCATATGCATGATTTTTAACACACTTTGCACAAAACACATTTAAATTTAGCAATTTAGCAATTAGTTAAATTTAGCTGATATTTTAAACTCAATAACAAAGATCCCTCTTTCAACATGATTCCTTTGTCAATATATTTAAAAATTGAGACTCTCAATGAAACCATATAGCCTTTTGTCTTTCCATTTTTTCCTCCAGTTCTTCAGATGTATATATTCTTTCAAAAGTTTTTATAATGCTTGAAAGTTGTACAGAACAAAACATACATAGTTGCCTGATTTCCATTTTGCACAAGCATATGCAGCATGTGTTCAGATTTGTACCCAAATGTTTAATCTCTCCAACACATTCAACTGTTGGAGTTATAGCAATGGATAATAGGGAAATGTAATTTAAAATGCAGAGAAAAGAAAGTGTCTCATGTCCAACTGGTAGCAAAATTAGACATGCAGAATATAAAAACCTGTGTTCTTCCTTTTTCTTTTACACCTTCCTCCAAAACACACAAGCAGATCAGCATTTTGTCTCCTTGATATTTCTCAGACCACCTGAGTGTTCCTTCAAGATTAACTCAATTTTCTTGTAGTTTACCTTGCACTCTGATATCTTTTCATGGGAGGATCATGTCTATTAATTGTTTCTCGGAATCAGTATCCACAAAACACACTGCACAAGCAAGTCCAAATCCACAGAAAATTAAATATATATCAGGTTATATCAAGTTACAGACTCAAACATAAATGCACAAGGGAAGAATATCCAGTACTCATGTCTTAAATGAAAAATTTGTAAAACACCTATATAAAAATATGTTCTCTATATGTGTGTGCATGATATTCATGTAAGATACCTTTATATTGTGTTATATGACTTCTCAAGTGTTTATGAATGATGAGCCAATTAGCCTGTCCAGGGAAGTGGACATCAGTGTTTTTCCCCACAATGTGAACTGCAGATGTATTTGTTTTTTCAAAATAGAAAAAAAGTATTTTTTTTAAATAGCCAAGAAACATAGAAGTTATAAGTGGCCCTGCATGCCATAAATAAATGCATCTAATATGTTATTGGACACACACGTGACCAAAACACTCCCCCTCCTCGACAGGACAGGGTGAAAAAGTGAGATGAAAAAGCTCCTTGGAGAGGTAAAGACAGGGAAGTCACTAACCAGAACCCCTACTACCAATACCTTGACAACTACACCAAGTACAGGATGGTAGTGTGGAACGGTGTGTGTGAAGGGACAGCCAAACCCTCTGAGAGAGCCTTTCCCGCAAACTGATAATGCTATGGACGAACTCCAGGACAAGCATGAATCAGATCGAACAGTAACTACAAAATTAGAGACAGATTATTGAAACTGTCTGCAAAGCACTATGAAAGAAATGGAAATTTCTATAAGGTGTTGATAGAGGCCTTGGAGCAGGAAAACCCTGACAGCACTGCTATCCTCCCAAAACATCCCCATCCTTGGGCTGGGCTCAGCAGGTCCCTGTGGGGTGCAGGAGCTGGCAGTGACCCACAGTGAGGGGTCGTGGGGACACCCCTGCTCAGCAGGCACATAAGGACACCTGGGTCACCTGTCCCTGGCCCCACACATGGGACCTGCAGCCACACAGAGGGGAGGGAGGTTGCCCGTGCTGCCAGAGGGTGCAAGGGTGCATGGAAGTATAGGGGGGCATTACATATGGAAGGGGGTTTGGAAATCTGTAGGGCTGTATTAATGTTTTTCAAGCATCTGGGACTGTGGTTTATCTGTTGTGTCACCAATATTGATCCTGAATGTATAGTTCACTGATTGCCAGTTCACTGATTGCCAGTTGCAGTTACCTCTGTCATTAATAAATCAATTAACCACTTTAATCTTTATTTGATTTAAACCACACGAGGTGAGTAGTTTTTCCCCATGACACATATGATCTATCTCTACACTCATTCAGAGGTCTGAGACCCACAGAGGAGGATACAGGACCATGCTTACATCCATAAATAAATAAAGGTTCTTAGCCTAAATTGTCCAGCAGTGGCAAGGTTAAAAAATAGTGGAATATGGAGGACATTATGCTCCAGAAAACAGAACTTATAAATCTATTGCTAGGGAGAGAAATTTGAGAAAATTCTACAGTATGTTTTGCAAACAGCAGGACTCCATGTGTTTAGTAGTTACTATTTTTTCAATTTATTGAAATACCGCAACTTCCACCTTCTATTCACTGTTGATTTATAAAGAAGCTAAAAGGTTTGTGACTATTTTTGCTTCTGCAAACACAGAATGGGTTTCACTTATTAGTTTTGAGTGACAGTGCTTTGCTGCTGAGTGTGATTTCAAACTGGCAAGTTTGGTTATCCAGTGCTACACGGAGGTGCAATGGTAACCACCATGTAGAGCAGACAGATTCAGCTTTCCCTAGGAAAAAAACAGTCCTGCAACAGGGCACAGAGTCAGCCCAACAGAGACAGTAGTGAGAAGAAAAATCTAAACCATGTTTCTCACTCAGAAATCAAATGTTTATGAAGAATTGCCTGAATATTTATCAGACAGAAGAATCAAAAAGCCAAGAAAAATAACTAAATTTTAGAAAATACTAAAACAGATCAAAATTCACATGGAAAACTTCTGCCCTGAATCATCCCTAATATAACAAAGTTTCATGTGAACAAAGTTTCTCAGTTCTTCTAGAACACAGAAAGAAAGACATCCCTATTGACATCCCAGAGATTAAACAAATATTGTGGGGACATTCAATAGTTATTGAATAATGAGACCTTGTCTCTTAAAACATCCTTCTATCCTACAGCAGGCTTTAAGAAAGTGTTTGCATGAAGAACAAATATTTTCTGTCACTACTTTTTCATAAAAAAAAAAAAAAAAAATTAGACTCTCTCTTCAACCCAGGTAATAAATTAAATCTAGAGCTACCAAACCCAAAAGTGCATTAGTTTTGTTTCTTACATATATATCTGTTGGTAATTGTGACCCAGAGCATTCTACATGAATATAAGAATATAAGACATTTCAATTTAGAAATAATTTAATTTCATAAATTTAGTCTTTAATAAATGCAAAATAAATATCCAGACTTGAGGGGTTTTTTAAGCAGTAACATCCAACATTTCTATTAAATAATTAATAAGAATATTTGCTTTTATTTGGGACAGTCTGGTTTTGACAGTCTTTCGTAGGGAAAAAACATATCTGTAATTAATATTTTTTCTTACCAGTTTAGTTCTGCTGCACTTCAACCCTAGATAAAAGAGCTATTCATTGCCTGATGTGCTGAAAAATCTCAGTTACAAATGCCTTACAATCTGAAATACTATAATTAATTAGTTAATATTAGAGCAACATAAAAAGGTTTGGTATTCTGCTTACATTCAGATGTGAAAAGAGTTGGGTGTTTAATTACAAAAAAAACCTAACAACTGGAAAATGTACAACTGGACAAAATTCTCTTGTAAAGGGGCTTCTGAATGCAATTGTAATACTTCTTTCTAATGCCTAAGGTAAATAAAAAATTTTGTTGGATTTTGACATCTGGATTCTACATAGTGCCTCCTACAGAGTGAGAATTGTAGAATTGCTGATGTATTCATACAAATGAGAGATAGTCATAGTTTCACCCCCCCATCTGTTTCCATTCTGATTAAAGCAGAAAAAAAAAAAAAGCAAATGGATAAAATTACATGTCAAGGCCAAATTTATTGTTATTCTTTATGTGCATGACAACTGCTGATGAATCTGGATATAGCTGCCACTGACAGAAAGCTGAATAACCTGCCATTGGAACTATGGGCACTATTATCTGTGGCATGTCTGCAGGCTCTCTTGTAAATTCAGTTCCAAAATGCTGCAAACTAATTCAGCACCTTTGTAGCAAGAGAAAGGTGAAAATAAAGTGTCAGAATAAAAACGAAGTACTATGTCTAAAAAATTGGTGCCTTTAAGATCAGTTGGCTGTTCTGAAGTAAGCTTAAACTAGTTTAAACCAACTTAATCTGGCCTTACTCTTGGCCACAAGTTCCCAATCTTTTTCTTGTGTCAGTACAAGCCTTTATGCAATCAAGCACATGGCTACATCCTACTGGCCCTACTGAAAGAAGTATTTTTCTGCATTAGTTTTTAGCAGAAGGAACTGTCTGAGTTGGCTGACTGGAAAGCTAATGTGAGTCACGCTGCCAGAAGTGCACAGCAGAAACCATGGAGAGCAGGCTGAGAAAAGTCCACTCTGAAATCCCAGCCAAGAAGACCAACTGGAACCAAGTCTGCTTTTTAAATTGGCTCTGCTCTGGACTATGTAGACTTTTATATCATCCCTGTCATGCAGCTCCTGTGATGTTGTGATAATATGAACAAGTAGAATAAATGTATTATCCTCTTTCATGATCTGCATAAGAACTGAACAGTATGTACGCTATAAAAATAGATCTGGGAAGACAGAGGGGTTTTTTGTGTTGTAAAAACAGTTGCTTTTGAAAAGAATTGTTGATGAGTATGCTAACACAGCTGAGATTAGGACAGATCTTATTAAGAAGAAAGGAACTTTGCAACAGGCTGAAATTTTGTATTTTTATTTTTTTAGTGTCACTGACACATGAATCTGCTTCTTAAGGAGCACAGGTTGCAAAGAGCTCTCCTTTATTGTCTCATTCAGTTCCTTGCCTTTGCAGACACCCGTGCTACATTGTTGCTTTCGGTGTTTATCAAGATTAATTTTTCAATAAATTTGTTAGGTTTCTTATCCTCAATACTTCTATGAGGAGAGTTTTAGCCCAGCTTTCAGTAATAACTAACAGTAGACAAAACAACTGAATATCTTCACAGTTCTCACGTATTATTTTTAAACACCAGGAAAAGAAACCTCATTTCCTCTTCCAAATCACAGTAAGGTCTCTCATGCTGACATTCTTATTCTTCCCTACAGTTTCTGTAGTTAAAAATGTCTCTTCTGTATCTCTGTTTCTTGAGCAAGCTACATTTCTCTCATAATTTCTTTTAGTTTTTCCAGAATCTCAACTTCAGTGATCTTTTTCGAAAAATCAAACTGGAATTTCTGAAATATGTAATGTTCCTAATACATACTGATGATCCCATCAAATTAGAATATGGCATTAGGATATCACCAGGATATTCAACAAAGGTTTTTCAAATGAGAGTTTTAGAAGCAGTTTTAGAACATTTTCTAAGAAATATTGTCTTAATTTTCTCAGATACAAATGTGTACATCAATATCAGAAAAATAAAGAATTGTACAAGTGCCTTTTCTTGAAGCCAGCAGGAGGTATGGCTTAATCAAAATTAATTATCATTTTGATTATCCTTTCACAGATTGTATTTCCATATCAACAGAAATAGTAGTATATAATACTAAATAATTGGATCAATTTTGCAATTTAATCAATCATAGAATCAATTATTTAAACCAAACATATCAATTTCTTCTCCAAAACATTTAAACTGCTTGAAAGACCTGCAGAGAAATGGTTACAAAAAAATGAAAAGGAAAGCAAGGAAATTCATATATGCTATACATCACCATATGAATGCAAAATATTTCAAGAAGTTTGTATAGCTCATGTTGAGCTATACAAAAGTCAACAAAATCCACACCTCTCTAGAATTATGTGTAGCAAATAAAAGACAAATACACAATGAAAAAAAAACCCTACCAAAAATATAGCTATTAACCTCATTTTAGTAAAACAGAAATTACTTTAAAATCAAATTTTACTTTAATAAGTAATAGCGGCATTAGATACTGCTACACTGTTATGCAATGCTTCTTGTTATTCTGTAAAGTGTGTATCTTTTTTTTTTTAAAGTATCTGGAAACTGATATTCCAGAATTACTCAGGAATAGAAAGTATAAAATATACACATTGAAAGAGAAATAGACTTGGTCAGAAGAAAAAGTGGAAATTAATCTTCCTGAATCCTACATCTCTCTCTTCTATTTGCAATCAAGCCAGCCACTAAAGTGAGTTCTTTCAAGGCTTTTGGTTCATAATTTATAGCACCGACTATTGTTGGCTCACAGGGAATGTGAAAAGAATAAATACTTTCATGGCATTTTAAAAGAGTAAGTTGTGTGCACTTTGCTCTTATGCACAGGCCATGGGAGGATTTTCAGCAAGTTCCACAGTCCTGAACTACTTTGTATTCCCATTTTTGGGAGCAGAGCATTGCACCTTTGGAAGATGTCGTTTCCAAAACACTTTGTCTTAATAAATGTAGACAGTTAATTTACTGTCACTTTTATGACAGAGATGTTCAAACACTTGAAAAGCATAATTCATAGCACAGATTGCCCTCGGCCTGCCCTCTGCGTCGTCTACCTTCCTTATCCGTGCTTCACCCAGGAACAAGAGAATGCCAAGCTGTAAAAGTTCCCTTGTTTGAATTAAAAAATTGACATGAACCTTGACAGAACAAATAAAACACATTATCTCTATGAAGTGTACATTTCAGCCACCTTAAAAGAAAAAAAAACTTCAAAAGCTGCAATGCATCTTTCATACCTGTAAGAGAAACATTACACTCACACCTCATGGGTGAAATACTGTGTATTTATGTTGGTTCATTAACACATACTTGGGCATTCTGGAGTGACAGGGCTAACTGGACTATTTTTTTCCCAAGCACGTAAGAGAGAACAGAGCTGAAACACAGTGGGCACAAACTGTGATAATTTTAACTGGGAATTCAGAACCTGTGCTGCAGTGGTGTTTTGAGCACAATGACTTTAACTAGGGAAGTGCTAACAGCAACTCGCATATAGCGTGGTTACTTGGATACCTCTGCTGCGTTTTGTTTTAAAGAAAAAAGAAGTTGAATTCCACATTGCATTTTGGCTGTTCACTTCATGTTCTAGACACTTAAAAATAAATATAGATCTTTAAATTTTTGATTATCAGTGTGTGAAGTATTAAGAAAAATTGAAAGAAGATGTGGTGGAAGACACAAATACTTACTTCTTTTGCATTTTTTCTGCACAATAACTTTTTCACTTCCTGAAAGAGCCCAGATGTATTTATTTTTCATGAACTACCACAGAAAATATACACATAAGCAAACCAAAGCACTCTTTAATGAAGATTAATCAGTTTTATGATGCTGCAAATCATTATAAATATTAAGAATAAGTTTCTGGACAAAGACTAATGAAGAAAAGTGCCCTGGAGTGCCTTTTCTAGCTGAAAACTTGAGTATTTGGAAAAGAGGGTGATTTTGAGCCTTATTGTCTTGTTAATGTCTTGTCTGACATTTTTCCAGCAACACATAGTAGAAGATAATTTAACCAGACATGTATAATCTAAAAAGAAACACACTTTTTATTTGACTTGCTATTATTGATCCAAATATCAGGTCTTCAGTCTGAATACATCTGGCTTCATAAGGAAAGCTATGGTATCTTACATGTGTAGTGGATAATTCAGTAATGAACAAGTGCTAAACAGAGTTTGCTGGAGCTGAAATGGTACTGCCAGAGTTTTTACATATTGGTTTCAGCAACTAGCAGCATTATTCTTGTCACATAGATAAGGCATGAAATACACAGGTAGATTAGACTAGCAGGATTAATCTGTCCAAATGAAGTTGCCTACAGTATGAATGTCTGAATTGGAGATAGACATTGTGGGATCTCTCTGTAGTGAATGGAGAGAAAATAAATTCACTGGAGTGCAATTCACTTAATGCTGAACGTAAAGTCAGCACGTTCAGAACAGGTCAGATGCATGAAAATCAAGAAGGACTAGAAACCAGCACAACTATGTTAGAGGTAGACACAGACTTTGTACATCTAATGTAAAATGAGATTATTGATGTCCACTTCATACAGGAAGGACCAAGACTGACATAGTCCAGCCACATGCCTCAACTTCAGTGAAGATAATGCCCAGCAGAATTAGTTCAATGGAGAAAAGACATTACTCAAAACAGCTCTGTCTGAATTCTGGGAGTTATTGATTCCCATACAGTTGGGTTTTTTAAGAGAATTCAAAATTAATTTAAATCTAAAAGAAAGTAGTACTAAACAAGAGAAGAAACATAGAGATGAAAAAATATTACTCAGTTTGAGAAAACAGCTTGGCAAAATAAAATATGTTATATGTCAAATTAATACTCTTTCAATTGCTGCTTTCTTCCACAGGTACACAAGAATGTCCTCTGAATTACACAGTTTAGTAAACTGTGATTATACCGATCCCCAAATCAAAAACTGGGAAAATATGGAAAAATGTCTGAAGACATATTGGAATGTTTATGAAAGAAAATAGAAGAGAGTAAATTTTCCAGTGTGTCTATATAATGGTAAGCCTGACAGGACACAGGACCCACTTTTCTCATTTACAACTAATGAGCAAAGTCTTTTATGTCTGGCTAGACATCAAGAAATTGGGAGCAGCAGAAAGAGTTTTTATGTTCAGCAGCCTCACTGAGGATAGATAGCATCAGGTTCTGGGCTAAGTCTGTGAAAAAAGATGGATGGAAATGATTCAAATAAATAGTGAACTCGTTCACTGAAAAGAGCATCTCCACCTCAGCCACCGATGAGGGAAATGACTGTCTGTGATCTTGGCAGTAGCAGTTCAGTCTGCAGTTAGTATGTTCATGAAATACTGAGAACCAAAACACGGATAAGTACACATTGGCTCCTAGAAGGGTGTATTATGTCAGTAAATTAACATGGGAAACTATTGCTCATCTCACATGAGAAATATGCGTTAGCAGAAAATCTGATCTAAATTTCCTTAGGCAGAAACCCTGCATCACTGCTCTACCTGCCAACCTGATGGTTACTGACTGAAATACTTAGCCCTATAGTTAAATACGATGCTTTTTTGTTCAAGAAATTTCTGTGATGTGTCAGAAGTTAATGTGTGTGTTTGTACACATGGTTCTTTCGAGAGAAGGATTTTGCTAAAAAAGCTGTAAAGGGAATTTGTGCTGGCAAACCCTCAGGAGGAATAGGGGGAAATATATTTATACAATACTAACATTCTATCTATTCCTGTGCTGGGGTTTGTGGGTGTACCTTAGTGAATAAAGACATTGATAAAGTGGTACATAAGGTCCCTGGATTGAAAACACAATGTGATATCACCAGGAACAGAAACATATTTGAGATTCAACTTTTCCAACACACTCATTAGCGTGATTCTTGCAAAAATTTCATTATGAGAAACACTGACGTGAGAATACAAATTTAGTGGCTATTTGTCATTATCTTGCTCTATCTCCAAGTTAACCACATGCGAGGAGTGAGACTGTACTTGAAAACACCTGGAAAACATCTGTGTTTTCAAGAAACAACAAAATTAAGCTCTCTCCTTTTATCAACAAGGGACTACACTTCTACTGCATAACAGTCACATAAATTTTTTCTTTTATGATCATCAAAAATAGTGTACAATGTGCAGAACCTACCATGGGAAATATGAAATGTTCATTCCCCTTCTTCACTGAAGAGATTGGAAAGAGATGGAAATCCATCCTAATTTAGAATCTGCTTTCTTCATCCTCAACATTTTGCACTCCATGTGCTGTAACTCTTGCTTTAAAGTCTGTCAAGTTTGTTTACAGAAACATCATCCCCAGAGCAAGCAAGATAACGAAAGCAACCCGGTCAAAATACAAGGAGGAGAAAAATCTGAAATACAGGATGATGGGGTTCTGCAGAGGGAACCTGGATTCCTTAATCATTCAGTGTTGTTTCTCAGGGGAAAGTTTCTCATCTGTCCCTTTTTTCCCCCCTCTTCCTATCCACAGATAGAGGGTTTAGCCCCCTTGCCTTTACACGCCTAGTCTTTCCATCCTTCCCCACTCAGGCATTCGAATGCAGTTTTTCTGTGCAACACAAGCAATGAACTCAAAGGAGGGGGGAAAAAACCCCAACAAATATAATTCAACAGGAATATTCCATTTTCCCAAGCATTCCACTGATAATTTTCCCTCAAATGTCTGCTTTTCGTTCGGTCTGTCCCTGGTTGCTCTCCTGGCCTTGTTGAAAGCTTTCTAATTTGGAGCCAAAGAGGAGGCCAGCTGACTGCAGGCAGGGCCTCACCTCCATCTGCCTCCTGCAGCCTCAGCCCTCTCTCGGAGAGATGGATTGCTTAATTGCAATTATATTGTGCCAGCGTTTGCCTTTGCAAGTGTAACAACTTTTGGGAGAGCACTTTTCGAACATAAGGAACAAGTACAATTTCAAAATAGAGCAGTCTGAAGCATTCTATTTAATTCAATAAAATGTAATGGCAAATGGTATTTAAAAAAAACCCAACTTCTTAAGAAGGTATAAAAAAATCGATTAAAATCTATTTCCCTAGCTCCAGTTGCATCATTAGAGAAGCTATGCTTTTTGGATTTCATATCTGTGGGGCTTTACTGTTTTGATCCCAATTCAATCTTATACTATTCTTCCCTAAGGAAGAAAAGAAAACTGACAAGGGAAAAGAAAAATTCCAAAACCCCCCAAACAAACCCCCGAAAAACCCCAAAACACCAAAGCCCACAAAATCTCAGCATATAATGTTTAGTTTCATGTTTTTGTAAAATATTTGCTTACTGTCAAGGCAATAAAGGTCTAATAATGAGAGACATTAAATTTCAAAATATATGTTTTTCAATGGTTAAATTACCTCTTTTCCTAGTTATTTGTCAGGTATGGCAAAAAAATATGTCTGATATAAGATTTGAAGCTGTAATACCCCCATTAATATGACGAAAGGTAGAATATATAAGCTGTATACTGCAAACAAAAAAATAAAATAAAAAGGATAATAAGAAAAGGAAAGGATAATAAAAAGGAAATAAAAAAATAAAAGGATAAAAGAAGGAAAATACCACTTTTTCTTTCACTGCCCCCAACATGTCATTCAACACATGATATGAAATGAGCTTTCAAACAGAGAAACCTACCCAGGTCTGTAAATGTGTTTGTTTACATTTTCAGAGGAGAGCAGGGGAGCCCAAGGCCTCCAGGCAGGAGTGTCAGGCGTGCCATGCCAAGAGCCTTGCACCCACACTCGAAGTCCCTTAGCTCTCTCTAGTGGATGGAAAGGAGATTCTGCTTGCCGTGCAAAAGCTGCTTGGTGCTTTTGCTGTATATTTGAATGCAATACAAACACCTTCTCTTTTCACTTTTAGCGTAGCTATGTTGTCTATAAATTGATTCCTGCAATAGCAAAACTGGCTGTATTATTTTATATTACTTCTGCTTTATTCCTCTTGCACAAAAACAGTGAGGTGGGGTTACAGAGAGAAATTATATTTTATTAGGCAACTGATATTATTGGACAAAAGCACAAGTCACACAAGTTCTTCTCTGGAGTTAAACAAGAAATTTTATGTTTTGAACTAAACTAGATCTTCACTGAAAAGTATTATTTTCCTCTTTTTTCCCTCTTTTTTCTTGCATTATGAGTTTATGGTTATGAATACTTTGTTTACAAAAGATACTGCTGTCTCCTCTATACACAGTTTTGCATAAAAATCATAATGACTATAACACAAATATAATCAATAATATTTTTTTAACTTTTCTTAAGGCAATTTAATATGACATTTTTGTCTTAATTTTTGTATATTATACCTATTAAGACAAAATGAAAGACAATAGGAGATGAAAACGTTTACACATCTATTAGCTAATAACACTGTTCCCTCTTGAAATTTAGCTGTAAATCCATCCCAGGCTTCCACCTACTCCTTCCTGCAAAACAGGAAGGAAGACCTGCATGGGGATTGCAGCCCTTGCTGTGGACTCAATGGATGCCCAAAGGCCTGGCATGAGGTGAGGGAGAAAAATTTTAAGAAGATCCCCTAACACCACAAGGGAAAAATCACACTTTTCATTAAATTTGAGAATGTCGCTATCGCGTCAGAGATGGGTAGAGAAAATGACATAGAGTCCAGGCTTATGAACAAGTGGAAGCACTTTAATAATTTTCCAACTACTTTTATAGGATAGTTATGGCAATAGGTAATTGGTTCCTCGGCCATCCACCCCTTGAGGGGATTGGCCAAGTTCTAAGATACCTATTCCAAAATATTTTCAAACTTAAAACCATAACACTCTTGCAAAACAGCCTGCAGGTGCAAGAAGTTTATAAAACTGTGACCTTGTTTTAAATAGTTTGCATTGGAAAGACAGTCTTCTCACAGAATATTGAGAAAAGGCTGAAGAATTTCTCCACTTCTAACTTTTTAGCACCTACATTGAGAAAGGGGTTGAAACTAATTGTCAGGTCCCCTCACAAAAGCAAGAGGAGTTCAGTGAGATTTCATGGGAAGTCCCCTCTATACCTCACTGAGCAAGTATCCTCACTCATTTCTTGATATTTGCCAGACTGAAGGATGTGAATGCTCGATTGCATTTCTTCGTTATCATCACACATTGCACAAATTTATGCGTATTTAGGGTCTCCCAAATGAACTGATGAGATGTTTGCCATATGAGCTGTTTTTTAAGGCCTACAGAAAATTTATGCTTGTGCTGAATGTAGCTGCCAACTTGCTTACTGGAGTGAGAAGTAAGTGTTTCTCTTCCAAGAACTCTTGCTTAACTCTGAACAATGTTTGGCTTTTCCTTTTGATCAGTAAATCCCTCTGTAGTTGAAACTTTCTTCACTGCTGCAGCATTGATCTGCTGAAACATCTTGACTAACTTCCTTTAACTTTTGCACAGAAAGGCTTTCAATCTAGAAAAAATTCATTTGAGAGGCCATCAACTTCTTGATGTATTGTGATTTCAGCAAAGGACCAGCACTGTAAAAGTTTTGGAAGCATAACTGCAATAAAAATTACTCAAATCTAAATAGATCAGGACAATGTCAGGAAAGTAAAAGAGAAGTGAAAGGAAATGAAAGATCGTTGGCTTAGATAGATTAGAAAAAGATATATTGTAAGAAGAGACAATGCTAAGTTAAACACACCTTTAGGCAATGTAACATATCCACCTTCACTCCAACTAACTAAAATGCACTGGCAAAAATCTTTCTTTCCCCAGTATAACTGTGTTTACGTAAAGATTTACAACAAGAAATATAGAAAACGGTGCTGCTAAGTGTTGTGACTTTTTTAGTTGATGCAGTGATTTTTTTGGGTGAACTGACATAGCTTTATAAAAATAGACATTTTTCATTTATTGAGAGTATATGTCATTATTTTTAACACAGAAGTATTTCTAACAAAGACACTCCTTCTCCTCCCAGGCTTCCTACCCTCACAACCTGCAACTAGTATCACCATAACATAAAAAGACTCTGGCGTGGACCTAGCTTTAAATCAATACTTTTTAAACCTTTTTTTCCTAGTGTTTTTCAAAGTATAGACACTTTGAAAGGTCTTTTAGTAGAGATAATGGTTCCTGTAAAGCGAATTTCACCTTAATGTCCTTAATTAGCTTTAGCAGACCTTTATTTAGACCAAAGATCTTGAGAGTCCCATGGAAGCACAGATTTTAATTAAGTTAATCTATTTTTAAACAGTAGACATACACATCATAGTTTTCATAACATGTCATTTTGCCTACAATCAGTCTGAATAATTGCTGAAGATCAGAGAGCAAGCAACTGGCAGAGATGAGAAGAGGCAGTCTTGTTTAGTGCTTAGCTGTACACCACTCAGGTCTTGTCATTAATTACTGCTTTTGCCTGAAGCTGAAGAGAGTGCCAGAGGAAGTCTGGTGAGAGCAGAGCACTGTCTTGGGAGGAGGGGATGCTCAGAAAAAAATGTACTACAATTAAGATATTACTATGCTGGGGCTGGGAACATTTCTGGGGATTTTTGGTGCAAGACAGTGATCCACTGAAATCATACCAATTCTAAGATATTGTGACATTTTTAATAAATACTAATATTTATCTGTCCCATTAATATTGTATGCACATTCAGGTCTTGTTGATTTAGTTTGTTTCCTAAGTCAAAAAATATATACCCATTTACACAGTTGATATTACATAAGCAATTAGCTAAATTAAAAGCAGGAATGAAAATAGGAGTATTATCACCATTTTGCAATTCAACAATTTCACAGTCAAAACTGTACAACATGAGGAAGGGTTGTACAACTGGACACCTTAGTGTACTTTGATGAAAACTTTCAAAATTCCTAAGACTTTTTTGTCCCTTGGTGAGGTTTTGCGGAAAAGTCTAAATATAAGTAGGTAACAGTAATTTATTCTGCAGAGACTGCCACTTAATTGAATTGTAACTAGCGTAGTTGCAGCTACACCTTTAAAAATGAGGAATGAACCCATCAGAGTATGTCTTCTTGATTAGGAAAAAAAAGAAGTTTAAAAGCCTCCACAAATCCTGAGTCCTTTTGTCTGCAACATGAAGTAGCTGTGCATAATGCATAGATACTGATTAGGCATTTATTTGATACACTGAAACACTGCTACTTAACAGTTTGCAATGTATCAGCCTCCCAAATGGAGGTTCAAGCTACGATGTGTACATATAGACTAATTTTATTTGCACATTTTGAAAATACTCACTAGAAAACCCCCAGGGAGGTGAAATGCTCCTGGTCTTTGGATGAGGCATTTTCAACATTTATTTCTTGGACCTTTATATGACTATTCATTATATTGCTGAAGGGATATCATTTCACCCCCACCTTTTTAAATTGTATAAATAGCTACATGGATTGCAACCCATATATTCCTGCCTCCAAGGGCTATCTCTATTGCACTTTGCCTATTAGGATTTAGTCATTACTAGAGACCATGGGCTTCATTCCCAAATTGTTTGTGACTGCAACTTCTCTTTGTGCTTGCCTCCAGACACACAACTGCAAATACAGTAAAAAATAACTGCGTTTCTTACAACACTCCCTTACATCTCTTACTATCACTCTGCTTCCAGTTGTAATTCCTGATTTGTAGACTGCTGCTGCAGGCAGTCCTGCAGCACAAGTAATGAGTCATGCAGAGCAGTACAAAGTGCCCAGGCAAACAGGGGAGATCGGTTACGCGCTCAGGAGTGCTGCAGCCAGCCAGGCAATATGTAGAATTTAGACAGTGGCAATATATCTAGGGCATAGCTGAAGATATAAGCCCTTCCTCTTTCACCTAGTCATAGCACAGCTGGGGAAGATAGAATTCATGACTGGAGCCCAGGCCATCCCAAGAGGGCAGTAACAACAAATCAGCAAGAACAGCCTGCCAAAGGGAAACCAGGCAAGGGGTCCCTGTCTAAAATATGCTAAGTGAAGGGAATGAGCACATGGTAGGGATTGAATCCCTCGCACTGAACAGGAAACCACTCAGCAGTGAGAAAGGGGGAAAAAGGAAAGAAACTCTCTTTTTAAGGCTCACTATATGTGTGGAAGTTGATATATTGTGTTGGCACACTTCCGAGTTGCAATATACATGGAAAAACTAGCATACCTGATTCTACCCTCTCTCTAAGACAGATGGTTATGCTAGTGAAGGAACAGCTGCCAGTGTGCCTCAGGCACAGATGTGCTCTTCAGGGATATGTCTAAACTGCTAATTGCAAGAGATCTTCTGCCCACTGGGACCTAGGCCACACCCTGTGTTGTCCTTTACTAGGATGAATATTGATCCCAGACTGGTTTGGGCTGGAATGGACCTTTAAGGGTCATCCAGTCCAGCCCTCCTCAATGAACAGTGACATCTTCAGCTAGATCGGGTTGCTCAGAGCCCTGTCCAACATGACTTTGAATTTTTCTAGGGACAGGGCACCTACAGCTTCTCTTGGCAACCTGTTCCAGTGTTGCACCACTCGTTGTAAAAACGTCTTCCTTATGTCTAATCCAAATGGACCCATCTTCAGTTCTAAACCATTACAATGATGCACACTAGCTTCCTCTCATCCTACGTCACCTCAGTTTGTGTGAAGGGATGGAAACCTGGACATCCACTGCCAGTAAGGATCCAAACAAGTTATACTCTTTTCCCATTCTGGATAATAGGGGAACAAAGATTATTTTCCTGTTAATTCTTGTAAACACAAACGTATAGAAGAGTGATGACTTATATTCACTTACCTCTTAATGGGAAAAATGTAATCTACTCTGCTAGTAAGCACAAAAATAACTCTTCATCACACCTCTGACAACATCACTGTGTCAGTAACACCTTCTAAAGACGGTATTTGTTCAGTGCTGGTTTGAAGACCCGGGGCTTCCCCTCAAGTGCGAGAGCATAAGAGATGAGTCTGTATCAGGAAGGGTGAGAATGCCAAAGTCTGTTCTTCCTAAGAGCCATAACTTGCAGTAGAGTCCTCTGATTGTATTTCTTCAGGTTGCTGTGTAGAAGAAAATAACTAATTAGACCACACATGAGGATCAAATTAAGGGCTGAACTGTTGGGATAAATTCTGTCATCGCCATGGTGTAATTACAGAGAAACTCTACTCATGTTGATGCATTTAAACTGATATAAAATGAGGGTAAGTAAAACAAGGGGCAAGGCTCCAAATACTAAGGAGTCTTCCCATCCTTATTATTATATAAATATTTATTATGTAAAATTAAGACATGCAAGAGCCGAGTGTGAAAGAAATGTCTCTGAAGAAAGAGTGCCCTTGCATTTTCACAGTATAAGGTCTGATATGCAAAGAGCTGAGATTGTAGCCTACTATGTCAGGAATCAGGTTTAAAATGTCAGATGAGCTAGAATAAATCTTTTTAAAGCTAATAATTCCTTTAATTGTTATTATTTACTCATCAAAATGATGTCTTGATTTTGAAAAAGCAGAATGGGTGGGGTTTTTCCTCTTCTATCTTTAAAAATGTAAAATCTTACAAGGCAACAGACAAGAGTTCAAAGAGGTTAAAAGATATCAAGGACCAGAATGCTGTGATTATTTGGGGTCATTGCACTAATATAAATAAGATTCCATGTTTTTCACTGGAGGTGAGATTTTTTTTCTGTGAGAATATTACATTTTTTTTCTTAATCATTGTATCTGTTCAAACTGGTTTTAGGACTAAATACACACAGATTGTGTCTACACTATAACAGGTGAAAAGTGGTTTTTTGAAACAAAACAACATTTGTGTCAGACTGAACTAAAAGATTTCTCTGTTTGCATGCTGTAGAGAGGAATGGCTATGTAGTAACTCATCGAAAATCCTGAGCAAAGATAAAAAATGTCAGCAGTTATTATGCACTTAGTTGGCAGAACAGCTCTTAACAGCAGAAATGACACACAAGAGTGATGAAAAGAGGATATTTAAAAACCTTTTAGTTTTACATAATCTGTAACAGAATAATTAGTTATAATTGTGATAATTAATAGCACTGATTTTGATTGGTATTAGAGAATACATAAATATTAAAAAATTCTATTCTTGCCTGGGAGAAAAAAAGCATGTTTAAGTCACAGCGATCCATAGACAGAAAACTAAGGAAATACATTTTATTTTTCTTCTTTCCAAGACCAGGATCCAGCAAAACAGAAGGAAATTAATGAGAAGAAAAATATTCTTGAAGTTCTTTCCTGTCGTAGTAGGTGGAAATTACATTTTATTATTTTTTTAGGCTTAGTACTATGTTGCTTAATTATCCATTTATTCATGTTCCCATCTCCACTTGTAACACTGCTGTAGGAAAAAAAATTATGGTTCTGTTCCAAACAGTCTCACTTGAATAATTTGGTCTTACTAAAAAAAAGGTAGATAGATATTAGCAGTACTTTAAGTTTTGCAAGTCAGCAAGAAACACTGCAGAGTTAAACCTGAGACTAATTTTTCTTCTATTACCCAAGAATCTTTAAAATAAAAACCTCTTCTGTGTTCACCACTCTTGGAAGTATACTTGTAGCCACCAGGAAAACTAAGCTGGATACAAATGTGAATGCCATCAAATATGTGAGTCTGCTCCCTCAGACACTGAAATCTGGTCAGTAAAAACAGCAAATTACCCAACTGTATTGTCTTTCCATTAGATGTCTCACCTAAGAAACAAATTTCATTGGATCTTTTGGGAAATGTTTCGTTGCTTCAGGAATTGTGTGCTGTATTCTGAAATTTGCTGGATTGACGTGGTGGCGGTTTGCACAGGACTGCTGGGATAGTCACCTACTGGATGAGACAAAATTAAGATGGTACCAATATTTGACTGTCAGCTTGTATGTGTGCTGTTTGGAGTTTCCTGGTCATATTTAAATTTGATTATCGACATATTTTTTGCCCTTTAAATAAGATGTGATGTGACAGAAGCAAGCTATATGAACTTTTCTTCCGTTTATTTTGCTCTGAGTTTTTGGGCATTTGTCCTGTGTATGGCTCTGTAAAAAGAATCTGTCCAACCTCATTTTTAAAACAAATTATGTGTATGATGTATGGGGAAACCATGCTGTGCTGGATCCAGTGGCCCAAGGGAGGCTGAGCAGACACACGCAGCAGGCACATACACACAGAGCACACATATGCACCTCATACAGACTCCTGGAACAGTCCTGAGAGGGGCCCAGGCAGAGTGTCCCTTCCTCTGAGTCCATGTTCTCTGCCCCTCTGGGGTTGTGGAGATAGGCTCTTGGTGAGCTGATAAATCCTGGATGGCCTGAGGAGGACCCAGAACAGGGTATTATTTGGATTTTCCTCCATGTGCCATTACTTCTCTGTGTTTCTGTGTATACAGAAGAGCTTTTGTGACGTAACATACAGATGCTGGTGCTCACACAAACTAATTTTGTGTCTCGTCTTTGATCAGCTTCAGCAAGTGCCACACTGAGGATGTGTGGAAAGACAGAAAAGGTTACAAGAATTTGCCTTTGGGATCATCTTTGACAAAGCCAATATTTCAATACCTCTTTCAATGACATTTTCACAAGGTCATGATTTTATGAAGCAACAGGTTTCCAGCTCCCACAGTGCACCCAGGGAGACACATCCTCTGGTGTCACAGACGAACAATGGTTGCAAGGAAATGCAAGGAAGATACTGTGTGATTAATCAACTGGTTTCAACAAGACAAGACAGACTTTTTTTTGTCATTTGTGAAGGTGCATCATGCAGTACATAAATAGAGAGCGCATCTCACACAAGCAGTATGAGCTGCATGGTTGGTTCTGACAGGACCAATGGAAATATCTGTCCCCCTGCAATCAGGCTGACAGGTGGTAGCAACATCCATTTCTGTTCATGAAAGCAGCAAGATGGATAGTGCAGACTTTTCAACCATGTATTTTCCTCTGAGCAAGTAACCCAGATCCACAAAAGTGATCCACTGATGCTCTGTGGCATCTCAAGAATTAATGAAAATGATACAAGATGGCATTGGCTTTTCCCTCGTCATTCCACACAGCTCCTTCTGAAATCAGCACTGAGCATTTGGTTTTAATGGTACAACAAGCAAAATGACAGCAAAGAGATGTTGCTGGCATCCAAAAGTCTTGCCATGACAAAGGCTACCCATGGACTCCCAGAAATGGCCTGTACAGTTTCTAAATTCTAGGAATATATTAATCCCTTTTATTCCTTCATAAGAAAGCAGTAAACAATGTACAGAGCAGTAGACACTGAAAGGGACTTTGGCTGAGCCCTGATCCAAATGATAGGTTACACTGTCATTTCTGGAATCAAGCACAGAGGCAAGGGGAAGACAGCAGCATTTCAACTGTAACACTCATGGGACAGATCTTTAGGCTTCTCAGATCCAGCAGTCCTCAGCTGAAGCAGCAGCTGAACAGATGGAAAACTGCTATCTGCTGGATGCCATTGTAGTACCAGCCTTTTTTGTCTCTTTAGTGAGTTAGGAGAGATCACACATCGGTCCTATGGCATGCAGTGACTCTTCCAGAGCTTTGAGTGCTTGGAACCAGACCCTCTTTAAAATGTCATTTTTGATTCATCGCTGAAGTGTACAACTACTCCAGAGAAGCCAGCAATTAACTGAGTGACCACTGGTCTCTACGTGGCTTCTTTAACTAATATTTGAAGTCTCAGTGCAATGATATCATTTGACACTGTTGGTCATGTGTACTTCAAGATCAAAAACATGCTCTGAGTGGGGAATCTCCCTCAACATACTAACCCTGATAGGTTAGTATTTTACAAAGTAGCTTTGTGAGCTATCTCCAAAATAACTTCCACTTGGAAACTGCCTCTAGAGGCATCCTTTACAATCACTTCTTTGTTGATGGGTCATGGCCAAGTATTTAGTTGAATGAAGGATGAAGCCTTTTGCCTGAAGCAGCCATATGTTCTCTGTTTTCTTTTGCTTTTCCCCAATCAGCATCAGCTTTTCTTTCTCATTCTTCTGGTTTTATTGATGCCTGTACATGAATGTTCCCTTTCCTCTTCCAGCCCTCAGCACACTAAAATTAGATTGCAAACAGTTCTGTATGCGTATATCCTTAAGAGCACTGCCCTAAGTTTTCAATGAAAATATTAGAAAATATTAGTCACAAGAAAATGTGACTTATCTGAAGCTATTCATCAAAACAAAACTAAATTAAGTTTTAAACTGATGTTTTGCAGAGTTTCCTGTGAATGCTGTTTTCCCAGTGTCTAATGAAGACTTCATGGAATGGTAAAAGTATCCGCACAGGAGAACTGAAAGCTACTTTCAACTATTTACTTAATAAATGCATATGCTGTTACGGCAACCTACAGAGCCCTAGGATTGGTTCATCCTCACTGTCGAGCAAGGTCAGCAGGTCAGCAGTGGTGGAGCAATGTGCAGAATACCTCTGCTAAAGAGACCATCTCACGGCCCTTTGATGTTTAAAAATCTTTTGTTAATATGTCCCTGCGTGTTGCAAAGCTACCACATTTCCAAGCAGCGTGGTGAGCATCCCAAAGGAAGCACAAATTTGAATCAGTAATAGGTGGCCACGTTCCATGTACATCCTCAAAGTCAAACTGATTTTCCATTTTCCTTAACTCTTCCTGTCAATGACAGATACCCCCATATCACTACAGCAGTAGTAATACTAGCCCAAATAAAGCAAGGTGCTTGCTGGGCCTTGCTATAACTTAGTGATTTATTTTATATTACATGGGAGCTTAAAGGTGAACCTTATCGTGAATCTCCATGATTTAGCACATATTACAGAGACGCTTAGCGTGTAATTCTGTTGTAAATTTATATTGATTTGCTGTACAATATACAGAACCTTATGATGTAGCTTCATTGTGAAGTTCTTCTTGCTCACTTCCAATATGATGGGGCTGTGACTGTAGCTCCGGTGTGAAATGCTCTGATTTACAGGGGGCACAGATGATTTCACTGTGCAGCTCTGCTGTGACCCTCGAATGATATGCTCACTGAGTCCCGCTGGAGGATCGGCTGGACTTTAACAACCCACTGATGCTACCATATGGCAAAGTATCTGCAGCCAATGAAATACTTAAATATAAAAAACAGGTTTAAGAACATGGAATCTGGATTAAAGCACACTTGCTTCTGATCCAGACACCAACAAGGTGTCATAAAAAATGATTTGTTCACATTTTCCTCAAAAATCCTAGTATCACCAACACTACAAATCAATTACTTCCCTCTCCAAAAACTCCAAGATTTGCATCTTGTGCACTTTCACCTAGGTTTGTCTTAGGCCAGGGGCACAAGTGTTCAAGTAACAGTTTGTAGGAAGTTGACTGCAGTCAGCAACTAAGCAACCCCACAGCCACTCACTCACCCACCCTTCCATCAGGGTGGTGGAGAGCATTGGAAGAGCAAACACAAGAAGAATTTGTGAGTAAAGACAATTAAACATGTGAAGGAACAAGGAAAAAACTCAAGTGATGTAAAGACAATCACTCACCACCTCCCACAAGGAGATCAGTGTGCAGCCAGTCTCCAAGCCATGACTACTTTGAAAAGACTCCATAATAATAATAAATAATAAATCCAGATTTATTGCTGAGCACATTATATTGTATATTATATCACTTTTGTCAGTTTGGGCCAGCTATTGCAGCTCTGTGCCCTCCCAGTTTCTTGTCAACCCCAGCCTACTTGCTGGCAATGCAGAGTGAGAAACAGAGAAAACCTTGATGCTGTGCAAACCCTGCTCAGCAGTAGCTGAAATACTGATGTGTTACCAACACTGTTTTACTCACAAATCCAAAACACGGTGCCATATGGGCTCCTGTGAAGAAAATCCACTCCATCCCAACCAGACCCAGTACACTGTTGTACAATATCTAAGAAAGCAAATTTCAGTAAAATTGCCGTCAGCCTTAATTTTGGGAATTAAACAATACAGTATAGAAAAGAATGTAGTATTTTTTTGCCCTTTGGGAATTTCTATCTGTGGCAATAAGCAGCAGCCAGAGGTGCACAGGTGCTAAGATCCTAACTGAGGTGTGCCACTGAAGTGCCTAAAATTCTCTGGGGTGAGTTTGAGCCCAATAGCTTTCGAATTCAATTTAATATTCCACAGAAAGTCCATGTAGAGTGTGTATGGAAGAGGCACAAAACAGTGTCAGTATTAGCTGCAACTCTGTATGTGGTAACAACAAAACAAGAAACCCAAAATGAAACAAAGTCAAAAAACAAGAGCAAAAAAACAAAGACAAAAACAAGAGCAAAAAAAAAAAAGGACATTTACCAGGATGGAACATCATAGCCAGTGTGAGATAGATAGAAGGCTCTATTTGTGGATGTTGTTATGATGAGAGCTTAGTGTCAGCAAAGAAATCAAAAAGTACTCTGAAATCACAGATTAAATTGAACAATTGTTATTGCATACCTTCAATCAAAAAAAATTGCTCTGTAGTTGCAAACTCATCCAAGTGATTTCTCAACTTCAACTAGTCATTCTTCATCCAGGAGCTGATCTTTTTTCTCAGGTGATGAATTACAGTGAAAGCACTCTCACCTGCTCAGTCCTCTTCACATCTTTCTCCCACTGCTCAAGACTAACACATATTTAGTGGAATTGCTTGCAAATAGTTCCTCTCCTCTTTACTTCCTTTACTACCATACCCTGGGACCACATCTGTAGATTTTCCACAGATGGTATATTCAAATGTGTTAAAACAGCAGAGGTTCAGAGCAGCTAAATTAATGCTCTGCAACAACCTTGCAGGATCAATTTTTATTTCAAGTATTTGAAGAATTTTGAACATAATTGAGCTCTTTAGTTAAAAAAGACAAACAAGCTAAACCAAAAAGCCATGAAGGTGTTGCAAAGAAAGCTTTGGAGGAAAAGGATTGGTAAGATTGGAGTACTGCAACTTTGTGAAGAAATACAATGTTGAAAAATGTGAGTTGTGGTAGGAGACATGCAGAGCAAAGTGATATAGATATATATAGTCAGAACCACTGAAAAATGGCTATCCCACGTGCTGACAGATATCTAGAATGTGTATCTAAATTTCAAGAATTCAGATTCTGGGTAAAGTTATGTTTCTGCTCAGAAATAGAAAGGTGGTTACAATAGGTATATCTAGGGTGAGTTTATTCTCTACGCATTTACAATTTTCCTCCAGCAGACAGGAAAAAAGTAACACAACAGTATAGGTAAAATGGAAGTCCCTATGAGCAAGCAGACTTCCTGCAATGGCCTACATTAAATTACAAAAATGGAATACTGACATTAAATGATTTGTACTTTTGTTGCAATGTTATTAAAGATGGTACACCAAAAGATGATACACACACACACACGTGAATATAGATACAAGCCCTTTACTAGTTTAAGATTTAAATGCTGTTATCAAGAATGAAAATGATATTTTGGATCTATGGTCGTTTACTGAAAATTCCATGCAAATTCAACAGATAATTAAGCTTAGCTAAACAAATGACAAAGATATGCATTAGCTTTTGGCTGCCACACTATCTTTTTTAAAAAATATTGTAAGTACATATATAAAATATATGGGTGGATTTTAATGGGGTGATTTTCAGCACAGCATGACAGTTTGATATCCTAGAGGAACACTGCACAGTGCACTGCTGCCCTCTGGCTGGAGCCTGAAAGAATAAAATTTGAATATTCACTTATGTACATGGTATCATCACCTTGACATGCGGAAGATATATTAGCTGATAAATTCAATTCTCTTTTCACATCTCATGAAACCTGAAGTCTGGTTAGAAGCATGGCACTTCCAAATTGAAAATAAGATACTGTATAGAGGGGTCTGTAGTTTTTGTATTATTTTTCTGATCCTACATCACAAAAGAGATCAAGTCATGTTGTGTACCAGGGGTATGAGGTACCTTCATTTTTCATTGCATACATTCAACATAAAATTTACCTGAGCAATGATAGTATAGTGTTTCAGTGCATTTTCACTGTGTTCCTAGTGTTCCATTACATGATATGTGTAACTGTAGCTGTACACCAGTTTTTCTGACTACTTTGCTAGTCGGTATCTTCTGGTCTGTTTTCTTCCTGCATACACTCATTATGGATAGATTTCTTCCATTAAAAATAATGTGATTTAGCTAATTTTTTATGTCCTAAAATAGATAAGGTATTTTCTCTTCCTATGAACTCAGCTAAGACCACAGTCTAGCAGTCTGTTCAGTGATCATACAGCAACATGGGACCCAGCAAACAAGGAAAATGAGCCGTCCTATTATATCTGTAAACGTGAAGGTACCATGCATCAGGATATACTATCTCGCTACATCATAAATTACCCTTTGGAATCCCCTATCAAAACACCGCCACGTTCCACAGACATCTACCTGGTTCCAGTTTCATTCTCTTCAACACTCTGGCGTATTCCAGACGGTCTAATCTAAATCTTCCTTGATGAAAACCTGCTGTTATGTTCTAACTGCAATGGACAGGAAGAAAAGATGATATTCTGCTCCTTAGCTGCTTCTTTTACATGCCTGAAAACCATTAGCAAAACCTATACTCTGTCTCCCCTTTCTGAGCTACACAAAATAATTCAGTTACTCCTAGTAAATAGGTCCTAGCTAGATGTGTTCATTTGCTTTGGTCCCCAGGATTTTCTCCAATAAATCTGCATGTGTTTGAAGTGTGTCACCTTCTTATCAAATCCTGAGAAGAATTTAATTGAGCAAAATGATCAGGCTTTTGTTCTTGCAAGCTATACCCTTGTTAATATTTCCTGATCTGCCTCTTCTGTGAAATTGCTGAGCTGGTGAAATAAACACAACCCAGACTCTTCTCTGAACAAGCACAAACTGAGGTGCTTCACATCCTTGTCTCCGTGTAGTATCCTGCATTTACTCTTCCTCAAGTACTTATTTTTCCGAGAGTGTTGTTGTTAACACCATTTTTTCTTTTTATCTTGTTCCCTGACACAAGTAGCAAAACCAAAAACAACAACAACCAAAACCAAACAAAGTTTAATGTTTTCAAAGACAGTATGCCTGTTTCATTAGCTGTGATTAGAGAAAACAATGAACACTAGACTGCAGAACAGATTCCTGTTGAACCCTATTTTATATGTTCTTCAGTTTTGGCAGGTAAATATTTTATATTTATCCATTTCTCTTTTTTTCTGTAAAATTTACTTAATTTCTTGTTCCACTGAAATGTAACACTAAATTCACTAAATCATGTTTTCTACTAGTTTCAGATAAAATGTTGTTTTAAATAACAAACTACTTGTGAAAAATATCACTTAAATTTATCTCTCTCTCAGGATACACTTTCTGTGGAAAAACTCCCACTTCACATTATAAGCAAGACTAGTAATGATGCAAATGCTAAATAGGTAATACAACTTATGTGATATGGAATATTCTTTCATAAAAGCTGATATACCCTGGATATTAATTACAGTAAGGGTTTCTAACTTTTCTAGAAAAAAGTTATTACACTACTTTGCGTGATGCTTATTTAATACTTATTATTGGTATTGATCAAAAAGGCTTAGGTAGCCTAGGAACTTTTAGTTACCTGCATAAATGGAACCACAGATTTTTATAATGCCTTTAACATGCTGGCATTGTGAAAGCTACCTTCCAGAATGTTAGACAGCTTACAAGTTTATAGAAGTCCTCCTTGTAATTATTCTGTGTTGTGGAATGAAAGCTGGCACAGGAAAACATAGAAAAAGCAGTCACGATGTAGCTCAGTGCCAAAAGTGCTCCCACTTTGTCAACAAAGATATAAATACACAGTCTGCTTAAAGCTGAAAAGATTAAAAGATGCTTTATTAATATCAGGATTTTCTTATTTCTTTCCTTTGCAACCTCTGTCGGTAGTATGCAACCAATGAGTCAGCTTCATAGGGCACCCCACTGAAATGCCTCTGTGCCAATGTACAGAGCGTGGGGAATAAATGAGAGGAGTTAGGGATGTGCGCATGCCTGCAGGGCTGTGATTTTCTTGGTACCACAGAGACATGGTGGGGTGGCTCCTGTGACTCTTTTAACAGAAGTACCAGGATTGGTACAGGCTGAATTACATAAAAGAACATTTGTGTACAAAAGCAGCGCAAGAAGGATTGGGGGCTGATTGCTGGTGGGAAGCTCAACACGACCCTATGCTTGCAGGCCAGAAAGCCAAACAGCTGCATCCAAAGCCGCGTGGCCAGCAGGCCAGGGGAGGTGATTCTCTCCCTCAATTCTGCTTTCATGAGACCCCACCTGGAGTGCTCTGGGGCCCCAACACAAGAAGGGCATGAAGGCTGTTATAGCAAGCCCAGAAGAGGCCATGAAGACGAATAGGGGGCTGGAGCACCTCTCCTGTGAAGACAAGCTGAGAGGGTTGGGGCTGCTCAGCCTGGAGAAGAGAAGGCTCTGGGGAGACCTGACAGCAGCCTTCCACTACCTAAAGGAGGCTTACAGGAAAGCTGGGGAGGGACCTCTTGCAAGGGCATGTAGTGATAGAACAAGGGGAAAGGCTTTAAACTGAGAGAGGGTAGGTTAGAGTACATACTATGAAGAAATTCTTTACTGTGAGGGTGGTGAGGCACTGGAACACGTTGCCCAGAGAAGTTGTAGAGGCCCCACCCTAGAAGTGTTCAAGTCCCAGTTGAATGGGGCTCCAAGAAAAACTTTTCTAGTGGAAAGTGTCCCTGAACATGGCAAGGGGTTTTGAACTAGATGATTATTAATATTCCTTTTAACTCAAACCATGCTATGGTTCTATGATTTTATGATCCTGGAAAATCATCAGGAGCTTATGCAAAATTACAGATGCCTTACTTTTTTATTTTACAACACTGCACATATCTATATTATCTAACTAGCAATGCTCTAGACATTGACCTCAGACCTGTAGAAGAGTGAAGAGTATTTTCAGGCAACACTTGAAGATGAAATGTTGGTGATACAACAGTCAATAATAATTAATTTCAGTTGAGCAGAGTGAAGTAATTATCTTTTTCTTGTTGTCTTTCTAAGGGATATGCACGAAAACTTAGTTGGCGATACATGCAACTTTAAAATTCATAACTGCTCATGTTGAAATAAATGTTTTTATGCTTTCCCACAGAGCTGGAGCTACTTTATTTTCACTATATAGAATATATTTAAGAAAAAGCATTGAACAATGTATTGACCAAAATTTGGGACACACTAGCTTCAGGCTCCATCTGTGAACTTTCTAATTTAAAAAAAGTTATTCCTTTGCCAGAAACAAGGATTGTTTCCATTTAATGTCACTGTCATCAAGTCATCAAGTCACTGTCTTTTCAGAGTCTGTGTCATTGAGGACTACTTAGGAAATACCTGTAGATTTATTTTATTGATTTACCTTATCTTGCTATAACTGTTTATAACTTTTAGAGCACCAGGTCTAGATAGCTGGATTTTTTTGTTTGCAAATAATGTCTTTCTATTAATCTAATCAGGTAGTTGGACATATACAGAAAGTGGTTTAGGTCTGATGGTATTTTGTCAATGTTGTGATAAGAAAACAATATGGATAATATATGTAGTATATGTCATAAACTTCGGGTTTATTAAATTCAGTTATAGAAGTCCATTATATATTATCTTTTTAAAAGTGAAAGTATACAGTGGCAGTTAATTATAAATCCAAGACAAATTAAAAAATGTCTTATAAAGCCACACCAACGAATAGCTATAAATCTGTGTGACTGCTGCGACTAAATATTAAGTATGGTAAGTAAGCAGTCTGAGCAAGGAAATAATTTTTATGTGTGTTTTCTGCCAAAACTTGTGAAAATGTAAGTAACCAGAAAGAGAAGAGAGAGGACAGAGTTCCAGAGCCCCTGAAGTGTTAGGGAAGCAAATGAGAAGAACTTTTTCAGGATGGGAAGTTCTGCTTAAATGCAAGGCTAGACCTGGCCAATGCAAATTAGCCTGTAGAAAAGAAAAATAGTCCCATATATGCCCCAAAATTGGGCATTCAAAAAATATATCATGTGAGTAAGAGAGAGAATCAAATCCACCCACCAACCGCAGACTGAAACAAGGGAATTCATCATGTTTCTTTAGATTCTTTATTTCCTCTTGCTACCTGAGTATAAAATGAATTGTACAAAAAGCTTTAGCATGCCAGGTGCCACATTTCAAGTATACTACTCTATAGAGGAAGAATGGAATATCCATCAGTAGGCAAGTAGCACGTTTCTGTTCACACCTTCCTAATTCTGCAAGTTGACAGAGGCATTGACTGAATCTTGTTTTTACTCCGCTGATGACCAAACTCTTCCACTCACAAATTCCTACACACAGATCACAATATTGTGACAAGATAAAGAACACCAGAAACTACTGTTAATGTGGAGGTGGTATATGAAACAAGGGTTATCTTTAACAACAAAGGATGACAGCAGGAACAAAAACAAAGAGCACATCTAAACTCCACCTCCTGCCATTCCTAAAAAATTATTTTTCTTTACGCCAGCTTCCATTTCTAATTTTAGGATTGGGTCTTCTGTCCCCCTGTTTTAACCATGATTTGTCAGTCTCTGAATCTTCACTCTTTCTGTCTGGTTTTAACTTTCTGCTCCTCTCCTCTCAGTCATCTTCTGCATGCTTAATAAAATCAGGTTTCCCAATAAAGTACAGGTTAAGCTCTAAATTCTCAGGTGTTTTTGCCCTATTTTCTACATTTGCCATTTAACTCTGAAGTAACCCATTAACTATCAAAACAGACATAAAACCAGCTAATTTTTTATTGCACAGTGGCCTGACACTGCTGCCTTTCTATGAATTATTTCCTCTTCAAGTCACCATTTGATTTCTTTTAGTGTTTTTATTAATTATAATTCTTGAAAACTCCATTTGGGAGCAGAATTCATGATGTATAGGTTATTGTATAATCCCTCCTGTCTTTTTTATTTATGTCCATTAAGATACTGATTCCTTCCTCTCAGGTTCTACAGCCTCAGTCCTTTGCCCATCTCTCTACAATGTTCATTGTTCTAGCTTATGTTTTAAATCAAACTCAGATTCTTCTTGTTTAGCAACCCCTCAGTTACTGAATAGGCTGGGACAAATCTCGTAACCATGCTGAACAAGAAATTCCCTGCCTTCCTCAGTTCTAAATCCCACCCCTCATCACTGTCCCCATTACTCCCACTTTTCTGCACATTATACAGTCCTATTACAGTTGCGTAGTTCCTCTTCTCCATTTCACCTTCTCTTTTCTTCTTTTCCCCAGCAGGTCTGTCCAAAAAAACTCCACCTGTTTTTTAAAAGCCTGTTAATATTATTTCACGAATATACCCATTTTGTACTGAAGGCCATGAATATACATGGACAATAAAGTGTAATTACCATGTACTATACAAAGGAGGGGGAAAAAATCCCAAAGCATTAAAACATTTTTAAATATATGTACTAATTTCAAGAATCTTAGCCATTCACTGTATGCACTGACACAGCACCACTACAGAGGAGTCCTCCTTCTAAATAAAATATCCCAGGCATTTATTCCTTTCACTATCCATTTCTTCAGTTTCTAACTCATAATGTTTCATGGCAACAAAGAATCGGATAAAAGTTTCGCCTAACGCTTCCTTAATGCAAGAATCTTTCTCAAGTGCGACCAGAGCATCTTCTAGTTTCAGAGGGATTGACGAATGTTTCAGATCACCAGTGTGATTTTCTTCTTCGAGCATATCATCATAGCTAAGTCCTCTCTTTACTCCATCTAGACCTGCAGCAATAGTAGCAGCAAGGACCAGGTATGGGTTTGCAGCAGCAGAACTTAATTTATTCTCTATGTAAGTGCCTTTTCCACCATGACATTTGACATTAAAGGCACAGCTGTTATCATTGTATGCCCATTCTGCATTTACAGTCTCTTTTGATTCTTTACTATATTTGGAATAAGGCTTACGGCAGCTGGTGGTAGGAGCCATCAAGCAGCTGATAGCTGCCGTGTGTGCCAAGAGACCTGATAACCAATTTTTTCCAAGCTCTGAGAGCTCCTCAACTCCATAACCAGCAGAAAACAGATTCTTCTGGCCATTCAGATCCCACAGGCTGTGTGACAGAGCCCCCGAATTGTAGAATCCTGATTCTGAGAAAAAGCTAGCCACGTAGTTATACTTCTTAGCCACCTCTTTAAGGCCTGTTCTAAATGTGAAGGCACTGTCAGCAGCATCTAGGCCAAATGCTGGATGAAAAGTGATCTCCATTTGCCCAGGCCCACTGGAAGAAGAAAAGCTTTCAATGTTGGCACCAGCATAATACATTCCTTCAATGAGCTCCTGAATGAAAGTCTGGTCATGGTTATTTAGTATCGTGGCTGCAGGAAAGGATATTGTCTTTGAATTTACAACCTCGGTAATGCCATAAATACAAAATTCATAAGTGAATGCAGACTGCAAAGAAAAGCCATTGTCCTGAAGCTGGCTCAGCTGTTTCTTGGCAATGTGCCTTGGGGAGGTCATTAGCGGGGTGCCCAGCACGGTGAAGGAATCACATATCACTCTTGCAGTCTGCTCAGTCCAGGGTAGTATTCGAAACGTTGATAAATCAGGGTTCAGGATTATGTCACAATTGAAATTGGTTGCATTTATGTAATCTAGTTCATTATCTTTAGGATTCAGCGTCAGCTCAAGGTAACTTCTGGGCATGGCAACACCATGAATTGCTTTCTCCTAAACACAGAGCAGAACGGCATATTACCAAATCAGAAAAGAGCTCAATGGTATTTTTGTGTATATAAAATACGTTAAATTCAGATTCCCAGGTAGAGCAACAATATTTTCATAAAGAACACTAAAATCCAATGATCACCGATGTGAATGGTAAGAGTTACTGTACCATTATGAAGCAGACCAACTTTCTGAAAGATCGGTATGAAAACAATGGCATCAATTATCACAATGATCACTTTTAAACTTTCCATAAAGAACTAAAAAAATGTTCAACACTTTTCTTGCATGGTCTTTAAATAATTATGGGTGTCACCAGCTAGGTGCAAATTTTGCAAGTCAAACTTTTTTCTGTAGTTAGTCTATTTAGCTTCCATACCCTCTGGCCATTTTGTTTATGTAGATGCAAGTGACCACACAAGACCCTTATTGATACAGTTCAGGCTGTAACTTCTCTTTAGATGCCATAACGTGCACCTCACTGTTTTTCAGATGCAACATTTAACAGAAAAATCTCACTTTCTGGACTTAAAAATTTTGGGGTAAAATGCAGGGAAGCACTTCCAGGCGAGAAAAACTCATAAATACACTTTCTTCTCCATTTGAACAGAAAGCTTCAACTGATGAAAATGAAATGCAAGTAAGACCCCAAGGAAGGATCATCTACCTTCAATCAAGCACCTTTACAACTTACCTTATTATCAAATATTTTCTGATGAAAGCTGCAATTAGGCCAAGTTCCACCAAGTGAAATATGGCTCCTGTTTACATCTTACCTTTATTCTTCTAAGGGAAAAGGTTGCCATTTGTGTGAGCAGAGGAGACAGAACAAACCTAGAAAGGGGCAAGCTCAGAGCAGAAAAAAAACAATTTTGCATATCCAGATGGCAAACTGCATATGGTGGCTTCTCTTAATATGAATGAATGAATGAATGAATGAATGAATGAATGAATGAATGAATGAAGTCTGTCTTCTCTTAAGCAGGTGGCAGTCAACGGTATCCATATGTGTGACACCCATAGCCAAAACTGCACACTCTGGTGAACTCTGTTCCGAGATGTCTAAGCTGTCCATTTGGAACTGAAAAAGGTGTCAAAGGTGATTACCCTATAGTAGTACTTCTCCCTTCTCTAGCCCTGCTACCTAATTTATCCTGCTTCCTAATGTGATTTTTATTTCCTGAATCATTACTGTGGCAAATATTGCTGTTAAGTCATTGTGCAATTCAGTGATGTTTTCCTATGTTATTGATAACTATAAAATTTCTCATAACTAAAACGAATTTATTTTCAGCCATTTTATTTCTTTCAGTGTTTACTCCTTTTTTGCAATTTGGAGATGTTCAGCAAACTAAAATTTTTATAATGTATTGAATCTAAAAAGATATTTCTGAGGGAAGAGATTATTAGAACATCAAAGAACTGGAATTATTAGCGTTACCTAATTAGACTACTATTTGGGGGAAAAGAGGAATAAATGATTGCAATGATGAAAGAAGTCTAGATCCTTTGGGAACATGAGCAAGGGGAGGGAACAGATAATTTGTTCTAAGTTGGAGTTGCTGCCTGCATGATGGAGAAAATATAATTTAAGGATGGGGGCATGAAAGCACATAAAGGTTAAAAGGAAAACACATAAACTAGAAACCAAAAAACTTACGTGAAAAAATCGAGAAGGAACATTTTTTGATCTTGACACACCATGGAGGTCTATTGATTCAAATCTGACAAACTGCACGTTGTCCCTGGCCATCTGCTGCTTAATAAATTCAATATGAGAGAACAGGTGAAGGAGAGTTGGGTTTCCGAGGCCGTTTACATCAGGGTCTCTGTTGAATGCTAGAAGTGAAGAGGAATGTTCAAGTCAAACAAAATAAAGAATGCTGGAATACGGCTCTTCTCCTAAAAAGTACAAAAGTGGGAAATTGTGGCATAGAGTGTAAAAACAGAAATGAGAAAAAGATATGGATCATGAAAGAGTTTTTAATAAACACATGTATTTTTACCTGACATCCTGTATAAAATCTCTTATTTTTTGGAATGGTCTGTAATTTAAACTTTTTTTCAAGTTAAGAAGAGAACATGTGGTAAAACCAGGAGTTTATGAGGTTTGTTGAGTGTTTTTAGGAGCAAAGTAGTAACTGGATGCCTATTTCCCACTGAAAACTGACAGACTACAGGTGCTGTTTCTTCTATGACTTTGTCAAGTGCATTGATACAGAAACATGATAAAAAGGGCACTTGTCTTCTACTAAACCTTTCTTGAGGCCTCTTGAGGAGGATTGCAGTCTCCTCCAGTACAGGCAGTGACTTTTAAGGGAAGTTTATGCATTTATGCATTTGCTGTTATGGAGTTATCTTCTTTACTGTGTTGCAGAAGCTGTAGGGCTCTATAAACTTCTTGACATGAAGGCAACAACACCTGAGTATAACTTCGATAATGGAACAGAGAGATGGGCACAGTGACCTCCTTTCACCAACCTCTCAATCTCTCAGCCTGCTTTTCTTTCTAGGATCTATCCATTGTTCTTACTCAAGTTAAACTACATAAAGCATTAACTTCCACTTAGTACAATAAACTAAACAGATCAACAGTAAAATTTTATATTAACATGCAATAAATTGTGAAAATTATATTTCTTTTTGCATTTCTGGGAGAAAAGTCCTCCATTCTTCCTGAGCATGTGGTCAGATGAATTTTTGCATGTATTTCAAATCCGCAGCGGAAGATCACCAACAGCAACCATTCACCACCAACCTTCAAGTGGAAGTTTAAAGCTTCATGCTGAGGCACTCTGAAGGTTGGTGGGTGCAATCCTAATCTCTCCAGTAGCAAATTACCCAAACTAGAGCAGATCTCCTCTAAGCAGTAGCCAGTAGGCACAAACACATCTCTTTGACCTCTCCTTTGGGGCAAGTAGGACTGCCAGTTGCAGGGCTGTGAGAAGGCTCACAAGCTGGCCCAGCACAAGGCTGTCAGATTATTCCCTGAGAGGGCCACAAATTCATCTGTAGTCACAGACTTCTCAGAACCTTTGAATATTGCTGGATATTGCTGGATCCTTCAGCTTCAGAGGGCAAGGAGGATCCTTTAGGTCAGACAAGTAAGAAAAAGCTAAGTAATAACTGTGCTCTCTGAGGAATGGCAGCTGAAAACAGAGAACAAAATTTGAGTAAATAGGAGAACAGAGTAAAATTTGAATAGACAAAAGCTAGAGCAATTTTGTCATATCCACGTCTCATGACATCTTTCCCTTTGGTCTGCTTCAGCTCTAAGCTCCTTATGGAAACAGCTTTTTTTCCCAATGTCTTCTATAAACACTGGGGCAATACGTCCTTTAAAAGATGAATATTAAATAAGGAAGCCCTGTTTAAATGTTTTGTGTAACACTCACTCTGTTACAGGTGCTGCCAAAACACAATAGTGAGCAGGGAGGACTGGTCTTGTCATGCCTATGCCACCAAGTAAATTATCTGAATTCCTCTTCAGTCCTCCTGTAATGTTGTTTTACAACATAGATGTTTACTGGCATTTACCAGATTTGACCTCTTCATGAACGTGACCATTATTTAGAAGTTTATTAACAGGTATAATCTGTGGCTGTTCAATAGATTAACAGAACTTTAAAAGATTCTGAAAATCTTCCAAATTTTATATCAAGAGAAATTTTTTTTCAACTCCAGGGACAGAAATATGAGGCTTTTACCTTTAAAGCAGTGATCAATGCCTTATTCTGTACATGTTTAATTTCCTCTGCAAAGATGGTAGACATTTCCTGTCAACCACCTGTCACACTGAGATTCTTATGTCTTTGTATTATTCAAAGTAAAGCTTGGTTGACAATCCTTGACATCAGTCAGCTTTTGATGTAAATCTTGCAAGAATTTCTTAAAATGTCCTGTTAAATTTCCATCTTCTGCACAAATATTTTTCAGGTAAAAATATACAAATCACGAAAAAACAGCAACTTTAATTCTGATCCTATTAATTCTTTAAAACAGTATTCCTAAGAGATATAGATTATATAAATCGGTATCTAAGAAAAACACAAATGTTATGTGCATTCATAGTAATGATGCATAAATTCATTTAAAAAAGAAAGCTACAAATATACTTAACTTAAACATCTGCCAGTGGCAGGTAATTTTCCAAATTCGATATATATGTGTTGTCTTTGAGAAAAAGGTATTTGAATAAATATAAAATTATGTTATGTGAACAAATATTAACAGAAAATTCATAAACAGAAAATGTTTCTAAAGAACATTAAGACAGCAAACATTAATAACTAAAGAAGCAAGAATTTTTCTTCTCCAGTTGGACTTTTTATGATCAAAGATATATCTTGTTAAATTATGAGACTAAATTGTACATATTGGTCTAGTATTAGTCTAAAATTAATCCATATACCAGTGTAGACACCCTGCTAGTCAAAAGACACTTACTCATTTACAATAAACTTTTTCCAAAATCTTTTAGAATCAACAGAAACAGTCATGCAGCCTTCACATACTTTTTAGGGTTCATCTTTTATTTCATTTACAGATTAGCTTTCTCATTGAAATAATGTTTCTGTAAATTGTATGATAGATAAAAATGTCACCATGACTTAATATCTCTGATTGATTTTGGGAATATGAGAGAGGATTTGTTTCTGAAGCAATAATTAGTGAATAACTACTGACTACTCACTTTTCTACAGCACAGGACCCAAACTACATTTTCTTGGTAGCCACTAAATAAATCACTGTCAAAATGCATCTATGATGCCAATAATTATTCATTTGGAAAGTCATAGTGGGGAACTGAGTACTCTGTCTTTACTCAGTGCATATAGTCATTATCCAGAGCATTAGTTACTGTAGGTAAAGTAGCTAATAAATAAGTATTTGACAGGCCTAGCTGATTTAGAATCACAGTCTAAAAGTTTTACATTCTTCTGAGGGAGGATTCTGTTCATGAGTATATCTTTTTCTCTAGGTTTGTGGGCCTCTAGGAAGAGGGGCATCTTCCTTTTCATTTCAGAAAAATCTCCTTAAAGAAGCATGTAAATTCAACAAGATGCTCAGGTTTTTGTTCAGATTTTCATTTAAAAAATCAAATAAAAATCCAGACTGGTCATCTTTCTTTAAGCAGATCATTAAATATCTACATTGGTTTGGCAGGACTCAGAAAAGAACCTAATGTTTGTTTTTTTCTGTCTGCATTTCCCATTTAAGTTACCATTGAGAAACAACTGGTAATATTCCTGTTTCTATTGTAATTAGTACAAAATACCTACAAATACAAACTATCTTCACATATTTAAAACATATTAATCGCACAATAAACTGAAAATATTACCAATAATAATTATAATAATTACTATTTTTATTGTTACTATGATTATTTATAGCAGAAGAGTGGTGCCTCTCTTAGATTATTAATATTGAAATCACCCAGATTGCTAAGAGCAGCTAGGAAAAATAGTTGGCATCATCTTTCCCTTTTCAGCAACAGAAAAGTTCCAAAACAGAAGAAAGTGCACATCCCAGAACAATCTTGTTTTCAACTTGTTCAAGGGAACCCTTTCCCGTGGTCCCTTAATTAAACCACACCACAACTAAAGTAAACAGTGTCTCAGGTCTAGAAGAGGTTACTGTGTTAGAAATCTAACACAGGGTGCTCTGAAGACCTGTATTGACCCCCTTTATAAAAACAGATACCTCTTGTGTTGATGACATTCACTAGCAAAGAGTCCCACAGGATAATCACACAGCTACACTTGTAAATCCTATGGAAATTTCTGTCAGAACTAATTTAAATGTCTGATCTTCCTTACAATACTCTGCTTTGTATATTTAAGAACAGCCAGTTTACTTGTTTTGCACAGCATGTTATTCACTGTTCTCACTTTTGTCTTCAGGCATTAACCACCTTTATTTCTCAAACCTTATATGACAGCTTTTCCTATGCTAGATATCATTCTTATTGCTACTTTTCTATTCCCATCTGGTTTTTTGATGTGGTAAGTAGACATGAGTTGCACTTGAATGTGCTATTGATGTGACTAGCGATCAGAAGCATCTTCAGCTGAAAAAAATATGCTATTTCCATTTCTTTCTCACCTAAAAAAAAGCTTTGCCAAAACTGTTTACTGATTTGATTTCTGCAGTCAAGTACATAAAAAGTTGTTTCCTACGTTGTTTTTTTACTCACCTATAAGACTCTTAACAGGGGCATAACTATGTAAGCGTACTAGAAACTCCCAAAGGATAGGAGACAGTAAAAATATTTCCCTGATCTGTTTGACAATGAAACTTTCAACGTGTTTTCATTCACTTCTTTGTCTCATGGCAGTCTACTTTCTTTTCTAAACTTAATTGCAAAGCAAAGCAGGCTTTTTACCAGCATGACCACAGAGAAACTCAGCTTTTTCTTGAGTTTTATAGCTAATTTAGAGACTGACATACAGCTTCAATCAGTCATGAATTATTCTTTCCAAACTGTATGACAACAACGTGACACAGCTTCTTAGAGAAGATACATCTTCAAGAGTCAAATGTAAAGCAAGTTTTTATCTCTCAGTAAATGAAAGATAAATAAATAACCTATATTTTTCTACATTCCAGGATTTTTTTATAAAAATGGCTCTTCTGTAGTGAATAAGAAAATTATCACAGTCGTAGAAAATTTACAGGATTTGAAAACAAGGTATGCAGGTGTCTGAAAGAAATTTAAGTTGTGTAATACCCAGTGGTACTACCTAACTGATAATCCTAAATAAGATGAAACTGCAGTGGCCTATCTTTCTTCAAAATCAAACAGAAAATTTGGATTTTTGGAAGGAATCACTGAGCAAAGTTGTGTGAACCAAGGCATATGCTATTGCAGACTAGGAAGCCACTTCTGGTCTAAAAATATTTGTCCTAATTTAAAAAAATCAACTGAGAATCATAGAGTACTTTGGGTTGGAAGGAACCTTAGTGATCATCTAGTTCCAATGCCCATGCCGTGAGCAAGGACACCTTCCACTAGACCAGGTTGCTCAAATCTCCGTCCAGCCTGGCTTTGAACACTTCCAGAATGAAAGAGATCACTATGCTAAGTGAAGGGAAGCAAGGTTATTTAGGGAAGAGCTTTTGTACAGTACTGAAGGTAAGGACTAAACTTTTCATGAATATATTGTAGAAGGAGAGGCAGATGGCCGGCATAACAAGCAGAGAATGCATTTCCCTTACATTAGGTTCAATCTAACTGTTTTTGCAACCTATAACTCTTACTATAAAAAAAGTAAGCATCTCCAGTGGGTGGGAAGAATTGCTGTCTGAACACACACCTCTTTCTCACACAGAATCATGGGATGACTAGCTTACTGCAAATACCAGAGACAGATGAGTTGAATCTCACCTGAAAGAGGACAAAATAGATCAGAAAGACTGGATGGAAGTCCTGTCTGAGCATTTTTCTTTTATCTAGATGAAGAGGAAAAATGGGAAATCATGCAGAGTCACATAGCAGGAAGATTTCAGCTATTAGTATGGAAGATAAAGGACTAAAGAGCTTTTGGTTGCTTTGGTTTGTTCTTAGAGCTTGTGAGGTAAAAAAAATACGATGAGTTGTATATAGTTCAGTTCAGAGAGAAAAGGAAAGAAAAAGACAAAAAATACGATGTTTTTTCCAACAGAAAATGAGGGGAACCAAGAGGCTTTAGAAAGGAGCTGAGCTTCAGCCCTGCTATGCTCAAACTCAGTTCAAAATGTAGAAGAGAGAAAAATGTTGTTGAACCACAAATAAGGCATAAGGAAAGAACATGAAGGAACAGTATGGCTTTGGTTCGTCACTTTAGGAGAGCTGTAAGAATGGCACAGATTGTGTAAAATACAAAGCGGAAAAGGGTACCAAGTGAAAAAGACAGGCTTAAGTCCCAAAGTAAGACATTGTTATGGTGCAGGAACTAGAGCAGAGGCAGTGACTATGAAGTGACCACTCATATCTCCTGATTGTCCACTTACAGCTCCCAAAGAGCCTCCATTTCTATTTCCTTGTGACTGACTAGATTTACTGAGCAGAATCAGTGGAGGCAGACATGTCTCCTCCAGATGTGCACAGAGGACAGCAAAACCACATGGGGAGTTCAAATTTGGTCCAGAGTATGTGAGGAAATTTTTGTATGTCAATAGAGAAAAAAGCCTAGGCTATTTCTTTGTTGAAGAATTCATCATTCTGTCCCTGGCTACTATAGCATTAATATTCTAATTTAGTAGCGTGCAGAGCAGCATGTGGTGAGATTTGAGTTCAGAGAGGTCAATATACACCTACCTTATGTGCTATATACACAATACATATAGCACATGCATGAATTCATCCTGTGTGCATGTACATGAATGGTTATTTAATACTATATACATGAAATTTCTTCTTATTCTTTACTGTTTGGAATCATCCCTCTTTGTCCCCCAAGAATGCAGGCACTGAACAGCTAAAGAAGCACCTGCCAATTAATGACTACATACCAACTTGAAGAAGTGAAGATCACTATTAGATATAGACACTTAGGCAAATAAAATTCCTAAATTCATGTTAGTGCAGTCAGTATATTCACCTAATCAGCTGCATGTGTTAGTTTCTATCTTTCCATGGAAAAGAGCTTTAGATTAAGAGTTTTAGCTTTAGCTGCAGCTCCAGTTTCTCTGACACTGTTCAAGTAACATTTTTATTATTAACCCAAATATCTGACGTCTGCTTCTTTTCTATTATTTTTTCCCATGTCTGAGCACTTCTTTCACAAAAGAGCTGACAAGAAATGGACAAAATGCACATGCAGTAATATTTCCACATTGTCCAATCAGAATTTTGGAAAAAATATATGGATTTATGATTTTAGAGAAATGTTAACCATGTAGTTAGCATGACTGTATATAAATCCTCTGAATCACTGACACTCAGCTATATGTTTTAACCTTTCTATTGCTGATCTCTAGAAATTGTCCCTTAACTCTGTACTTTTACAACAATAAAGTATATTCCTGTTTTGGCCATGTCTCAGCACTGAGTGGATCTGAAATATAACCTCTTGTAATTTTTCCAAACATATTGGATGAAGTCTTCTGATTTGAGCAAGTTCAAATATTTGAAAACTTGTAAATTATTAGAGATTGTATTTCAGATCTACTCAGTGTCAAGATATCTTTAGATCCAAGACTTCAGGCACTCTGGTAACTGAAATATTTAATGTAATGTTTTAGTAAAAAAAAATATATCTAGGACTTGATTTAACAATCAATAAATTACCAAGGGCAGCAATGAAATACTGTTTATACAAAGGCTCATTAAACAGTGAAGAATTTTATCTAAAAGTTTCTTTTCTTCAGTTAAGTTACTGAAAGTCTTCAATGAAAATTAAATTTTGAACACATACAGTTCTTATTAAGTAGAAACTCTTTCTGTGCATTCCATTTACTAGTAGAAATGCACAGTGAGCCCTGCAACTTGTTTGGTCAAAGCCAAATGGAATCCAAACTTCATGAGATTCCAAAACATTTGATATGGAATACTTTCTGATGAGACAAAACAGTTTCTCCCAGCTCCCCTCATCATTTGCTCTCATCTGTAGGTCTCTTACAGTCATCACTACCATCAGTGATACAGGACAGGATTAATCCCAGGTAGCTTTAGGCATCTCAGAGTCAGACAAATGATCTAAGCTAATCATCATGGGACTTCTTCCCCACTGAGTGGAAATATACACCCACCTTCAGAGGTCAATTTTTCATCCACCTCTAATACCTCTTTGAAGAAAAAATGCCTGTCTTCACTGACTAGATAATAAACTTGGATTAGTTACTTCTTGTTGAGTGGCTACAACTGGGTTGAAATCTCCCTGTGGAATCTACAATTAATGTCATCAGTTCCCTCTACCTTGTAAATAGTGCTGTGACAGAATAATTACTCCTATGTTTTAAAACATATTTCCTGGTTTTGCAGACGATGAGCAAACAGTAGAGTTATAAATTTGATAATGCATTTTGCTAACCTTTCAGAAATGCGAAAAACAATGTAGTCTGGAAAGGGAACAGCATCAAGTGTAGGCTGCTAAATAATGCTCTAACCTTTTTATTCTAATGGACATTAATAGAGAATGGTTCGAGCGAAAAATATCTTTTGAAAGCTTTGTATTTCTCATGCAGTGCCCTGAGTAAGCACTGATAATGTTCATGGATATCTTGTTCAGACTTGTTCAAACTGGGTAACACAAAACGTCTACCAATAAATCCTGCAGTAGCTAACAACAATTGACATGTTCAAATTGTTTGTTTTCAGAGTATGCATAGGAGGGTTTCTACTCATCTGTCAAGAGACTTGCAAAAAGCAGGATAAATTAATATTATTGTAAACATTTAATTGCTATTATTAGATTTTGTTACATAGTTAATGATGGCTAAAGTATTTTATCAATGAAGAGATTGGTTTTTCTTGTATCAGTAAGATAAGTCAAAAGGAAAGATATCTATCCTGGAGAGCTGATAATGTGATCTCAGACTGATGCTCATGGAAATGTATTAAACTGATATCCATACAACTGACGAACTGGTGTTTTTGTGCTTCCTGGAAACAGAACAAAAAACTGTTCAAGCCCATTACATTATCACAGCAAATAATAGTTTTCAGTTTGTTGATCCAGCTAGCCCAGAAGCTTTTACAAAGAAATCACAGCCTATTAGTAGCAATTAATTGTCTCTATAAACACTTCCAAAATGGACTTACTGAACAGCATGAAAATAAGTGGAAGTTCTCTCTGCCTCATTTGCTTTTCTTCCGCTATAATTTATAAGAGATGTTTTTGCATTCCAGTCCTCTCACAGGACAAATAATTGAAAACATCATCCCTACATGGGAGCAATTTCTACTGCTGGAAATGTTTAAAAAAAAAAGGAAATTTTAAGAAGCGTAGATGCCATCAGAGCTTTGCAGTATCTAGCAGACTTTTGGGAAGTGCTGCCTGCACTCAGTTTAAATGAGGAAATATTTCAGTTTTAGTGAAAAGGACATGACCATTTGTGCGTGGCATTTTTTGGCAGGCAGTTGGGCTTTATAAATGCCTTGCTTCAAAAAAACAAAAAAGCAGCATAGATGTAGAGCACAATATCCGATCCATCCTGATCACACAAACCGCAGGTGTCAGTTCTCTTGTGCACTAGTTCTGACTTAAGTTTGCAGCTTAGCAAAACACCACAAAACAACAGGAGCATTTTGTTTAGGAGGAGAGCAGGTGATGTGTAAGTATCCTTACCAGCGTGGCCTGTGGAGGAGTCAAACTGAACCTCAGGAGCTGTGCTTTCTGCAGGTATAGGAGCTGCCGGTAGTCCCAGAATAAGTTGATCCACATCACTTCCCACTGGTTGCTGCTGATCAGAGCCGGCAGAGCTGAGGACCAGGACGGTTTTGCTCTGCTGCCCCACTCCCTCTTTGTGGAAGCTGAGATACTTTTGCTTTTCCGCTCCAAAATGCGGAGTAAAAGTCTCAAAGGGCCAGCCCTGTTTTTCTGCTGCTTTCTCCCGGGGTTTCAAATTTTTCTGAGCGAAAGTGCCACCCGCCTTGCCACAGAAATTGGGCCCATGAGAAGGCAGATGACCTTCACTCAGCAGGTTTTTCAACTCTTGCAGACTTCGTTTAGAAATGGCAGGTGCCCCTGTGAGGGAGTCGGCAGTACGGCTCCCTGGCATGGATGCAGCACTGCCCAGGGAGCCCATCTTTGTCATGTGAAACTTGACAAGTTTTTCTTCCATCCCACCCTGTCCTTCTGGCTTACGCCCTCTCTGCTCACTGTCCTTCTCCCTCTGCACTGCCTCTGTGCAGCCACCTTTCTCTGCACGCCTTGCAGGCTGCACACCTGTGGGCAGCTTCATCTGAGCTGCTGTATCTATTTCCTCATGCGTTTTTCCCACTATTCTTTTCCCAATTTCAGCATCTTCCTGGGTTTCTCGTGTTTCTCCAAACCTGTCTTCTTTACCATCGCTGCCAGAATTGTCGTGACCTCCTCTGTCCTTTTGTACTGGAGGAAAGGTAGTGGGGTTTTGGAGAGACTGGTCTGATGGCAGTTCTGAGCAAGCAGTGGTTCCTTTAAAGGGACGAGGATCTGGGACTTTTGAGGTGTGGGACAGCTCCATCTTCTCATTTTCTAAAGGAGGAACATACTTTTTAGGACCTTTGATTCCCTTTTTCCTTCTGAAACCACATATATTGTTGCCATCGACTTCATCATTGTCACTTTCAGATGTGTTCTGTAACCAGCAATAAAATATACAACCAAACAACATGCATGAATGACACAGAACATGGCAATGGAGTACTACTACCAGCTGCATTTACCTTGTAGCACTTCCATTACTTCTCGGTGATGGAAGTCTCTGTGAACACTTATTTTGATCTTTAAAGTATCTCACAGAATTCTTTTTCTTATGTTTTAGAACAAAATTGGTGGAAATACCTTCATAATACTGATTTTAGGCAGATTTAGTAGATTATAAGCCATAGTACATTGTGTGACATCATTTGCCAAACGTCCTTTAAATGTGAAAGAAATGTATTTTAGTACTTACAATTAAGTATGTTCCTTTTCATATTAAAAGTATTTGCATTTATAAAGGAAATTTGTTGCCCTGAAACACAGAAAGCTGGCAATTCTTATAAATGTGGGGACTGAAACCTGAAAATAAACAGCTTTTAGATTAATTTCAGGACCTAATTTGGACAAATACCTGAACTTAAAGCAGCAGTCAAAAAGAAAAACTCGTATTTGGATGTTTAAGCAGGAAAGAACCCAATGTTTACCTTTATATATGACATTGATATAGTTTGTATTGTAGGGGTGGGAGCACACGTTAAAATGGTTGTAAACATGGAAGAAGTACAAAAAGGAACTACAAAAATTAATGTCCTTGCATTATCCCCAAAAATATCAAGAAGTGTCTGGATCACCATCTCTCCTAAGTATCCTAATCCTACCTCAAGTGTGATTTATTTGATGGTGACAGGGAATCAAAATCAGACACTTTCAAATTAAAAAAAATAGCACAAATTTCAATATTGTGAGTGATTAATTATCAAGGTAGTGATTGAATTCTCCATCTCACAATGTCTTAAAAAAGACTCCCTGACATAGTTTAACCAAAATCACTGCATAGCCAATCACAAATTATTATATTACTTATGAATACCTACTCAAGTATGCATTGAAGAAATATTAACAGTCCTTGGTTTGCTTGGGTTGGGCTGGAATTAGCACCTGTAAAAACACTGGGAAATCAAGGGATATCCTCTGAATGAGACCATTCTTTACCTTTTCCACAAAGGAATAATCTGCACTCTCTCCAATTTCTGTATTTCCAGAAGAAGGGATCTGCACAAAAGCAAAGTGGATGCCAGTCTGGGTAAGGCAAAAGTGATTTCTGTTGGCAGAAAAAAGCATGTAGAAGGAAAGGCAGCATCATCCAATGTGCATAGGGAAGGAAGCAGCTACATGGCCTACATTAATTTCATTAACAACTCCCTTTTTCCGCATTATTCCTCCCTTTCTTCCCTATTATCTCACCATGCTGTTTTCCGTTATTATGTTGTCAAAAGAGGTTTATGGCTTCACTCCTAATGAAGAGCTCACAGAAATGTTTCCTCTGTCTGTCCCGCCTGCTCCAAAACTCCGTGGCAGGCTGTGTGTACAGCTGCTTTGGGAGCCCACTGGCACACTGCTGTTAGCGTGGCAGGCCGCTGGCCAGCAGCCCTGCGGGGAGGATAAACCTGTAACTCCCGCGCACATATCCTGACAGGGGCGTGCCCGTGATGCCCACTTGCAATCAAACACACTTACTAGTGCATCCACAACAGAAGTCCTTGCCTAGCCCAGTTTTGGCCCTCAGTGTTTAATGAACCCATTTCTTCATCCAAGGGCTTTGGTTTATTCCCATAACACACCCTGTAATACCCCATAAAATAATTCTGGATGTTTGCTGATACCCCTACACATTCACCCATGTAGAATAGACCTAATTCCTATAGCTCTGTATCATTATGAAATAGAAACATAATAAAATATCTTCTTTGAAAGGCAAAGTGGACAAAACCAGATAATAATTCAGAATTATAATTTTAATACTTTCCTTAGTAATTAAAAAAGGGAATGACACTGGGGGAGAAACAGTAGGGGCGGAGGAAATGGAAAAACACAAATATTCAAATAAAAGATTCATCATATTAAATTTCTAAGCATATAACATTATTTTTTGAGAGCAATAGGGAAGAGTTCCAGCTATGAAAGCTATAGTCATTTTAAAATTGTGTTTTGTGATTTATGACAAATATTTCCTTAAATATCTTTTGTGGCAGAGGCCGCCATCATCAAAATATCTTGATTTAAAATTTATGAGGCTTTCAGAATTCTTCTGTTTCCTTTGAATAACTTGAAACCAGTAACATAATCGTAATGCCATATGCATTTCTGCTTTATAATGTATGCTGACAACTATTGAAAATTTTAAAGTTAGGTTAAGTTTTTGCCTGTTATCTACATTGTAGATCTCTGAAAAATGTTCAGCAAAATGACTGAAGGAAGGTTAAGCACATCCTTTTTTACAACACCTGTACTGAAGTCAGACAAAGGATTGTTCGTGTGTCAAAAGCAAAATGTCAGAAAATTGCTTATTCACATAACTAGCCATTCCAAAGGATTTCATGAACACAAAGTACCATCCCCACATTATAATCCTTAACAAAACAAATTCCTTCTGAATAGAGGTGAGCAGGATAAGGACTGATCCCTTGTAAGTTTTTTAATGGAAATGCTCCTTGGCAACAGATCTCTAATGACTGATGTGTCTATAGCAGTTTGCAAAGGATTTATTTTCCATGAAGACATAGGCTGTAGTACTGCAGTTTGATTATAGACCCAAAAGAAATACTGCACCCATTACTCTTAAACAAAAACAGTGATCACTTTTACTTTCAAATAAACAAAACTCTTGCAATTATACAGAGAACAACCTATGCATTACTTTAGGTCCTCAGCAAAAGGCACATTGTGAGTTTTTGCAGGAAAATGACCCTTAACTTCTAAATAAAGTCAGGCATTATGGATTTTCATTTAGAAATCATTCACAGTATTTTCTGCAGAGAAACAAACATTTCTGTATTTGTTGCAAGGTACCAGTACAGCATCTCTTCATATTAAAGACAGTCATATGCATGAGCTATAACAGACTTAGACTTACTTGTCTAGTAGTTTATGTGGTGTCTACCATCAGAAGAGGCTCAGTACCTGGGCACAGAGAGGCAAACACCCAGGAATAGGACTTATGAATTATCTGTTTAACTTTTTATTTCTTGAAAGGTTTTTTCCCTACAGAAGATAGAGACGTCCAGAGAAATAGTGGCTTGAATGAGATACAGTGCATGTGAGCTGGCTACAAACCATTACTTAATTTAATTGAACCATGTGTTGTGCTGTGCTGAAAGGAAAGCAAAACAGTCATGACATTAATACAGCAAAAATTCTGACTACTTTTAATTTCCTTCCTGAATGTTTCTACATTTTTGTTGCTCTGCAGCAACAGTACCAGTTTTTTACCTAACATTTGTTTCAGCATCAATTAGGTTTTTTTTGCTGATTTTCAAATATTTGCTTGCACCTTAAGTCAGAGGTCTTGGCAGTTTTGAAGTTTGCTTCTCTGTCTTAGCAAGTGAACGCTTGGGCAGCGATTCAAACATTCCTGCCAGAAGAATTAGGTCCAAAGTATAAAGAATGTAGGCCACATTATGCAACAAATCTGAGATATAGGTTTTTCTTTCTAAAGTTTTATCTGATGCTATTTTTCATTGATATTTGTTGGTACTTCCCCAAGTTCTGATTTCTGTTAGGACTGCTTGTCCCAGTGCTGCAATTTGTGCTGATACATTGATCCCCTCTGCACTGGAGTTTGCCCCTGGTAAGGCTTCAGGTAGAGGTGGATCCGTGCAAGTCCTATAAGAGGCAGGAAGAGTAGGGCTGGATCACACTTAACTTCCCCTTATGGATAATCTCAACTCATACAAATAACAGCTTTACTTGCCTTTACTACGTGCCTGCTGTGTCACTCTGAGTACACAAGAGTCTGGATATCTTTGACTATCAACAGATAAGGGCTACACTTAAGCTTTGCAGCAGCATGTTGAAGCACCATGCAGGTAGGAAGAGGAGAGAACAGAGGACAGTAGTAGCAGGCAAATATTTCAGCACTGTGCAGATGAAATTTCTTGCTCTGCTTAACCATATTAAGTGCCACTTCTGGCATGCAATCAGGATTCTGCATCTGAGGGATGTTTTATATCTTGTGGTAACACAGAAAATATAAATCTAAAGCAATTTTTATTAATCAGTTTGTGTTCATTTTTAGGCTTTGTACAGCTCTGAAGTGGAGCATTAACTATATCATGAAATACAGCACTGCCAAAAGGCAGTTCCTCTGTAAACCAGCATGCCAAGCTGAGAGCATTGGAAATGTAAAGTGTTGCCTTTGGGAGGAATAACAAATACTGAGGTTTGTGGTGTGTGAAACAGGTGAAAATCCAGGGCAATTCTTGAACTTTTGTCTTAAAATTATTTTATAGGTGACTGAAAATATATCTGTAGTGTTCTATGTGGCAAATTCAGATGCTGCAGAGGGGACCTATTTTTCTCCTACTTTTTGTTTGTGTCATGACTTCAGGCAAGACTGCAAACACTATTGTGGCTTATAAACCTCTCTCAAAAACAGGTTGACAAAAAGAGACATGGAAATGAGAAAAATAAACTCTCAGTAAGGCATTCGAAAGGGGGGAAAAAGAGAGAAATTGAGTTAGTTTAAAAGGTGCTCTGAGTAACTGTAGATGAATAGCTGCAGAAGGGTTTCTATCAAAGGAAAAGGTGAAAGAGGCAAGGTGCAATTCTAGCAGGAGGTTTAGCATATCTAATCAACAAAATAAGTCAATATTCCTGCTACTGGCTACCTAAAAAAGTGATGCAAGCATTCAACAAAGTACGATAGGGGCTCAGTCACATTCTCTTTTTTTGTTTTATATTGTTAACTGATTGTTAAGAGGTCAAATTGTGATGATCTTTCCTAGTTGGTGCTACAGATTTTTCAAGAATTAAGGATTATTTTTGCAAATAACATCAAAATGTCAAAATCTAGTAAACCTAAGAAGTAGAAAAACATGGGAAACTAAAACAAAAGTCAAAAATATATAAAGTTTGGTTGACTGAATTTTTTATTTATGAAAAGTTAATTGCTTCACTTAGGTTTGGTTGTGTTTTGTTTGGTTTTTTGTATCATATAAAACACTGTTGAAAAACTGAAATTAAAGGTTTCCAGTCTAAAAAAAAATGTAAAAATATTGTTCAGGTAATGCTGACATGTGACATTATTCACATTGTTTGAACTTTTTTCCAGTTCTGATTCAAAAGTCAGTTTTTCAGAATTTTCAAATACTGTCATACTCTAAATGCTGAGGAACTTTTTCTGTCCCACTCTGGCTGTTACCAGGTTACCCTTTAGAGCTCCCCCAGGCTGGTACATCAAGTTTATTTAATCTTTTTGTGTATTCAAATTTCAAATGAATTTCAAATACTTGAAGCCAAGTCAGCAGGAGGTGCTGCTTAAGACCTCATGCAACAGTACCCATAAAGCAAGTAGTTCTGTGTCCAAGTGCTTTCCCTGCCCCTTTCCCTGGCATTGCCCTGCTGCTTCCCCAGCAACCAGGCAGCAAAGGAGCAGAGGATGCAGGAACAAATTATCTACTGCTGGGAATTAATGCAGCTTCACTGGAGTCACTAGAGTTACAAAGATTTGAACCAGGAGAGAATCTAGCCATGGAGTTGTACCAAGGACAACACAGATATTTCCAGGGAGTATCTCCAGGCACAGAGAGGGGTTTTGGCTCTTGGGTGCAGTGCTAAAGCAAGGCATGTGATGATAAACCAACACTGGTTGTTTGTAAGTGAGAAACATGAGGATCACATACTTTGTCAAGATGTTGCCGTGATTAATTTCTCCCTCAGTGACCTTGTTTGATAGAGTGGGTCTTTAAGAGTGATTTACTGCTACAAAAACCTCGTTGTGAAGGATGTGAAAGTGGCATAAACATTAGGTACATCTCATTATTTTGCAGTTGGAGAAGTTGAAGCACAAACTTGCCATAGGTCAAGGGAGATGCGTGGCAACGTGAAGAGCAGAAAAAAGTCTCCTTCCTTCTTTGAAACTTTTAAATATACTCAAGATTATTAGCATCCTCCATGTGAAAATGAATGGAGTGAGGCTAGCTCACAATATTGCAGTACTTATTTTCACATCTGACACCTGCCTTTGTCTGTTATACCCATTCAAAGCCTTCATACTACACACACAATTACCAGACAGGCTTCTCAAGGTCACTGATTATCTTGCTGCTTCAAAGCAACAGGGTTGTCCTTGTAACATGATTATTTGCAATTACTTTCCCTTGACTATGCCACCTGCACTGTGTAAAAAAAAAAAATCCCTAAATAAGGCAGAGCCTCAAAATGAATAAGCTGATCCTTCCTTCACAGTGGTCTGGGACCACAAAAGTACAAATTCAGGACCAGAATCTGTTAAAATGGACTTATATAGAAACTGAGCAGCTTCACTTGGGTCAGTAGCCTGACTCAAGAGTGTCACTTTCTAATCCAGGTCAGATCCTGATCCACAGATTGTAGTGCTTTCATTTACATTAATGAAGTCAAAGCCAATGTGTTTCCCCAATAATGTTAATAGGATCAGATTTAAGACATCTATTTCTGTTACTTTTGATAAAATTATAAATGAAACCAATAGGAAGTTAAAATCTGTTAGAGTTGCTTCCTAAAGCAAATGGGTTTTTTTCAGCTTAAACAAGAAGCCTTTCTTTGACCTCCATTTCCTTCAGAATTAGACCATGCTCGACATATGTACATGAAGAGCCGTGCACATAATTCACAAGGAACACGCACTCGCTTGAAATCTTGAGGTATGTGGAAGAAGTATTTTATATCAGTATATCTGCTTGGAAATCATTCATGATCAGTCTCTTACCTGCTGAGTAAGATCTTCCTTTTTGTTCATGTCCACTTCATTCTAGTTCAGGTCATCATCAGAAATGGCCTAGTAAAAATCTAGTAGAAAGGTATCCCATATTTATAGGCACAGATACAATGAAGGTTAGTTCAAACAGAATTGCTGTAAAGTTCTTTTCCCAGAAGGCCACACAGATGATGAACCATGAAGAGCAACCCCAACGAGTCATGCCCAAGAGCACTGCTTTCTGGAACAGCACTGAAGTAGTAAACTGACTAACACACATTATTAGCTGCCTGCCTGGAAACAAAGACAACTGAGCATAAAACTGGTTTGCTCAACTTTTCTCCTCACAAAAGGCTTTTGTCCTGTAACAAGCCATTCCTGTTCTGGAATAGAAGCTATTGTTAGGCTCCTTAGAGGTAAAACCTATACTGGGCATTATAACAGCAGTATGTTTTTGAGGCACATGAACAGGGATTTGAAAGGCACAGCACATTGCAAGAACAACATGCAGCACCAGCCAGTTATTCTGGCTTCCATGTTCTAAATTAATAGTGATGCATCTAGTTGTATTAGAATTGGGGAGGGGTCTTCTTTGCATTAGATCTCTAAAAATATTTCGAAGATTAGATAGTTAAGATTGCCTTTCTTATTTTTTTTTTATTATTTTTCATGTTTCATATGTATTCAAAGGACTGTTTTTAACTGACATTTCATTCATTCAAGTTCCTTTGGATGACATAACATTAAAGATGGCCATATAGTTGTGCTTACAGCAACCCTACCTGACAACCCATCACTCAATAAATTCAAGTAAACATGATGTTCAGATTGGCATTTAACTATGTGAAAACTCAGGTTTGGCATTTTTTAATACTCAAAAAAAAAAAAAAAGTTTGTTAAAATTACCTCAAAATAATGACTATGCATTGGGAGCTATAATTCACAAAAATCTTGGGCATCACCAGTCAAATGCATAAATATAATTGCCAAAGTCCCAAACTGGGATTATGAAAATCCTTCATTTTCTTGTAGCCCAGAGATCCAACATTAGTGACTCCACCTATGCGATTTCTGTAACTGCCCCATTCTGAACTGCCCCACTTGTCACAGACCAGAGCAGGCAACAGCTGGAAGTTTGCTAGTATGCAAGAAATAGGCTTACTTATAAGACTTGAGATTTTGTCACCCAGACATTAAAAAATGTCACCCAGACATTAAAAAAATCAACACCCAGACCACTCAATAGGACCAGGCTCCTACAAGACAGATGGGATAGAACTCAGCATTTTGCTTTCAGAATAGTTCTTTCAAAAATGTTCGCCTCAGACTGCCATCATATGACAATAGGCACAACTGCAGTTCCTTTTCTAGGCAATGGACAGGTGCCATAGACCTACAGTTTGCCAGGGCAGAGCTGCTTGTGAGTCTATATTAGGATGAGCTGTGTTGAAAGGACACTTCTGAGCAGGACTACTCACACCAAATGGTCTGAGAGGCAGAGACCAGACAGCAACAAATCTCCTGGTTTCCCATTTTTACCATTTTGAATGCAAGCAGGAACAACCTCAGTTCTTAATTTGAAAAATACACACCTCAGGTTAAAAATCTCATTTGCCAGGGCAAGAAAAATATTCTTCACAAGAACAGTGGTCAAACACTGGAACAGGTTGCCCAGACAGGCTGTGGGATATCCATCCTTGGAGGTATTCAGAATTTGATTATACAATGCCCTGAGTAACATATTCAAAGTTGGCTCTGATTTAAGTGGCAGATCAAGCCTGATAACTACCACAGATACTATCCAGAATAAATTCTTCTATGATTTTACATCTGATTAATTTATACATATTTTTATTAACTTCATTACCTTCTTCCAAGTACAAAGCATCTCTGGCACACTTTGCATTCTGTTCTACTCTGTTTGGCTAAATAGATCATAAAGACAAGAAAGAACAACCTGTATCTTAAACAGTGTAGTTTTTGAGGCACCAATCTTGCAAACACCATTAGCAAGAAACAATCTTTTCATTACTGCTGGAAGAATCAACTATTTCCATCTCAAGTACTTATTAGGTCCTCCTAAAAAGTGTTGTTTTATTTTGCTTTGTGGACAGAGGGAAAGAGGAGAGGGAGGGGGTTCTCTGCCAACATGTCCCTCTGCAAGATGCTGCTGGTTTCTGAAAAACTGTACTGATTGGAGAATCTGAGAATCGGATCCAGAAACTGAGGAAGCCCATTTCAGATCTACCACAACACACAGACTACTGCAAAGAGCATTGTTTGGTGAGTAAAACTCATCATCTTCCTACTTTTGGGAATATGATAAATCAAGACAAATCTACTGCATCTCATGAAAAAAATCCAGGCATTTATATAAAATGGCTTTTATATATACTTTTAGAAAGGCAGTTTCCGTAATAAAGTTTTTTTAGTTTTTGCAAAAATCTGCTTTCACATGGAAGTGGGAGTATTCTTCCTAAAACAGACCTCTCTACAGTCTTTCAAAAAAAAACCTCCCGAGGAAGGCATCCTAAGAGGGACAAGTATTCTGACAATAGATATAAGAGAAGATAAAACTAATGGAATCATGTTTATTTTACATTTATCATTGAATTCTGCATGAGAGACATTATAAGTGGTGAATTCCAAATTCCTGAAAACCCAGTTTAGCACTGGCCACAATAAGAAAGGGCCAAAATGTCTGGAGTAATGTTCACTGCTTGATGAGGAACACAGCTGTGAGAAACAGCCACGCCATGCTCATCCACCCCTTGTTTCCTGGCAGATAGATGGGTTGGAGCAGACCTGCCTCTTAGGCTTGTCCTAAAATGCTTGTCCAATCTTTCATCCCCTCCTCCTTTTCCACTTCATTGCAGGAGAACCTTTTCCAGTCCTTAAACCCTTCAGGTAGGTATAGCAAAGTTCATCTTCCTTGCTAAGAGGCCTTGAGATGGTTTCAATTTGGCATTAGCATAAATGTGCTAAAAATGTTCTTTTTCCAGCTATACTGGCTAAAAAACAGTTTTTAACATCATTGTAAGTAAACCAAATTCCTCAAGGGCATGTATTGTGCAGACTAATATTTTCATAGCTGTATATTCTTTGTGGCATCACAGGAAAGGGAGCCTGAGAAGAACAACTCAAAAAGGTGTTTTCTGGAGGAGAAACAAAGATTTACACAAAATAATCCCTTTATTTTAGAATGTAGAACTGATACCATGAGTTTGCATAATTATTTAATTTAAATATGCAGGGCTTCAGCCCCAGTTGATCAAATACCAATATAAAAATCTAGACACTTCAGAAATATAACAGAACAAACATCACAAAAGTGGTTACTTAATACTTCAACTACAGATACTTTGTATGCATTATCTATGATGAATAAGTGCTAATGAGAAAGTGCAAGCTGCTCATTATCCCATTAGTAGCTCTTCAGCAGCTAAAAAAAGGGACTCAGCTTCTCTGGTGACAGCTACTGTGGCAAACAACTGCCAGCTCAGGGGAACGATCCGATCTGAGGGTGAGTTGATGGCAACCTTCAGACAGACTTCACCATCATCATGGCTCAGAACTACTTCTGATTCCAATTGCTGACAAAAGGGTGGGTTTTTTCATGTGTTTTCCAACAAAAGTTAGCATTGCTTGTACTCTCCTCCCATTTAATTTGGTTCTCCAAAGGGGAAATTTTCTATATATTCTGAATTAACATCATTTTAAGCAGCAAAGAATCAGGCTTTGAAGCATCCACCAGGAAATTGTTTTTTCTCCTAACTAGTGCAGGTTACATTCAGCTGCTAAAAAATATTTTCTCCCATTTCAGAAGCCTTCAAAGTAAAAAGCCTTTTAAAGCCTTTAGCATTTTTATAACATCTGGAGATTTCCAAACGGGTGCCAGCTGACTAGTGCCAGCTACCATCCACATTATACAGTACTGTACAGATGTACAGGTCACAGTGGGTTTTGCCAGACCTATCGCAGGAGCTTTTTTAGAACAAAGACTCTTGAGCTCTCCAGTTCCAAGGCTGGCAATTACACAGCCGATGAAAGGAGGTGTTCACTAAGTCTCTCCCACGCCATCATAAACTTATAAAATTCTGAACTAATACCTAAAGGCTGGTATTACAAAGCCAAATGAGAAATTTGAACATTGAAATCCCTTCAAGAAAATCTAACCTAATGTGTTCCGTCACCAACAGGATATACTTCTTTTACCTCTAACCCTGTGCCTTGCCATCATTACTAAACAACACTATAGCTTCTATTCAGTGTCTTTTTCTTTGCATTTTTTCACAGCTGACATATTATTCAGCATCAAGATTTACAAAAGATTTCAGCTAATTAAATTCCATATTGACAGCTAGTAAAGCAAATTATTAGAGCTTAGATTTGCACTGATCCGTCTCAATTATTGTAGCTATGTTTCTCCTAAGTTCCCCTTTTAAATTTTCCTCATGTGGTTTTCCCTTCCTGCATTCTCAAAAGGTAGGCACAAATGGTGCTCACATTGAATTGGAACCAAAGTAAGACCATGACTAGAACAAGAATTCCTGTGCCCCGAGCTCTACCCAATGCACCTTCCTTCTCCTCCTTCACCTCTGCGGTGGCACTATACGCTCACTTCCCTGGCAGACATGCTTTGCCACAGTGCAGGTGATGGACTGTGTGAACAGCCACAGAGCCATGCAGCAGTTAGAGACTTTTGTCCTATTTCCTATGCCTCTTCCAGCACAGTAGCACATGGGAAGGCTGCCTTGCAGTGTGGCCCTACGCAGAGCTCATCACCCCACGCGGAACCATGACCTGCGACAAGGTCTGGAGAGGTGCTCCAGCAAGCAAGGCACGAAACACTTCTTCCAGTGAGCCTTGTGGCTGCACCTGGCCCTGCAGACTGTAATTAACAATTAATATGGATTACAGTAAATCCAGGTAGTGCTTGAAATTTCAATCCTGCAGAATACATCATGTGAGCATTAGTACCATTATTGCAGTTTCACAGCTACCCCTGTAATTCTGTCTCACTATAACACGCTCCCTGAGGTGAACAGCAAGAAGCTGCACAGCAGAAACTGCGTAACAGAAGCCCTAACACCATCTGTGGCAGCTGGGATTTTCCACATTAATATACCATGCAAATTCCTGGCAGATGTAACAGGCCTTACTTGACTCATCAACGCAGCAGTGTCACTGGCTGAGGTTCTGTAACTACAGATCTTTGCACTCTTTGTGAAGTCTTCATGATTTAATCTGGAACCACTCTAATTTGGGAGGCCATGAATCCATGCTGGAAGAAGGTTAGATGGTTACGATTAGCTGTCAGCATGGACCATGACCAGTGCATCATCATTTGATTCTTGTTGCCTCTTGTTACTTGCCACCACTCTCCACATATACATTGAGTCTTCAAGAGCCTTTTGACATTATGCCTACCAACCCCATTTTAGCAGAAGGTTGAAGAAAATTCATGGCATCTTCTGGCCTTACTTCACATGTCTTGTATGTCTTACCTCCAGGTAAACACAGCAAGATGTCCATCCCGCCTCAATCATTTCAATTTTTCCAGGATTACCCCTGCTTTCTGGAAAAAGAGGAGAAAAATGTCACTTAATAGACTTGGCCTTTTACTTAGACTTAAGAAGGGAGTTTAGATGTGCCTCCACACAGTTTCCAAGTTGTCTCACTTTAAAGCAGATGGCCAGCTGCCATTAAAGTGCATTAACATTACAGTGAAATGTGTCCATGGCAATACAGCAGTAAAAGGAGAAACATCCCTCAAGTACAACAGGATCAGACTGACCCAATCTCTCTGCAGTGTGAAAACATAGCCTGCCTGGTAGATGATTTGTCAAGTATTTTTCCTGTGGAACTCAGTGGTTTCTTGGCACACAGTTATGAAAATCACTGAAAATATTATGTAAAAATAATGAAATTTAGTTTGCAATCTGAGTATACTAAAAATATTCATTCCATTCATTCTCCAATCCCAAGTGTTCCAATTACATGTCCAAAAAGAATAAATGTATATTTATGAGATAAATAATGATAAATTAATAGTGTCTGTTACTTTAATTTCCACTTATAAATTGGCAAAATCAAAGAAATCAAACAAAAAAAATCCATATTTGCCCACATTATATACCTGCTTGTAAAAAACTCTTTATATCCACTAACTTTAGGGTCTTTCTCACGTAACATCTGGAGTCTTAAAACAAGTCTAGAGGAAATTATCTTTAAGGTTCTCTTTGCAATAATTTTTAGCATTCTCTAGCTGAAGAGGAATTCTGCACTGGGTGTTATGCTTACTTTAAACTTTAGTACTTCTGATGATTAAAACTTGACACAAGCTTTATTAGTCTAATTATCTAGGTCTTTTGACGTATTTGTGCTATTGCACCATAACTCCAGTTTTCTTTATTTTTATTTCCTTGGCAAATCCGTCCACTCTGAAAGTAAATTCTCCTTTATGTTGTCCGCATGCACAGAACACTCTGGTTTACTTGTATTCATACTCTTTTTTCCTTAGTAGATTAGTTACACTGAGAGCACATACTCTTCTCTCATTGAATAAAGTATACTTATCTAGAGTACAAGAGATATGGCTTGAAATCAGCTTATGCCTGGATGGATTTAGATAATTCCATCCCCTTTACTGACTCCCTTAATAATCATGTTCAAAGGCTTAGTGATTCAAAGCCATAGCAGGCAAGGTTCAAATGCAAAAGTAGGAAGCGTTTCTTTGCCAAGATGGAATCAAGCACTGAACAGGCTTCCTAGAGAGGTGGTCCATGTCACTAGACTGTCAGTGTTTAGGAGGCATTTGGGCAATGCCCTCGATAATACGCTACAACTTTTGGTCAGTCTTGAAGTAGTCAGGCAGTTGGACTAGTTGGATTGTACGCCCCTTCCAGCAATAACTATTCTATTCTATTCTATTCTATTCTATTCTATTCTATTCTATTCTATTCTATTCTATATTATGTTAACAACTGCTGTTGCTAAATGAATAGATGACAAAGGTGCTTAGTCCTCCTTGTTAAAATGGTTCTGATTGATGTAAACTGACTAAAAAATCATTGGGTCGGATAAAGAGAAGAAATATAAGCTTAAATCTCTATCAGTAGTGAAAGATTCTTCCAGACAGAGGGAGAAACAGGTTTAATCTCTGCCTTGGAAAAAATTATATACTTTATGTTGAGGTTGTCTTCCATCTACCTTTTCTGCCAGTCAAGTTTTGAATTCTGTTAGCATAGAATAGATACAACGGGGTAAAATGAAGAATCTCTGCTTTAATTTAAAATATGTATTTCTATCATGTTTTCAAGGAAGCCTTGAAAGCAAGCTAGTGCAAGAGGAAACAGAAAGGATAAAGGAGTACTAACTCCTAACCTTTCAATCCCTGCTGGTAATTTAACAGCATCAAATAAATAGTAGCTGCCATGTTCTCTAGTTACATTAGGTGGCACCATCCTCACAGATTTATTGTTTATGGAAAAAAAGCTTAAAAACGTTAATTCTGAAATCATGTTAATTAATTCAAATATGAAATACCTTGATAAAGTTGATGCTTGATTTTCAACTAATAGGAACATCTGACATTATTTAGACAAGAAAGAGTACTTTTCCATGTAAAAGAAATCTCCATTGCTGAAGAAAAGGTGGAAGGAATAGCTAGCAGAAAAGCAGGAATGCTGATGGATTTACCCATAAACCTTGCTCTGTAATAGGCTTATTATGAAGCCCTCAGTTCACTCGCCATCTCTAAACAGCTTCTGTTCCCAGAAAAATAATAGCTAAAACCCCCTTATGAGTCAACTTATTTAGCTGGGTTATGATAGTTTGCCAGGACCTTTTCATTCTTCACTTATTAATGGAGGAATTTCTCAAAAAAGTTGAGAATTGCCAATTCCACTTTGCAACATTCATCACTATTGCACAGTGTGGTTCTCCTTGTGTTAAAATGAAATTAGAGCTTTAAGAAATGGAATGAAGGAGAGGGTAAGTGGTGAGAGCAACCAACATCAAATTCAATTAAGATCAGCCTCTTCTCAAATCATCTCTATGTCAGGCAAGGCATGGACTTAGGCATGGATATCCAGTGTCTCTAGGTGGTGTCCCAAAATCAATAGAAATAAGTAAGAACGCTTACTGTCTTTTAAAGGAAAAAAACTAAAAACAAACCTTTCATATATTCTTAAACATATTTCTACTAAATGTTTTCTCTTTGATGTATTTCAGCCCTTTGTAACAGTGTTCCAGCTGGCTGTAGTCCTGTTTCCATGCTGTTAACTTACCATCACAGTTGAAAATCTCATTAGAAAAAATTCTTACAAGACTCATGACACTAGTGCTCCTGGTCTTGAGGAGAATTCTTGTAAGAGCTAAACTTTAAAACTCAATGTTTAGTTTTACCAAATTTGGAAAATTAAATACAGTCCATCAGATAGAAACAAATGGATGTGAACTGCCTAAATATTTTAGGCCCTCAAAAGAGAACTGACTTTCTGTTTCATTGTTCCATCTCTAGGTTAACATACTTGGAACTCATTAAATCAGTTTAAGTAACCTCTTTGTCATGGCCTGAGCAGCTAGAATCAAGTTTATGAAGGCAAATAGATGCTATTTGAAGTTTTCTTCCACGTACCTTACTGCTCTTATTGCTGATGATCCTCTGATACCAAATTTCACCCCGGTGTGAATTCATGCCATTTACCAATGCTCACAGAGACAGGTGACCCAAACAACCTGTGATGAATATCCCTTCACTGTGTTTATGTCAACACAAAAAAGCAATGACAATTCAAAGTTATGACTTTGGGTAAGTGATTTAGGTAGAAAGCATGTTAAAGTACGGAAGGCCCTAAATACCTAGCCATGAAATTGTTATTAAAGCTATCATAGTATTTCAGTAGTAAGTAAGACTGGAGTGATTATAGGACATACACACTCTGTTTTCTTGCACATATTGCTGCTTCAGAGCTGAATTAAGGATGACTGCTCTATTTATTAAAAACAAAACCAAGAACTTGTCTCAAATAACAGTGATAAAGGTTAGAAAATATTGCAAAGTAACTGAGTATGCTTTTTCTATTGCTCTAAAAAAACCTACATTGGTGTCACTGTTAAAGTATTTTCAAAGATGTGCAGAAAAATCTTGCTGAAAATGCTTTTAGACAGCAAGGGCTACCAGGGCACTCTAAAGTATCTTTCTGAGTTCCTACTGTTTGTAAGAGCTTTTACAGAGCAGATATAATGGGATTTTCAGTCAATTGGAGAATGGTAACATGTAGCTGACTAATGCATGGCATTTATACAACTTACAAATAATCTTTGTAATGTATTTTCAATAGAGCAAACAACAGTAGTCTGGGAAAACTGGAAAAATCAGAAGATTGACTTCCACACACCTGTGTATTTCTCGCACACTTACTGGGGTAATAGTACAGTCCATACCTAGAAGGTGGAGGAAAGAATCAGAGGCTTGTTCCACAGTTTATGCTACCGGGACTGTATCTGCAGCTGTAAAAAAAAGGCTTGGCTATAAAAAATCAACTACATCAGTTAAAAGCAGTCAACACATACAGCAACACATACTGCAGTACAGAATATAGTGAGTGTTTCTTCTTGCTGCAATTTTGCACATTTACTTGAGCCACGTAATAGAAGTTGATTTCACAAATGTCATTTGTCATTTGTCCTAGTGCTTCCAGCAGACATCCCTTGAGGCTGAGCCACTGAATGAAATGCTCACTACCTACTGGAGGTAGGAACTGGACAAAGTGAAGCTGAGTGTGCTGCCTCTGATATCTTCTAAGACACACATTAAGCGCTTCTGCCTTAACCACTGAAAGACCACTGGGTCAAGGCTATGCAAATAGATTCATACATTGTCATTACTGTTCTTTTAATCCATGGGGATGATTTAAACCGTAACAGGTGTTCCAACAATGGTATGGAAACTTCCATGTGCACAACGGATGAACGGATTGAAGGCACACCAAAATCAGTTTGGGAGGCCCTCTAGTAGTGCACTCATGGCCCGTGATCCTTCCTTGCACATAGTGGACTGTGTTTTGTACATGCTCATGTGCCAGGTGGCATTCAGGGCTCAGAACAGGCCAGGGACCATTTCTAATAAATGGTTTAGACATGCCAAACCCATTTTGGAAGGCATAAGCTATTGAGCATGAGAGCAAGCAGTTCCAATCAACCTGAGGATTCAAGAGCTGTTCCTGGCCATGTTTATGTACTGATTTACATTTAGTCTGACAGCCCAGTGTGGGTAAAGAAGGAGATGGTGTAGCACATAGAAGGCTATCAAATGAGTGGCTCCTATGAGCTCTGCCATGATCCTTTGAAAGAATTTGGTTGCCAGATCATTTCCTGCAACTCTGATAAGAACAGTGAGGGACTCGCCCCTCTGTGCCATAGTCCAGAGGTCATCATTTAGCACACTGTGAATTTCTGTAAGCTTTTTGTAATAAGCTGAACAACATTGGCATAGATTGTTAAATAAAGGCATCATGTAGATGTAATTTATGACTGATCTTCCTCACTGCCTTATCAGGCCAGTTCACACCTAACATGTTTTCTCCAAGCAGATTACTTGCAGTGCCATAGGCAAGTTTGCTTTCCCATATCCAGTCCAGTGGTTCAAATTTCCACTCACAAATAACTCCCTCTACCCTGTAGATATTTCTAATGATGAATGAATACTTTTCGTGGACACTTTCATCTTCAACAAGTACCTGACCTTCCCAATATAATCTGGAGAGGTAATGAGGAAAGATTCCCTATCTGCTTAGATGAGAAAGTGCCAAATCCCCGCTTCTTTGTTACTGATTCAGTGTAATTTAGAAGACAATTTTTTTTCCAGTGATCCATATAGCAGGTTGATCTAGTCAAGCATAAGAACTCTAGATGTAGGAGCCTGAGGCAAAAGACATTATAAAAACAGCAAAGAGGAACCTGACCTGCATTGCAGTGAAGACTCCAAGGCAAACTGCATGGACAGGAGTCCTCTGCAATTCTTTCTTTTTCTCAGCTAAGCACTACTCTATGTTGCTTCCCCTTCTAGGCACAGAAAGCCAGTACAGGGTTAAAAGTGTTCCAAGACATGGAAAGATTTTTTGAGTTCCTCCGAAGTCAGTGACAGAAGCATATTTATACAGTAAGAAAAGTACACATTATACACCTGATCAGACAAGGGTAAAGCAACAGCTTAAAGTAAGAATGAAGTTTGCAAACTTTCTGTAGAAGATATCTAAAAAGCTTAAAGCTGCAGCTTTCTCACAACTTTTCTGAACCTGTATGAGATGCAATTGACATAATCATTATGACTTTGAAAAAAATTGGGAGGATTTTCACAGGCACGAAGGAAGACAGCCTTATTTTTGACATGAGAGCTATGTCTCTGCCAAACTTAAAATACCTGCAGGGTGATGCTGGAGAATTTTTCAGAATAGACCTCAAAGGATTAACACGAGCAAAGTGGCACTTTTTTCCTAGGCTCATTTATTGAAGGAGCTGATTTGTTTGACTGAAATATTCTGGAAATCAGTCAGAGGCACAGGAAAGATATGAAACATTTTGGTTTAAACTTGGTGCTTCAGAAAGGTATAAAGAACTAAAATTAGTATGGTATAATGGGAATGGAGGCTGTTTTCAGTGGTGTCTTTAGTGGTGCATACCTAGTGGTGCTGCTTGCACCGTATGTAACAGACACACACAGAGTTCTCACCCTGCTGCTTCTCTTTCCATTATTGCAGCAGGGAAAGTGATCCTTCAGTAGAAATACCAGACTAGCGTAAAAGGTCATTAATGACCCATTCTATATAATATTCATTTATGCTCCACTTAGCATTCCATTTGAATTAGGAGCTCAAGAAGCAACCAGGGAATAAGCATCATCTGAGGGCATTCCTAACATTATTCTTTAGGACATCTCCGAAGTAGACCACGATCCTCCCAACAGCCTAAGAGACAAGAAAAGATTTGAGAAGTTAGAGGTGTATATCAGTCTTTCCTGTATGCCAGCTGGAGCTAACATGTTGTACATGCCACTATGACTCAGCAACCCTAAACCTGCAATTTCCTCAGGCTTCAGGCATTTGACATTAGAATGACTCATTGTCCATATGGAGAGTCGAGGAGCCATTTGTACAATTGCATCAGAGTATCTTTAAAAGAATTTAGGGAAATAATTGTTGTTCCAAGGTGTTCTTTCTCTTATAATTTTTCTCAGTTATTTCCGTAACCTCTCTGTGATTGTTTCAACAGTGAGGTACAGCTGCTGGTTGTGGCTCCACAACTCTTACAAAACAGTATTGCATCTCTTCTTAGAAGTTGTTATGGCACTATCTTTCCACCAAATCTTTGCTATTTGGCAATACTGAAACAACTAACAAACAAATATGTTACTGTAGGGGGTCATCACTGAATTGTGGAGAAAGGGAGCTGAGCCATATCCTACAGGCCTGGGCATTTTACATGCCTAGGAATGAGAAGAAGATCCCACTGTACCCGAAAAACAGCCTACCTTCAGCACCAGAGCAATGCCATGTTTCCTGGGACAACCATGCAGCGGGCTTGAGGACCTCCCAGCTCCAGTGAGGAGTTAAAATTAAAAACACATTCTAAAATGAGCAAATCTCTCCACCCATGCTTTGAAAGGAGGCCACAGCTCTCCATCCTCAATCAAGAAGTGCCACACAGACCACAGATTAATTCCACAGAGGAACCACTGTTTGTTACTCTTTCTCCTTCGTAAGGGCATCTAAGCATTAGCACATGGACTAATATTCCCCCAAAAAATAACAGACCCTTATTGTCCAAAGGTCACCTACGTCAAGCTTTGACATCAGTGATGTGAAAAACAAGAGGGTTCAAATCTGATGGCGGTTCTTAAAGTGTCACATAACAAAAGATTTCAGTCATCTTTTCAAACCAATAAAGTATCTAACTACAAAACTAAAATGTGGATATAATATCACTTCGGTTGCAAGTTCTTTTGCTGCCATTTACGATTTCAGCCATACGACTATGGGACTGCAGCTGTTGTGTGACCATCCATTGGGGAATGCAGGCTGAAGAACTGAGGTCTGATACTGGAAGATAGGAAACATCAGATAAATTATTTCCTGGCAACCTCTGTTCTGTTCCTTGTGTAATTGTATTTCAATACAGTCTTTAATTATGCAATCATATCCTATTCTTCCCCTTTATTTTGCCTCTAACTTTTAATGCAGAAAATTAATTCCCATGGTAGTTAAATTAAGGTCTCAGAGGCAACCCTTGGTTGTGGGGATCCCTAGTTTCCGTGCAGCTTGATCTTTCATCCCAAGCTATATTTTTCGCAGGTTTGGTTTTTATTACATGTGAGGTTTTATAAACAGATGACATCAAAGTTAGGTGAATTTTGAGTGTCTTTTACCACTGCTTTGCAGGTGGCTAGAAGAGGCACCTTTGCTTTTTGTGCATCCCAGGCTTGAACAACAACACATGTGAAAAGTTTCAATGCTTTGTTGGTCTGTTTCCAGAAGAAAAGTGTTTCTACTAAACACTTAAATGTGATAATTTTTCATGTGGGATATTGCATTTGCACTGAAAATTGTGGGAAAAAATAAAAAGGGATACAAGCAGCTGAGCTGCAGTTCTCACAAGACATGAAAGTGACATTCCACATAAAATCCCCATAGTTTTAAACTTAAAAGTTTGAGGTTGAAAATTGATGAGGTCAAGCTCACACCTGCAGCATTCAGTATTTCACTGAAAAGCCGATATGTTCTTCAAGGGAACAAAAACAATCCTCCTACTAATTCTGATTCCAAGTGGCAGCCTGCATTATGTGAAAATGTAATGGCGACTCAGCAGAGAACAAATAAAACAAAATTCTCTTCTCAGTGCACTTTAACTTCCTTATGAATTTTAAGAGAAGAAACTGTTTGTAGTTTTTCTTGCTTAGCCTGTATCAGCTCCTTTCTTTATAGTTATAATGAACTTTTAGAGGTCGGATGACCTCCCTGAAGAGCACTATGTTTCTGTCCCTGCCAGTCCATGTCTCTGAGTATTGGAAATACAACCTTTTTTTTCCTTGGCAAAGCAAGAAAATTTGATATTTGCTGTTTATGTTCAATGCCTGTTTAAAAGCATATTTTCCAACACATCACTGATCAAAAAACCTGTAAGCTTTTTTGCATTGTCCTGAGGAAGTTCATTCATTCTGCTCTAGTCTATGGATAATACAATCCAGGTCTCAGGTTTGCACTTCATTGAATTGTGTGACTCAGATGTCATGGCTACTTTTATTTTGGTGTGTCCATACCTTCAGCCTCTGCTTCTGAGTCTGCTGCTGTGTATGTTTGGCTGCATTCAGGCAGATGTTCTTCATTTTGGCTTCTCTTTTCAGTCTCATAACTAAGCCTAAAGTGAGAACATAAAAGAAACCAAATACTCCAGGACTGTGATGAAAAACAAAGCTTTCTTAGATGCCATTAACCTGTGAACCTATTTAATCAGTCAAGGAGATTCGATGCTACCATAGAACATGGGAAATATTTGAGACTTACAAAGTTTTATTATGATACAAACTTTTGGCTGATGGGCTTCTGTATGAAATTTTTTTAAAATTATTTAGGAAATCAGATTTTTCAGTGTACAGCCCTGAGAGTTTGTTATGGCTCACACCAGTTATCCCGTACCTGGAGCTAATAAATAGCTGCAACAGCAAAATTTAAAAGGCAATACTGTAGATTCTTATGGGAGTCTTCCTTTCCAAAACCCTTCAGGCTACTGAAATGCCTTTTTCTCCACTAAAATCAGATTTTATCAGATGTCGTTTCATATAGATTGCCTATACTATTGCATTGCTGTATTAGTTTATGGGACAGGGAATCTACTGCACACAAGAGGCGCCTCTAACTAATCTGTTCAAGAAATGGCAATTAATAATGGCTTTTGCTTGTCCTTATCAAATCCACTACTGTGCACTGAATATGACTCTTTCAGACAATCTCTGTTGATTTGTGGAAACATTTCTGGAGAACAACCTTCTCTCTTTATGAGGGTTACAGGGTTATTTTGTTTTTGTTATGGCTCTCAATTTTATTATTACAAAAATAAACATATGTATGAAAGCAGGATTTTTATTATTTGAGAATTATTTAAAATGCCACCAGTTTTTTTGCATTAATGTAATGATTTTTATATTTGAAGAGCAATAAAACATCTGTTAACTATCTACCATAATACTACACCACAGTTCTTTTTGGTTATTTTTCCATGAACATCATAAAGATATATGTGACATTACAGTAGACTGTCATGAAAAATACTATTGTAACACACAGGTTTATGATAATTTTATGTGGGAAATAACTGTGTGCCAGGAGGTGAACTTTTACAAAACTGCTTCTAATAAAACTGAGAAAAAACCAGCAGAGCACAAAAACTTACTGACCTTTTCTGCCTTCAGACAATTGTTTTTTCCTGCAGCCCTGCTTTGGAGTTTTAATGTCATGTGTAAGTGAATCTAGGGCTCAGGAATAGGGATCCTGCTTGTAGAAGATACCAAAGGAAAAAAAATATTTTACTAACATTCTTGTCCTCATTTTGTTGCACAAGGTGTTGCAGCCATTGCAAAACTGCCACAAAGAAAGAAGAATTTTTAGAAATTAATTATCTATGAGAATAAATCATATTGTTAGCTTTTAGTGAACAAAACATTATGGAAATGTGTCCATCATTTTTGTGCTTGACGAAGCATCAGACAGTTATTAATTTACAGAGGCATAGCACTGTAATCAAAGCTACTGTCCCTTTAATCTTTACTTTCTCATATCAAGGCCTTGAACCCAGTTTTAAATTTTCTAGTATAGTTTTCTTTTTATAAATACAGACTAACTGCTGTCAAGGATGTAAGAAGTACAGACCATATCATGTATCCTCATTATGATGTTTCCTATCCCTCAATACAAGTATAACTTAATCACCTTAAAAAAGCCCCAGTTACTGGTGCTTGAAATCCCCATGAAAAATGGATCATATGTCACAAAATAGTGTTTTCTTTACATTGATCAGTACATCCTTTTACCTATAAAGCAAATATTTCATCATTCATGCTCTTTCCCTTTTCTTTACTAAAGCAGGATTTCCATGTGAAGAATTTCCACATGATTTAAAGTATATTTTGAACTTTTCAAACAATCCCTCAAAAGCTTGCCAAACTCCATGCCCCCAAGCCAAGTTTCAGGGGTATCAAAGAGGATCTTCCAGTTAGTTCTTTCTTCCCCACAGGAATGAATAGAAGTACTTTGCTTCTATGTGCTTGAAAAACCAAATAACTAAAAATAATTTTTGAAAAAACCTACAACCTCTTCTTGTACTGGCCCTCTGTAATTCAACTGCCTAACAATTTTGCCTTTAAAGTTTGAAAATAGAAGATAAAATTAGTGCAGAAAAATAGTTCTTTTTTATAGAAAAAAAACACCAAAACCAAACACATTTAGTTCTATGGGAAGGTAAAAATTTTGGAGCACTGAAATATCTGTTTCTAAATGTTTTTATTGTCATGTAAATTAACTTTCTTGGCCTATCTCTGGTCAATGTACCTTCTTTAGAAAATCTTCTGCTGTTGGTGGTTTGCAAAGGTAATTTGCCTACCAAGTTTGAAGATCATGGCCAAGTCACCAAGTGGTGCTTTCCAGCTGATTAAGCTGTGGGACACTTTCCAGTGAGCAGGTCTGAAAGGACATGCTGACCCTATCTAAATCTTTAGCCAGCTGAAACCTGGGAACACCTCAGCTCCCCACAGCCTCCACCTGAAGGCAACCTGGGCACCCAGTACAGAATGTGGCCCCTCTCCACACCAGCAGCACCCCAGCCTGTGCTGTGGGTCCTCACAGGAAATGCTTCTTCCCCCTTGATCAGACATAGCTGAAGCCTATGCACACATATGATGGAGGAATTTTGTTTAAACAGCTTTTCATTACAAACAGAAGCTCTGCAAAATCTGGAAGTTCAATTGAAAAATTATTTTTTAATGAAAAACACTGAAACATGACAATTCCCTTTGTGATGAGCATAAAGGTTTGCTACATAACGAATTCTAACAATGTCTTCAGGAGCCTTGTGAACTAGAAGCTGTTGTTCCCCTTTGTCTCCTATGCAGCTTCCTGGACAGATTACATTTCCCATGATTTAGTGGAAACGTCCTTTACTATAGTGAAGAATGGCATTTCTTTATAAGAACACAGATTTCATCTGAGATGAGGTTTTAATTCTATTCCTCTCTTCCCCCCTTATTAGACCACATTTCTGAGGTGGAGGACTGGGACATCAAGGCCTGAAATTCATTCACACTTTACAAAGTCTTCAGGCACTGTTGGGACTTTAGGAGACGTGAGTTGCAGATCGATGTACCTTCCCCACAGTAAATTCACAGTATCAGTTGAGCACCCTGTCATCTTTAGAGCACCCAAAGTGGTGCCTTACCCATAACACTGGATATAAAGTAGAAAGCATACAACACATTTTCTACGACTTCCTCACACCACCCATCGGGAAGTCCTGGATCCCTCAGCTCAGGCACCCACCTGGAAGTCCTGGATTACTTACAGAGAACGGCCACATAATTCCCCCCTTCAAAGAATCCAGAACCCAGGAGCCACAGAAAGCCAGGAGAATGTTTTGACCTGAGGTTCAGGTCCAGAGATTAAGAATACTGAGGATGGGCAGAGACCACTTGCTGGTTCTACTGCTTAGGAGGATTAACACAGAGAATGTTAAAATCTGTTGAAAAGTATTACATCTGGGCAGGCTGGGTAGATGGGCTGAGACCAACACTATGAGGCTCAATAAGACCAAGTGCCAGGTCCTATACTTTGGCTACGACAACCTCAGGCAGCACTACAGGCTGGGGACAAAGTGGCTGGAAATGGGCCCAGTGGAAAAGAACCTCAGGGTGCTGGTCAACAGTGGCTGAACAGGAGCCAGTGTGTGCCCAGGTGGCCAAGGCCAGTGGCACCCTGGCCTGTATCAGCAATAGTGTGGCCAGCAGGACCAGAGAAGTGATTGTCCCTCTGTACTCAGCACTGGTGAGGCCACACCTCGAGTGCTGTGTCCAGTTCTGGGCCCCTCACTGCAAGAAAGACACTGAGGGGCTGGACGGTGTCCAGAGAAGGGCAATGGAGCTGGTGAAGGGTCTTGAGGGTAAGTCCTATGAGGAGCAGCTGAAGGAGCTGGGGGTGTTTAACCTGGAGAAGAGGAGGCTCAGGGGTCACCATATAGCTCTCTACCACTGCCTGAAAGGAGGTTGTAGCCAGGTGGGGTTTGGCCTCTTCTCTCAGGCAACCAGTGACAGGACAAGAGGAAATGGCCTCAAGTTCCATCAGGGGAGGTTCAGGCTGAACATCAGGAGGAATTATTTCACAGAAAGGGTTGTTAAACAATGGAATGGGCTGCCCAGGGAGGTGGAGTAACCATTCCTAGAGGTGTTCTCGAAAAGACAGGATACGGTACTCAGTGCCATAGCCTAATTGACAAGGTGGTGTTTGGTCAAAGGTTGGACGCCATGATCTTGGAGGTCTTTTCCAACCTAATTCTGTGAAATGCAACTCCTTTCACTCTTTAGTCAAACTACTGTTAGTTCAGTAATGTCCTCTTATCTTCTTAATGGATGACTCGCATCCATGTCTGAATTTCCACATATTTCAGTCTGACTCATCACTGTTTAAGCTGGAATTATTCTGTCTCACAGTTTTTGCAGCTACACTGTTAGTCTTTGCTTACTCACATTAATAGCTTTGCCATGGCCTCACATTTCCCCCCTCAGTACCTTTCCAGCATCTGCGAGCAAAAGCCAATGTTTTCTGTCTGAGGCAGACTGGAAGACTTATTGCCTCCTCCATGAAAGAGGAATCTTTGCTCCTCAGAAAAGCCAGTCACAGCTTTATCACTACTTGCTGCTGAGCGTACACTACAGCTGATCTAAAAAAGCCTTGGAAGGTGCTTGAGAATTAGAGCTGCTGGCAAGGCAAAGAAGTGGCAGTCACTCCCCGCCACCTCCAAGAATTCACATTCTGCAAGGGGGATTTTCCTCTCATTTAAGCCTGAAAACATTCCTGAGAGGAACAGTTTGTCCTCAAGCTGGCATAATGTTGCATTAAACATTTGCCACTTACTGTTCTGCAAGCTGTTAAGCTTCCTGTGAAAGCAGTAAGATACCACAGAAGCACTCTTTTGTAAACAGAGTCCTACATCATTTTATTGAAGCACTGTGGCAATACTTATCTGGGAACAAAACAAGGGGAAGTTGCATCACGCTGTGGGCTGCAAATGGGGCAAGGGGAATTATTAGCCTAAATTAACACAGAAAAACAAATTCTATTCAGCCAGGAAGTGTTTTACAAGGAAGAGCATGTATTAAGGAAATAAACAATTTTAATGCTAAGCATAAGAGATAGGATATATAGATTAAAAGAGAGGAAGGGTGTAATTTGAGCTTAGTCCTGACTTGCAGTTACAATGTGAAATAAAAAGAAGAATACCAAAGAAAAATTCAATACACTCTGAAAAAGGCTTTAGAAATAAAGGAGAAAACTTACCAAAAAGATTCTGGAGAACATTCAAAGTGAGCAAGAAGTCCCTTCTTTTCTAACTGTACAAGGACACCAGCATCATACTTGGCAACACAGGCCCTTTGGTTTGCTAAGGCCATTGCTATCCTTGCACAATAAACTGTAGAGCTTATTTGGAGTCTTGAATTATAACCCTAATTGCTATGTGCTTCACAAGCCCCCTACTGCTAACAATCCAATTACAACACAAAAATTAACAGATAAACTCAGATGAACATCATCCAGTGAATCCATGTGGTACTTTCTAGCTTAGCATCTCCATAAAAATGGGAAAACATGCTGAAACTTTCTTATTCCCCATGACAGACATTGGTTGAAAAACACCTGGATCCTAACCACTACTATCTGCACTCTAAACGCATTTCTTGCAGGTTTCTATTTCTCTGAGTGGATCTCAGTAAATGTAGCACAATGAGAATCCTGTACTTGTCGGTATCTCTGCAAAAAGTGATCAGGCTGAACCTGCTCAAGACGTGGCAAGTAAACAATGTAATAAACAGTTAAAGCACTGCACCATTTTACAGAGATTAAACATGCCCAGAACTTTTTTTATACTGAAACTGGCTAGACCAAAATGTCCAGAATTTCAGCACTAATGACCACTCTTTGTCTCCAAAGCATCATAGACAGCTTTCAAACTGCCTAGAGAGAACAGTGTCTGTTCTGTACTAACTCCCAAGTAGTGTCCAAGGACTGCTAGGAGGAGTCTGAGCTGATCCAGCCTAAACCAGGAACAAGGTTAATGACCTAGAACTACAGATGACCGAGTTTATTACGCTAGAAGATTTAGAGCAAGACACACCTCTCATGGCACTAAACTCAAGGAAGTCATGAGCAAGAATTAATCAGAAAACAATGGTGCTTTCAAGGATTTATTTCAAAAGTACATTAATTGGACTGCACCCCTGTATGTACCAGAGGCCAAACCCAGATCAATATTCCAGAAAGCAACCTCCTAAAGGACCTCTTGTTCAGCAGAACACTGCTTGGAAGGGCAAACTCAGGACTGTAAGCTCAGAAACTATCTTCTTTTGTCTGTTTCTACATCAAGGCAGTTGAGTGCTGCATCAGGGAAGGCTGAGGAGGAGGACGACAAGGGCATCCCTATTTACAGGAGAGATTGCACCAGAAGTGCCTGACTTACATAAGCAATTTGTTCTCTTGTTTGTGTAAGCAATCCAGCTAGACCACAAATACCATCCTGAGTGCTCAGGTGAAAAGTACTCGCAAGTCATTGTTCTGAGAAAACGCTCTGAAAAGCAGAGCCCAAGGCTGTGACATCAATTGCAGACCTCTGTGTACCATGACTGGATGCTGGTGAGTCATGGCATGCATAAACAGCAGCATTTGAGAAGCCCTTCATAACCAGGTCCAGTAAAATTTATTGTTCTAAATTTGCAATTAACTCAGCTTAAATTGACATAATTGGAGAATCTGACTCACAGCCTTTTTATAAGTGTATTTTTAAATCTCATTTATAAGATAAATGCATCTTCTGTTTCCGAAATGACATAAATATTACTTTTTTTTTTAATCAAGCTACGCTTCATTTCGCCAAGTAAAGGAGCCAAACCCTAGTTTGTCAGTACTTGGTCTATGTCTGGCTGAGAAATGAATCAATACCCTTAAATCCTGCCCTAAATGAACTTTTGTGCAAAGTTGTGTCTTACAGCACAACCGACGATTTACATCAACATGCTGACTCAGATCCTGCCTGGAGCCACAACTGGTTTTGTTGCTGTTAGAGAGACCAGAATCTTTCTTTGGCCCCCTTCCACTTTCTTTTTTCATATAAAACCACCCACTCTAATTCTAATCTGGACTGCAGAGCAACTTCTCCTATGTCAAGGGAGCTGGCCTGGGATGGAGGTAAATGGGGCTGCACCAAGCAGCAGAGGCAAGAGCAGGCGCTCGCTCAGCAGCGTAAGGAGGTGTCGCTAGGCAACAAAGGTAACCATGGATACCTGCATCCCCAGCAGCCCGCGGGCTTCTGAGATTAGTCATTCATCTGGAAAAACACTTTAGAAAAATAAATAAAAATTAATGCGTTACAATGCAACACTGTCTCTGCATAAATGTTGTTGTAATGACGAGATTCAGTTTAATAGAACTTACTTTGCTGGGACCTAGTGTTTGCTCCACCCCAAGACTAGGTCATAAAATTATAGAATCACAGAATAGTTTGGATTGGAAGAGAGCCTAAGGGTCATCTAGTTCCGTGCCCCCTGCCATGGGCATGGACAACTTCCACCAGACCAGGTTACTCAAAGCCCCATCCAGCCTGGCTTTGAACACTTCCAGAGATGGGGCATGGTCACTCACTTTCAAACATTTTGGGCTGCAGCATTAGTGACAGAACCAGATCTCTGGCCAAGGGTCACACATTTTTAAATCCTTCATTAGGAAAATACCCTGAAGGTTAAATGCTACAAGAAAAGCAGTAGAGCTCCTTTACATATAAATTGCCCAGCAAGATCGACTGTCCCTTCTCCAGAAGGCTGGCATTGGTGTTTGGTTGGTAGGTACGACTGCTTGCTGATCAATATCAAAGTTGCCAGTAATCATGTGCCTACAACTAATGCTTTCCCCTCTTTCACATGCTGGAGGTTTCCAATTAGCAAAGGCGGCTCAGAAAGAGCAGCATCCTGGAGGCCACAGCAGCTGGACAAAGAGCAGCCAAGGTCACCAACCACCTTCTTTTCAGCTCTTGCAGGAATGTGATTGTGTAAATACACGCGCATGATTTTAGCAAAGCCAGAGAACCTCCAAAATCCTTGGCAGTCTGTGGCCACTACACCCTGAGCAAAATTCCCTCCCAGTTCCAAGCCTGGGAACCCATTCAACCCTATGCTTATGTGCCTCATTGCACACATCACCTGCGATACTGGTACTACCAGTCTCTTTCCTACCACTTCTTTCACCTAATTCAGAATACTTGAGTCAATAAAATCAATCCGTAGTTAGCATAGGCATTCACAGGAGCATGGATTTGTCCTTGCACAAGGGGCGGACTCAACGTGATTAGCTCAGTCATTCCTGATAGGGTCTTGTAAACAAATTATTGATTCCTGGGTGTTTGAGGGGTGTTGATTAGAATTAGAGTTTACAGCAACAGTTCGTCTTACTTCATCAGAAAAAATTGTAAAAACATATCAAGGAGATCAGCTGCTTAATAAAAAGTCATCTTTCTTATCAGTTGTGATATGCTGGCTATTTTAAATATGAATGTAAAGGAACAAGCAAACCAGACAGTGATAATAGACATGCTATATATATTACCTATCTTGCCTTAATTAAAGTAGTTTACTTTGTTTACCATTGGAATGAAGCAGGCCCTGTGACTCACTTTAATCTGCTTATTCAACTTCTTTATTAAAATCATGCTTTTCAGCTGTGATCACTAAGCCAAATAATACACAGTGTGAGCAAAAAGCTTATGAAAATCTGTATAAACTATTTTGATCAGTCTTAACCAAAAGTTGAATTTGGCTTCAAACAATGAACCTTTTTTTTTCTATGAAGCCTTTTAGGAAATCCCACTGCAAAAATTCTTAAGCTTAAATGGTAGCTACAGAGGATACCATTTGCTTGCTGGAAACATTTAGAAAATTTGATTTACTGTGCATTGCAGAAAAACAGAGAAAGGAGAAAAAAATAATTTTACTCAGTTGTATATTTTCAATACTGACACAATCATAAACTACACTTTGATCAATCTTGTGGTTCAGCTTCAGTGATGTCAACTTCCTTGGACTAAAGCATTTGTAAGTAGCTCCATAATTTAATAGATTTTTCTTCATGAAGCCTAAATGTATATGCACATCTATACAGTATCCTTGCACTCTCACATGTACTTGCACAGTTAGCAGATATTCTGATTTAGCAAGCAGGAAAAGGCTTTTCCTCAATCAGAGATGTGAAGAAGGAACAAAGTGGTTGAAGCCCCAGAAACTGGGGCTTTCATTGTAAATGATGCATTGTGGAGAGAGAAAAGTTTTAGACTAGATAATTAGGATTAATACATTTTATATAAAGGTAACAGCCATCTAAAAACAACCCCAAAAAAGACTGGAACAAGACACACTATAATGGATGCATATTATCAAAACCTATTTGATTTAGTAGCTGGGCTACAAATCTCATCACAAATTTATTTTCACATGACTGCCCAGACTTTCTGCTTTAGCCTGGCTCAGAAATGCCTTGGCCTTTCTCATAGTGTTACTGAATTTCTTCTCCCAAACCCAGTCAAAAGCACATCAGACTGTAAAAAATGGAGGAATAGATTATTTACTAAGTAAAAAACTATATTCCCAAACATTGAAGCTGATAAATCTTGTTTCCCTTATAAATCTGTACCTTGAACTTGTTTGATTTTGGCCAGACAAGGCACAGGAAACACTGCTTTTCACAAACTGTGCTGCCCAAATTAAGTTTTTTATTGCAAGCTTCAGGCTCCTTTTTCATGCACATTCTAATAGAGTATACATTCTTGGTGCAGACCTTAATTAACAGACTTTCTCTCCTCTAACTGTTCATTTATTTGCATGAATCTTGAGGCTTAATTATCTTTGAAATGTCTACCACTTTGTCAAAAGTAGTAGAAATCAGACAGAACTTTCCAGTTATTAGGGAGGATTCAAAAAAACCACCATATATGCAGAATTACCTCAGCACATGCAGTTGTATAAACCTCATTTGTTTTTGACAAACAGACAAAAAACCCAAACCTAAAAAAAAAAAATTAGAATTGTCAATTCCAAGATTGTTTTAACTGCATTAATCTGAAGGTTGCTACATAAGACTGCACTGTCTGCACTGTAAAAGATGCAGATCTGTACTTAAAAGGCGAGGATTTCTGGACCTTACAACCTGGACCTGACCATAGGAAGCTACAAAGTTTTTTATTTAAATCTGGTTTTGACATCTTTATGCCATTATCAGCTGGGGAAGTTTTGAAGACTGATTCTTGGTTCAGATTCCCCAGTGACGGCTATTAATCTCTTCATATTGAAACTATCTCCTAAAGGATGGAAAGCTTCTTTCTCCCATCTTCTCTTCATTATTACCTATTCACAGATGTGTTGGAGTTGGTTCTGAATGCTAAGGAGGAGCACCTCTTAACTTGCTAATGAGGACAAACACAACATCAATACAACTGTGACTAGCTTTAGAAGAATTTTCTGAGGTGATGAAACTGGTTCTTTACACAAAAAGGTGCTGAATTTTCCCACAGGGGAAAAGGTTATATATGTGTTTCTTGTACCTCTCTGCAATATTTATTTTTGAACAGTGTTGGAGCATAGAGTTCTTACAATGTGATCAAGTCAGTGCTTTTACATTTCAAACTGCATTAAATGGATTGCATTTCACCCCTGCTGAGCTTGTGGCTGAGCACAAAATAGATTTCTCCCCAGGAGAATGCTTGGAATTGTCTGTTTTTCTTAATAATTTATTTCACTACTTAATGTCCTTCAATTTAATAGACCAGTATCTGTAATAAACTGTGTTACTAACATCTGTTTTCACAACATTTTCCCCATGGGCTTCAATAAAGTCCAACACTATGGCACATAGTTTATGAAATACAACAGTTTGTGGACAAATTCAAGCACACTAGAGTCAGGGTGGCCAAAATAGATCCAACCCACCTATAATCTGGATTTTGGGGATGAATGTGCCTGGACCAGAAGTGACCTCTCATGCTGCTGATATTCCTTCACTTGCAAGCAATATTACAGCTGCTGGACACAAACAGGACCCTCAGGCCTCATCTATACCAAGTTTGTCCACATTTGGTGCCTTACAGTGTGCAGTAGCCTGGGAGGGCAAACACGAGGGCACATGTGTCTGCAGCCTTTTTTAGGCAGTGCTTTCCTAGTTCCTGATCTGAGCTCTGCAATACCCGTTTAAGAGACATGGGATAAAAAGCACAAACAGCATTGGGAATATATATTTCCTCATTTTACATGAGTTTTTCTCTTCCTGAGTCAATGAATTTCTTGCAGTCTTTTTGGCACAGTGGTGCAACTTCATCTGCACTGTTGATTATCTGGCAACCTGGTGCTTCCCCAGACTCTGAGACAAGGAAGATATGGTTTCATCATCTCCCAAAACAAAGGTGATGGCCAAAGTCTTGCATTTCTTGGGCAAGTGCTCTAATTCCCTAGCTGTTGAACAAAAGCTGGGATTTCTTCAAACACAGCTCAGGGCTGGGAGACTCCAAGGTGATGTACCTGCCTGCAGTGAGTCCCCCCATGACAGCGCCCCAGCCACCGAACAAAGTGTAGTGTAGATGACCAGGCTGTGTCTAGTGTCCAACTTGCTGAAAATAGTTTTTCGATCTTAGGAAACCTCTAACTTTTCTTCAGAGGTAAAAAGCAACTCTGGCTCACCTAGCAAATACAATGGAAAGTTGCCAGAGCTTGGCTCCTCAGTGATGGGCCTGCTATAGTGGTGAAGTAACAACCTCCCATCTAAGATATTTAGGAACAATATGATCTGGTAACAAATCAAGAGTGGTCTTTTCTGCCCCCTGTAAAATATTCTAAAACACCAATCAATGCTCAATTAGATTACAGGCGAAAAAAAACTTAGAAAAAGTTTGTCTGCTGTGTTGATTGATTAGAGTTTTGTAGCTTATTTTTTGAGGCTTAACTTGTGTAGATTGCTGACCTTGGCAGGAATGTGAATGGCATCTTGTAGGAGTGCCATCTGACTTACTTAGCTCTGATCTTTTCTTTCTATGTGAAATGCCAAACAAACCAAACAACTAAATCAAAGATTGACCCTTATGAGAATTCACTGCATAAGGGTTAGCTAACTTTCTGAATTTTTTTTTGTCTGTGTAATTCACTTTCAACTTCTACATTCACTAAAAATAATACTACTGCATCATCACAAATGCCCATGGTAGCACATGCCATCTTTGATGTCTGTAGGGCTGCAAACTAAACTGTTGTATGATTCCTTCTACCAACATAAAGAGTTAATGTAGCTTAACCGAAGGAAGAATTTTTAAGAAATCATAGAATCTTAGAATCACAGAATCAGTAAAGTTGGAAAAGACCTCCAAGATCATCAAGTCTGACCTTTGGCCAAACACCACCTTGTCAACTAAACCATGGCACTAAGTGCTATGCCCAGTTATTTCTTGAACACCCCATGGGATGGTGTCCACCTCCCTGGGCAGCCTGTTCCAATATTTGTGATCATCCTCAGTGAAGAAATTCTTCCTGATGGACAACCTAAATTCCCCGGTCACAGCTTGAGGCCATTTTCTCTTGTCCTGTTGCTGGCTGCCTGGGAGAAGAGGCTGACCCCCACCTGGCTACAGCCTCCTTTCAGGCAGCTGTAGAGAGGGGTAAGGTCTCCCCTGAGCCTCCTCTCCTTCAGGCTAAACACCCCCAGCTCCCTCAGCTGCTCCTCATAGGACTTGCGCTCCAGACCCTTCACCAGCTCCATTGCCCTTCTCAGGACACCGTCCAGCCCCTCAATGTCTTTCTTGCAGTGAGAGGCCCAGAACTGGACACAGCACTCGAGGTGTGGCCTCACCAGTGCTGGTGCCAAACACAGGGGAACAGTCTCTTCTCTGGACCTGCTGGCCATGTTATTGTGATACAGGCCAGGGTGTCACTGGCCTTCTTGGCCATCTGGGCACACACACTGGCTCCTGTGCAGCTGCTGTTGACCAGCACCCCCAGGGCTTTTCTGCTGGGCAGCTTTCCAGCCACTCTGCCCCAAGCCTGTAGTGCTGCCTGGGGCTGTTGTGACACAAGCGCAGGACCCAGTACTTGGTCTTACTGAACCTCATACTGTTGGTCTTGGCACATTGAACCACTCTATCCAAATCCTACTGCAGATGATAAATCAGATTAAATTTTCATTGGTGAAATGTATGGAAAATTTGATATCTTTCCTGATATTTTATTCTTTAAAAATATGAGTGGAACACAATAGAGACAAGCAAATAGTCTACTTTTGTATGGTAAAGCATCAGATATGTATTTATACATATCAAGTATTCATATACACATAAAGAAAAAGAAGGTTAAAATATTCTTTCCCCATCTAGCTGTCTTAAATTAGGAGTCAGGCTCATACATTTCACCAGAGATGGGATATTGAGAAATCTGGAGGATGAGCAACTGGCAGTCGAAATTTGCTTAAATCAAATTGCAAGATAACTGTTGTTTAATATTCTTCTTTGATGTAGCTTATTTTGTGCTTGACACATCTGTTAAGCTGTAAATTCAGAACTGTTCTTAGCGAGTGTCTGAAAGCACAGATTACTCATCACCACCTAATTTGCTATGGATCACGGGAAAGTACATTTGCATTCCACTATATTTACACCACACCTGAATCATACGTATTGTAGTTTAGGTCACAAAGTACATAACAGTGAAAAGGCAGGATTACAAATCTAATGAATTAGACAGCTGTGATCTCTTGCTAGATGGTTGAAAACACTGGCAGTCCCAGGCTGATCATCTGTCTATCTGTCTGCCTGTAGGAGGCTGTTGGTGAAACCTGTGAGCCATCCCCAGTTGACTTCAGGCAAAGGTGTTTGGGCTGGTATCAGCTCTGTCATGGGCTATCTTGTCAGTCTTGTCTGAAAGTAGATTAGAAATTGAATGCACAAGTGTTTTAGCAGCCAAGTCATAAAGAACTAGATAGCACATTTGGGGCCATTAATGGCTTCAGCTGAGACAGGTTCAGAAGACACATTTTCCCACAGCCTGCCTGATGCCTTTCATGTAATTTATGTTCCTCATCCAAAGAATCTGAGTTTTCTGAAGGCAAAAGATTTGTACTGGAATGTGTTTTGAGTACCTTTCTGAGGTCAGTAAATAATTTTTTTTTTTTTTAACTGAACAATCATCTCCCTTTCCTGCAAGTTTTCTAAATACTTTTTCTTGGTTTTTTAAAGCAAATGGGACCACATGTGGTCATATTCATGGGCTGTGACAGTATATGGTACAAGGAACGTCCCTTCCAGGAATTAAATGGTGGTGCAAAGTCGGGGTATCACTTTCTAAATCACCTGCACACACATGACTCCATTAGGCAGGGTGCACTCCAGGGTTTGTGGCAGAACAAAGCAGCCAGAGTTACTGACACAGAAACGGATTAGCAAAAAGCAAAACAGTGCTGAAGAAACACCACTGTTTCTGGTGGTCAAAGAAATCACTTTAGAGCAGCTTTCCTCCTCCCCCAGACCTAATACTGAACTGCTTATAAATGCTTCTGCCATAGCCACATCCCTGGACAGCATACACTAAGCTCTGCAGAACACTAATCGACTCATTTTATTCCAATTTTTATTACTTTTTTTCCTTTCAGATGGAAATATATTTTTTTTCATCTAATGTTTCAACATGACAGGTTATGCAAAGCAAAGAATTGTTCAATAAATAGTGGCATTTAAACATTCTGTGAATAAAACATGCTGACTCTTTTCTTATTTTTTTAAAACTATCAGAAGACTATAATCTCTGGAAGGTTGCCCTTTTTCTATTTTGCAATTCTGGCAAAAATTTCCCCTTGAAATTACCGGTTCTAGCTACACACAGAGACGAAACCTGTGCTCAGGCACACTGAGACACAGCCAACGCAGAGAGGTGAGCTGGCAGCCCGGGGTGGCCCCAGCATAGGGAGCACCCCATCAGTAGGACAGAGCCCCACAGGAGCTGGGAGCAGGGCTGCTCAACAGCCACAGCCACGCACGGGATGTGCCAGGCCCAGGGGCCACCCAGGGTGCTCAGCCAGGAGCAAAGGAGAGAGGCTCAGAGAGGCATCTGAGGGGTCCCTCCAGGACACCAGCCACCTACAGCAGAGGTTTGAGGTCCATCCAGGAGACAGGCACACCTACACCACAGCTCAGGCTTCAGGAGAGAAATAAAGGGCTGGGATCCCTGGGGAAAAGGGTGAGGATCCCAGGGAAGGCTCATCAGAGCCATTAAAATCAATTCATGCTCTCAGGGCCCTGAAATGTCTCACCACGAAGCAGCAGCAACACTTACTACAAGTCTTTCTTTATTGCAGCTTTCCTGCAAGTAAAAAAATTTCAGTCCAAGGGCTATACCAGTATCAGTGGTACCAAAAACATTTCTTACAAGTTTGACAGTAGAAAGTTTTATCTGATATTACATTTCATCTATCTTGAAAACCTTCTAAATGACTATTCTGTATCTTATTACTATATTTATATATATATATATATATCAACACTGGACATAATTTCTTATGTTGCTATGTATTAAACCATTATTATCTATCCCTTATAGGTGTTTCAGTTAAGGTCTATGCCGCTGGTGCTGTACAAGTATAGAAAAAAAAATAGAGAGCCATTTTTTACCTCAGCAGAAGTTAGTTTCTGCCCACAGTAAACATAGCACAAGGCACTACAATAAATACGGTATAATAAATACAGGGAGTTGTAGGGAAAAATAGAAAAGGAAAGACAAAGGAAGTCATATTGTATGTTAACAAAAGGCAACAAAATGAACCTGCATAATTTTGGTTTAATTCTTCAGTTGAGAGTCATATCTAATTGTCAGAAATCCCCTTTGGATATTTATCTTCAGTGATATTTCTGGAACACTGTTTCAGCTCAGTATAAAATTCAACTCACACAATTACTCTTTTATTTCTTTTCCATCAAACATTTTCTAGTAATAAGAATTCCTGGCACTGCATTTAAAACAAAACTATTTTCTTGATTGCCCTAGGATCTGACCTGGCATTCCTCAATGTCCCCTCTTCTTACTGGCTAAGGCAGTGTCTTGCAATAATGGAAAATGTATACAGGTCTGCTATTCTGAAGAGAAGCAGCCAAGGAATGTGAGTTGTACAGCAGATACTCTGCTCTTTTGAGGTGAATTGGGAACACAGGTGTCTCTGAGATACTCTCAAATTCTGCAGATGGGTGAATTTGGGGGAGGAAATATATATTAGTCACGAATATTTAACATTTACAGAAGATAAACATTAATGTCCACCTTAAGCATCTGATCACCACAGTATGTATCCATTCTGCTAGAAACCCTGAATTTGTAAATAGCCTATAGAAAAAGGTGGCAACAGAGAAAATGGAATCACCTCCAACCCCAAAGTACATGCTAAAAAGAAGTTTTCTAAAGTCAGCCAAAATGAGCCACTTGTTTCTTAAAAAAAAGGCAGTCTGGTCTCTCTTTTGGAGATTTGATTCCTTTCTTAAACAGCAGTTAAGTTCATCTATCCCCAGAGATCAAAAATGAGAATTATCCATAGATGGCTTCTAAAAGCCACATTTAAAGCCACATTTTTAAGAACTAGGCAGTGAGGCTTATATTTAAAACAAATGAAAACTGAGTACACAAAGCTATCCTTTAATTTTTATGCATGAACATCAATTTAATGCCACATTTCTTTGAGCAAGGTGGAGGTGCAACCTCAGCACCCTCCACTACTTGAGGAAATTCAAGCCCAAATAATTTTGGATTGTACCTTAAGCACCAAACAAGGGACTAACTTGATAAAAAGGGTACTTGCCATCATTTTTGCTCTAGTTGTCATTGTACACAGAAGAACATAGACATTTGGCCACAAAACACAAATGCATGAGGGAATATGACAAAGTAGCCATAAACACACTTTTGGGCAAACAAGAGAGCAACCAGAGCTCTAAGCAGTGATACTTTTCCAGAGGTGTTTTGCATGTATTACCTAAGATGCTCTAATATCAACATTCATCACAGAAACACTTCAAAATTCAGGTCACTCTTCTCCCAGTTTACAACCTAATTATGGGGTCAAGATCTCTACTATCTTCAGTCTTCACAGCCCAGTGAAATGGTCTGCTTTAATTCTCCAAACGCTTTATTTCCAGAAAAGACATGAGCAGAAGAATTTGTTGCTCATACCACTGTCCACAGTGGGCTGAAAGCAGACCGCAGCAGAACAATAGAAATTATACTATCCTGGGATTTGCACATCTTTTAGACATAGTACAGCATCAGCCCTACAATAAACTGAAATATAACAATTATTATAAAGAATATAAATAAAATAATTAATAATAAAAAATTCCCTGAAATCTGAAGTGGAAAAATTCTGACTATTTTTGTTGGGACCTTTACTTACTTTATGTTCTTGTGGTCCTATATGTGTTGGCCTTTTCCACAGGCTAAGTGGGTCTGATCTATCCATAGCATCTGTACCTGACCGAAGGACAGGGAGCTTACAGCACTGCTTCTCACAGCAGGAGGAAAATTCCAGGCAAAAACAAGGCTTTTGGATGCTTAATACCTTAGGCTCTATTATAGTTACTTTTGGCAGGAGGAGAATAAAGTGTAATTTAAATCTTGGGATTTACTTGTTCCAGAAATAAATATAAGGAGGTCAAAGGCGTAGCTCTACAGGGCCCAGGCCAGCACAGTCATGGATGTCAGCTGATATTAATGAAATCAGGTATCCCTAAAGTCAGCTTGTAGCCGCCAAAAATATCAGTAACAAGTGCAAGGGCAAAAGTTACTCAGTTTTAGATTCAAACTATTGCAGACTGAACTGCTGAGCTGCTTGTGCATGTAATTGGGTTAGAAAATATTCCACTGTACAAACTTCTGGAATTCTGTATGCTTTTTGGAGAGAACAATAGATGTGAATACTTACAGGTCTCCAACATTTTTTCCTGGTGTGAATCAAGCATACTGTTTTTCCCTGTTTTGCTTCTGAGCTCAATATGCATATCTGCTTGCTGCCGGTCCAAACCCTGGGCAAGGCAGCCTGGCAGCCTGTGCTAAAGGAGAGGCAAACAAAACTCCATGGTGCACGGCTGGGGACTTCAGCCTTTCTTAAATGAACATGGCTTGTCTGAAGGGAAGAACGAATCATGGCTGAGTTTTTTTTTATCAGCTAATCCTTTCAGAAATGGCACTGAAAGTCAAGAAATAAAACTGAATTATTATAATTATTGTACAGTTTTTCTCAGCGAAATAGCTCTTCCTTGTAATCATCATGCAAATAACAATACAAGGGATCGCTGCAAGGTAGAACAATAATTGCTTCTAATAGGAGGTTCAGCTGGTTTTCTAAATGTGGGTTTTTACATATTAACCCAAAATCTGCACCTGACATACCATGAAGTTTTCAGCAAATCATGCCAGTGTTTCTTTGTCCTCTTAATAACTTTTTTTGCTCTTATTTCTTTACTGTCATTTCAGGGAGAACCACACGTACATGCAGTGTTTATTAAAATGGAACCTATAGTATTTCCTCAGTTTGTGTTGCTCTTCACACATATGCAAAGGACTACAGGTTGATAAATCAAAAAAGTTGTGAATTCTGCAAGTTTAATGAATTTTTGTGTGAATTATGATTCAATTAAAGTTTTACTGAAAGTATAAAATTTAGTCTTCCCCTTTCACTTTACTCTTCATAAGTAAGTATGTCTTTCAACCAGGTAGCAGAAACAATATCTCATGACTGCAATCTCTACACATTCTCATCTATATTGATAGAAAAAGGAAGATTCTGTGCTTACTGGCCAGGAATGTTTAGGGAATAAGGCAGAATTGGGCACTGCCCCAAGTACTGGTTGAACACAAAACTGGTGAATTTCCAAATGGCAATTTTCTGATTGTCAGACACAGTGACTAGAAAAATATTGGATGCAGCGTCAAAGAAAGCACTTTAGCTTACAAATTATTTTTTTAGCTTTATTTGTGAAATATCAGAACATTAAATATGTTTGAATAAGTTAGGATTACTCTGGTAACAGAAACAGACTACATTGTCCTTATGTATCAGAGACCTTATTTAACAAGGATGCCACTCTGTCAGCAAGTCCTTATCTGTGGAAAGAGCTAACAAATGCACCTCATGAGTTTTTATTTTATTTTTCTAATCTCAAAATTCAGTGTTGAAATACACAATTCCACTCTGTTCCTGTACTGAGCTTTTATCTTGCATAATGATTTTGAAACATATATGATCAAATTATGGTGCATAATGGAAGTCCAAGAGGTAAAACACCACCATAGCAAGACTCCAGACGTTCAATAGAGTTAATAAATAAATATCTATACTTGTAAATACTATTTTTATGTTGAATTATAGTTTAAGAAGCAGTGCAGCTTTACTACATATCTCTATTCAAATGTTTTCTTCTATAGATAATATTGAATTTCAGCCCCCTGAAACCCTCATTTTTTATTTATGTATATTTTAGTACAGTACACCTTTAAGAAAATGCCAATTACTGATATTTGCTTTGTACTTCTAAGATGCAATTTCTTATGGATCAATCTCCAATTCCTGTTCCTCATCTAAACCTTCCTTGAGTCTGATATTTTTCACCCAAGCATTTCTACTCATAAACAGCTGATACTTGACAGACATCATGCATAATATACTGGCATCCTTTTCTAGACAAAGAAAGTTCAGTCTCCACAATAAAGATGGGTCATAGTAAATTTTCTCTATTGCTCAGAGATTAAAATCTGTCTTATTTCCAATTAAGAATGACTATCAGGCAGTAAAATGGCAAAAAAAAAAATATTAGAAGGTTTGGCAAGATTTCATCTGCTTCTTTGAATAAATTTAAGTATTCCTTAACTTGTCAAGTGTCGCACAGTGAAGCCAAGATACATTTGGTACCTATTTCTGGTAACCTGCAGTTAAGACCATATACATGGACATTTTGTGACATCTCTGCTTGTCTGTTATCCCACAATCCCAAATGGACTACTTCTATCAATGTGAACCAGCATGTCTACTCCATCAGGTTGAAGAGCAATAAAAGACATCAGTAGAGGCCTACAGGAGAAAAAAGTATCTCTGTTGGGTAAACACAATATCTTGTGGAGCCAAGAATATAAAATATAGAAACTGTACTTCTGGTGTCCAAGAAAATGGGAAGAGATTAATCAGAATCTCAATCAGCCTAGCTTCCCATAAGTTTGCAGAGCCCTTTTTTATAATAGCTTTCTATGAAGCTGATCAATCTCAGGAAACTACTTCTGTCAATAATCAGACGTATTAGTTGCAGTGATGCACATATTGACATTCATCTCTGCTTACAGTGATAGCCAAGTCCTCTAAATTGGTAGTTACTGCAAATCTCTAGACACTTCCCATCTGAATCGTGATTTTAAAAAATACATTTCCTGTCTTTCATCCTCCCATGTTAATCACCTACAGGGTTGCTTAGCCCACGGAACCACAGACAGGTTATCAGCTGAATACATTGGTTGGAGATACTCAAAAACCAGCTTTCTGCTACTTCCTTGAGCTTTTCTTCATGATAGATTAGAGACTGGCTGGTGTCAAGTCAGGACTTTTCAGAAGTGTAAGCATGGCTGAATTCTACCCCCATGGCTGAATTCTACCCCATAGAACTATAAATTATTTCTATTATAACGAACAATAATTATCTTAAGAAATCAGTATTTAATCCCCTCAATAAATTTAGATTTTCAAGAAGCTTTTGATAAGAATCTGTCACAAAGGTTCTTTTAAAAAAGTTCAGTGTCAAGAGAGGAAGAAGAAAATTCCTCGCACGGTTACTGGTCAAAGAACAATCAACTAATATTAGAAAGAAATTGTAGATTTTTCACAAAGAAGGAAGGTGCCAGTAGAGTTCCTCAGGTATCTGTGTTTAAACATATGATACTAAACATGTTCTTAAATGATCTGCTTAAAAAATAAAAAGTGAGGAAAAAAGTCTCCAAATGGAACAAAATTAATTACGAGAATCAGCACTGGAAATGACAAGCTGCAGAGCCCTTTTTTATAATAGCTTTCTATGAAGCTGATCAATCTCAGGAAACTACTTCTGTCAATAATCAGACGTATTAGTTGCAGTGATGCACATATTGACATTTATGGTCTTATATGCCCCCTTATCTGCGTGGTAGAGGGGCAGTTAAATTCATCATTCATGAAAGCAAATCCATACCTATCATTGTGAAGGGGAACAAACCATAAGGTGACAAACTTAAACTTATAAATACTAGACTTCAAATGACCATGAGGAAGGTTGTCCTGGAAGTAGATCTTATGGAAAGTTCTCTGAAAACATATTTTCAATGTTAAGAAATGATAAAAGGCAAAAATAGCATATCAAGAACTATTATGAAACCAGTAAAGAATCAAATGGAAACAAGTTACTGTGATTCTATCCCAAAGAGACACAGTAAAATCAGAAAATAAGTATAATTGGAGATTTGGAATTAAATAAACTAAGACTTATGGGGGGGAAAAAATGGGGAAATCAGAGAAAATTACGAAACAAAAAAAAGAGGAAATTAGCGAGAAGTATACAGAAACTGTTAAAGGCATAAGAGAGGGTGGATAGGGAATAACTATTGACTGTTTCACATAACACAAAGACAAGGTGGAACCCAATGAAATTACTAGGCAACTGGTTTAGAACAAAAGGAAGTATCTTTTCATGTGACACTTGGTAAAACTGTAACACTCATTGCTATAGGATGTTGTGGATGCCAGAAGTATAAATAGGCTCAAAAAGCAATTGGACAAAATTAATGTATGAATTAATGCAAGATATCCATTCTAAAAGTCCCAAAGCCTCAGACTGACGAAACTTATAACCGTGGGAAAAAATAATTATGTCCTTGCCTTCCCCAAAATATCTACTAGTAGTCGTTGTCAGAGACAGATCAGTGAGCCAGACAGATCTAACAAAGTTGTTCTTACACTTTGACACAGAAATTCAACTCTTTTTTTACTGGAAGTATAAACGTCACTCCTATTCTAAAGTGAGCATTTTTTAAAGAAAAAGTCATGGTTAGACTTTCTATTAGTGGCTAGATAGTGGCTGGACGGTGGTTGCAAGCTAGTGATGAAATTACTGGTTTGATGCTGTCTCAAGTCTGGAAATGAGTAGAAGCTTTTGTCATTTGATGGCTGATTTGTATGATGGGGTCAGTCTGATTCCCAGAGATGAGCTGATTCCATCCAAAAACCATACTCATAAATAAAACTCCAAATGAAAAGTCCATTAGTTCAGTATAATTCAGCCTTCTTCATTAGCAAGACACACAGATTGGGGTACATCACAAGGCTTTTGCTGACAGCCTTGTGTGTAAGGTCGGCACAGGCAATCTTGTACGCAAGATCTCAGGATGTGCTTCTGTAAACCCTCAGTAATGTAATGGAAGAGTAATTTTCCAAAAATTATTGATACTATTCAGGATTATTCCCTGCACCTACCAGTTTTCAGGACTGGGGCCTTGTCTAATTTTAAGCAGTGTAGGGAATGAAAATTTCAGACTATTTCTCCTTTCCATGGAAGAGCTCTAATCTAGACCATAGCAAGTGACAAGACAGATATTAGTGGAGGGAGTATGAATGGAGCCCACGTTAAGAGACTTCATTACTTTCAGTGATGAGGCTGAACTGGAGTTTTGCCTATTCTTTTAGTATGTGTTTTCCTAATAGATAAGAAGGCATTGTGCTGTTGAATAGCCAAGGGAAGAAGATGGGGCAGGCAGGAAAACAAAAAAGAAGCAGAGATGCTTTCACATTGTTATTACTAGTGCTTAGTTTATACAACGCCTCCTGAACATAGTGAATGATTTAGAAACTATCGAAAATTAATCATAGAACCACAGAATATGATGAGATAGAAGAGACCCACAAGGATCATTGAGTCCAACTCCTGGCCCAGCACCATCCCCAAGAGTCACACCATATGCCTGAGAGTATTGCCCAAACACTTCTTTAACTCTGTCAGGCTGGTTCTGTGACCACTTCCCTGGTGAGCCTGTTCCAGTGCCCAACCACCCTCTGGGTGAGCAATCTTTTTCTAGTATCTGACTTAAATCTCCCCTGACACAACTTCAGGCCATTCTCTTGGGTCCTGTCAGTGGTCACTGCCTTTGGACGCCCTCTAACAGTTTAACATCTTTCTTATATTGCAGTGACCAAAGCTGCACACATTACTCAAGGTGAGGCCACATAACTAGTTCAGAAAAGACAGTACTACTGAGGTTTCTTGTGGATGCTGAAAAGCTTTGGTAGAGAAATCTTTCAGCTTTCTGCAGCATTCTGTGAGAACTGCAAAGTTCTCACAGAAGCTATGAAAAACACTGCTATGAGTTCTTGTAAACTAATTTTTTATCTTGCACTTGGGTTTGTTATGCAAGATTGTTATGCTTTTAGCTTTTTAATATTTTGAAATAAGTGTTTTAAAGCTTGACCAATCCCCTCAAGGGGTGGATGGCCGAGCACCCAACTGTCTTATGCCATTCAACACACTCTTTGCGATCCATGTTATAAAAGATGAATTCATTAATTAATAAAGGACAAAACTACTTCCCTTCTGAACTTAGTTGTGTCGCTCCTGGCCGTCAGTGCCACTCACAGCGACAGTTTCTTGCTAATAATAAACATTTTATTTTTTCCAATCTGTGTAACTCTTTTTTATTTTTCTGCACCTTTTTCATTAGAGTGTGCTTCCTCCTTGACTATTGTGAGAAATTGAAATATGATAATAATTATTTTGTGGAATATAGTTGTTTTTCATCAATGCCATTACATAGTCTTGCTTGGAAGACAGGCAGATTGCAGGACGTGTGGATTCTGAGGGGTATTGTGCTCTGCAGAAACAATCACTAGCAGTTCAGATAACACAGATGAGAAACCAGATACAGACACCGAAGGGATTTTACATAGATCAAGTTAAATGGTTTCAACACTGACAAATCCATACCTACGAGGTTCCATGAGAACAGAACAAATAAGGCTGTTTAATAACAGTTTAGCAAGTTTAGTTGTTAAATATATTGGGAAGAGACAATCTCTTGATACCTGTTAAATTCCAGATAGTCTGAGATTTGATTGAGATGCTTTCTGCCAGTTTGTGCTTACTGCACAGCATCTTTGTAATTCAGGCACCAGATAGTTGTAAATTTGTCAACAGTGTCAAATCTTTACTTACTGCTGAAATGGGGCTATGAAATCGGAGGTCCAGAAAAACAGGCAGCAGTGGGAGGATGGAGGAACTGCTTGCACAGACACGGCATGGGGATTACATTTCACGGTGATCAGCATCTGAAAGACATCAGCAAGCAGCTAATTGTCTATAAATGACTGTATTTACCAGTTCAGCCAGGCAAATTCTAACCTAATGATACTTAAATTCAGTAGCCTGCTAAGCAGACAGACTACAAATAATTTATTTTAAAATTGCAGCTTTCTCACAACAAAAGCAAACAAATATGAGAGAAAGTAATGTTCTCATTTGTAGTGTTTGCACGTTGATGGATTTCTGAGGTTTAGATTCACTCAAATGCCACTTAACACTTCTGCACTCAAACAGAAATGGATTGATTTAGCTGAAATCTTGTAAGAGGTTTTCACTTCAGCTATCCATTTCTGCCCTCTCAGGAGATAACTGCTTACTTTGCACAAAGTTGCAAGACCAGCACAACACTAAATGTTTTGAACATATTTTCTTAATTCAGATGTTTTTCTAGTTTTTCTTTTACTTGTTACTTAGAATTGAAGTGCATCTGCAAAAGGGGTTAATTCTGTTATGCAAATGTTTGCTAGGCTGATACATCTATAAAATAGGAAATAACATATTTAAATCTTATTTCATATTCTCTCTAAGGATATGAAAACATCACTTTCCATCATACTTCTGTCTTGAACCTTCCCCATTGGTCTGAAATAAGCCCGTTCATCAGTTTTATATTTCCATCCTGCTGTCTTCTATACCTTGTGAGGCACACAAATAAACCATTTAATCTTGTAAATACCATGGAAGTGTTTCGGCTTGTACTTTGGCTACATTTTGTTGTCTTTGCCATGTAACAATTGCTTATTCAAACTCTTTGCAATGACGTTTCCCAGTCCCTAAGGCAACCATCTTGCCTCCCATTTTTTTCCTGTTAGGTTTTTAACACTGACTTTTTGCAGTTACAACCTGATGGAAACGTCAGAGCTTATTAGACATGAAATACATCACTTGCAAAGTAGGTCTACACCAAACACTTTGATAAACTTCTAACAAATGCATTCTGATAAATATAACCTTACATCCTGAGTAGATAGTAAATATAGTAAGATATAGCTGCATGTTGGTGTCTTTCAGATGCTGATACCTCACCTGGAACACCTTCCCCTAAACAAGTTCCTTGCCTAGGCACAACTGGATCAGGCAAACCACAACAGTTCCCTGAGAGCTGAATAGCCTAAGCTCTGAGATACAGGGCTGGTCTAACGGAATTACACACTTCTGCTGATGCTTTTTATCTGCATCCCCTGTGAGATATTAAAGCTGTATTCAGGGTAGTAACTCAGTGCTCTTAAGCCTGATGCCCTGAGTGCAGCGGAGGATTAAATGAATGTTTGAAGCTGTTACCGACTTTAGCTGTTTGCCTCGCACTTTCTTTGAAGGACCACCACGGACACGTGATGACGTCAGGAAAGAAAGGGCATTTTAAAGGTTTGCGGCAAACCCTATCAAATCTTCCAGATTATATGAAAATGGCTTCATCCTTTCTGGGGATGGTGACCTTGTTTCTGGATTTTTTAATGGCTTTTCTGAAGGGCACACAATCATCCCCTAATGTGTAAGGCTATTTGCTACAGCTGAAACCAAGGAAAATTAACTTCAGTGTCCATAGGGAGCTCTACATCTAGCCCAGGTGGGCAGTACTATTGTTCCTCTTCCATGAGTATGCAAGGGTATCAGACTGTATATGCTTTAGCTTCTAACTTTTTTCCATTTTATGGGCACACGACTGGGCTCTGGGTGTTCTGCAAACAGGGACATCTTACTGGTTGGATTTAAAACTCATTCTGCCTCAAGAGATATAACTATGAAGCTATCACTATGAAGTCCTGGCCAGAATCCTACCTCAGGTTCCATTTAGTCTCTGGAACTGTTGCTTGTCTGCACAAAGACCACATATATCCCATGCATCAATGTCCCTGTCACGTTAGAGCCACTCAATGAGAGATTTCACAGATTGAACACAGTCTTTCCTTCATGTGCAGGCACCAAGCTTGTTCCAACAAATCATCACTCTCTTCCACTTGTCCTATCCTATCATCGCTGCAAATTTCTCTCCCCAAGCAGAATCAGTTAATCTCCAGGGAGCAATAACCCCCTCCTTGCAGAAGGATTTTAGCAGAAAGAAACCTATTACCAATCATGGCAATGTGTGGTATGCACACTTTGCAAAACTCTGCTTTTCCAGTGACACCGTATTCCAGATGGTACTATTTCTTGCTGGGATGCTTGCCTATCCTTGCAGTATCATGTTTTGATACACTGTTAGACAAATGAATCCAGTCTTCTCTTGGATTAAGCAAATGGGTGTTTTCATATTCTTACCTGAAACAGGCCACTTGCCTCCCTTGCTGAGCTAGGGTTCACCATGGCCTTAGGTACTCCAGGATACCAAGGCTAAAGACACTCCTTTGCTCACAGCAGAGCATGGCAGGAAATTAAACCAATTCTCCAACACCTAACAGAGGCTCAGGTAAAAAATTTCTAGCAGTCACTCTTTCTTCCTTAGCATGTGAAACATGGGAATGTCACTGTCCTCATTTAAAACTTCTGCATCAATTCACAGTCATTACAGCATACCTAGCACCCATTTTTCTCTTTAAAAACTCAGAAATTGAGTGGAATGAGGATGGGACCAACACAGGTGGTGATGAAGCTAGCATGCCCCAGCCAGCCAGTAGGTCTGGACTGCACAATTTCCACGCCCTAAGTGTCCCACTGAGCTCAGAAGTGATTCAGAGGCTGGGCACACGCCAGTACTTACCTGCAAAAGTCCTTCCAGTGCTGTGTTTATGCTCTCACTCCAGCCCAGGTGGGAAGTCAGATAGAAGCAGTTGCTACATCTGGTAGACTCAGCTTCCAGTGCAGCTGCCTCCTGAGGCAGCAACTGAGCTCTGAAGCAAAAAGCATATAAGAGAAGTGCTGGATATGGCAGATTCGTGGAAAGTGAATAGAAGATTAGTGTGTTGGTTTTGACTGGGACAGAGTTAGACATAAGACAAGAATGATCACATGAAATACACAAGATAAACTAGCACAAAATCATAATACATAATTTTTCCAATGCAAGCAGCGACCATTCATGACCTGACCTTGCAAGTACATATTGAATCGGTCCTAAGCTGCTCTACCAGATAATCTGGCTCTGCACAATAAAGCATAACTGCTCTTATCATTAAATATCGTATCTATGTCTAAAATCAAATAAACCCTATGTTCTCAAACCTGCAAGTTTTATAAATTCATATTCAAATTCCACCAGAGAGAAAACACAGGCTGTCTTGTGTAATAGAACACAAGATTAATTTTTTTTACCACTTCCTGAAAAGTATAATATGAGAAAGCTTTTTCTTTTATATCTATTTTAAAACACCAACTTGAGAGCTTTTTCCCTGACTAACAAACTGTGTGTTGACTAACAAACTGTGTTGCCTGGAAAGGTGGGCAACACAGAGTTCAGAACCCCATCTAATCTGCTCTTGAATACTTCCCATCCCTGAAAGTGTTCAAGGGCAGATTGGTCAAGACTCTTAGCAGCCTGACCCAGTTGAAAATGTCCCTGCAGGGGGGTTGGACTTGATGTCCTTGAAAGGTCCCTTCAAACTCAAACCATTCTATGGTTCTGTGAGAAACAATAAAGCAAGAGCTAAAAGAATAGCTTGTGTTGACGGAAAAGAACAAAACTGACAGCAACCAAACTGGGAATGACTGAGGTTTTGTCAAGATCAGAAGGTCTGTGGTCTGATAACAGAAGAATGGCAATAAAGATAGCATAATGTTGTATATATCATTCCTGTTACTCTAAAACGAAGGCAGACTGTAAGCTTAAAGATACCTCAAATGAGGAAACTTATGAAATTGACAACCCATTCTCTAAGAATTATGAAAAAAGAAATTAAATTCTGAAACACAAGAATCATCCTGAAATAATGTTTGATTTCGAAATGGTATTGAACAGCAGTCCAAAAACCCATCTGATATCACCAGTAAGTAAGAAGGCAAGAGACATAGTGAGGAATCAACAACCATATCCTTTGCCATTGACATGAACCACTGATGATCCTTGCCTGACCACTCAGACAAACACATTTTTGCTTTTATGTGGGTATGAGTGAGTGAAAATCTAGGGCTGACTGAAATCAGGGGGTTTTAATTTTCTCTAAGTTTTCACAAGTAGTTTTCTCCATAAATTTCCCACAAAGCTGAGGAGAAAAGAACAACTGTGACCACACTATGGCATCAACACCTAAATTTAAGTATTACAGGTATCTAAGCTGTGGAACTGTTTTATTTGCTAGTAAGGTCATAGTCCTAATGTCTGCTCTGAGGTGAACTAAATTGCTTTTTCGACTGCAACTGTGTTGATTAGATTTCCATTTATGATAATGGGGCCATAGGCATGTCTATATGCATCTAAACATAAAAAATCTAAGTTAAAGGGTCTTAATTTCTAGCCCAGTATCACTGTCTTTCGTATGTCTTGTTCTAGATGCCATCTGCATTTCTGTGTGCCTCTAAATCACAATTCAGCAATGCTTTTTTATTAATGTCCCTCTATCTTACAGTACAGACAACATTTTTAATGTGACCAATTGGTATTTTTTATGACTTTGTTCAAGTAACAGCATTAAATAGTCTCAATCCATGCTTAAATTATGTATTTCTTGAATTCATGTTTCATTTCGTGCAGTAGAACTCTTTCACACATTTAAAAATTGACATATTCATAACTGCTCTAGTTCTTTGGTGTTATTTATGATTAGTACAAGAGGGTTAATGTAGCCTGGGTTAATACTTTCTGAAAGTTTAACAATGTACAGACTATGTAATGTGAAATCCAGTATATCTGGAGCAATTTTTCGCTGCTTAACTCACATAGATTTTCCTTTTTTCACAGATAACATGCCATGGAAAAATGTTCAGGTATTTCCATTGAAACAGATCAGATTGCATTTTACTTTTTATAGTGAGAGTAAACTCTTGTTATTGAAAGTCCTGACAACGATACCTGAAATCTTTTGTTTAGTCACATAGCAACATTCCTATCTAATGGTAAGGTAAATTCGCCCCTCATCTGGCTGGTGATAGTTTCAGTGCTGAATGAAATACTCCCAATTTCAAAAGACTGTGATTAAAGCTCCCCTTTTTTTCATGCTATTCTTGCTTGTAAGCTCACTATGACTATACAGTTGTGAGAGTACATGTAGAAATCAAGACGTTGGGATTTTATTAGCCAATTTTTGCTGTACCTGTGCAGTACCTTAACTTTCACTTCTATGTTTCTTTGTGCATGGTGTTTATTATACAGTCCAGAATCTCAGATAATTCAATATGTAGACAAATTTTAACAAGTCTCATAGTTTGTAAAATGTTGCTTTTTAAGTCTTATTTACCCATCTTAAACCACAGTTGATTTTAGAATGAAGCCCAAATCACAGAATGGGTCAGGTTGGAAGGGACCACAGAGGATCATTTGGTCCAGCCTCCCTGCTAAAGAAGGGTCATCCTAGAGCACATTGCACAGGATTGCATCCAACTAGACTCTGTGCCACTGATTACAACTCTCTGGGACCTGCCATTCAGCCAGTTCCCAAGTCCTGATTATTCTTGCTGTTACACACAAAGACCCTTCAAAACTTCATTTTGATTGTGTTTATGTTTGTCTTGATCTGGGTCACTTTAGAGGGCTTCAGGAAGCAGAATCCGCTTTGCTCCCTCACAGTGGTTGTGGTATAAAGCCAAAGACAGAATGCTGCACTGGAAGTGCAGGAGAAATGGGAATGCTTCCTCCCAAAGAGGCACCCCTTTTCATCCCTTGAACTGGAGCTGGAACCTGTGGAGTTTTCCAAAAGGCTTGGCATCATTTCACCCACACACCTTTGACAAAGCTGATCATGGATGGGGCTCTGAGCAACCTAATCTGGTTAAAGACGTCCCTGCTCAGTGCAGAAGGGTTGGAACTAGATAACTTTTCAAGGTCCCTTCTAACCCCAACCATTCTATGACTCTACACCTTCTTTGCTGTTTATAGTGCTATAGTCCTGGGTACTCCTACACAATTTTAGTAAAGTTTTATTTCTTTTTATTTAAAGAAAAGAAGCAGATGTCTAAGTGCAAGGGAAATGAGCTCTAGAGGTGATACAGGAAGCCTTCCACTAGTCCACATATATCCTGACTGTGGTGTAATGTACACACAAATTTTAAAGTCCCATAATTATTTTTTCAAGCCTGTCAGGAGAGGTATGAGACAAAAAACATCGATGGAAAATGAAAGATGAGTGGCAGAACATGAAACTCTTTTCTTTCTTGATTACACTAACAGTTTTGGCTTATCCTGTTGCCATTTAATTTTGCCAAATATGCCAAAAGTCACTGTGTATCCTCAAAATGAGTTGTCCTTAGCCTAAAGTTTGAAGTGATTCTTTCACTGTTTTGATATATCAGTATCTGTTAATTTTTACTATCTGCCTACTGTGATTTTTGAAATACATTATTTATTTTTAAAAAAGTAGATTTTATCCTCCATAAATTGATTTTAGTGGTTTGCTCCATTTTGCCAAGCTCAAAGTCTTACTTTTCAAATGGAAAAATATAAAATATACTTAAACTGAAATCTAGGCCTGACTCTCTTATATCCCAGTTTAAAACTGCTCTGTTGTCTTTTCTCTCCGAACAAGTAAATAATTATTTGATAACCTGAAACTGTTTCTATGTGTCTTTTTCTCTCCTAACCCTAACCCATAATCTGTTGATTAAAGTGCTCTCACAGAAAAGGGGAAGACTGCTCCAGATCCTGATATGTTAGAATGAAAATTTAAGTATACTTTTCTTTTTTTGCCTCCCATATAAGTGGAAAAAACCCCCAACATTGCTTTTTGAAGGAATTAGTATATCCACTTCCACATAGACTGTAAAAGTCTTTACATCATTCATTGGAAATGCTATGAAAGCATCCTCTAAATTGGTCCCCTAAGAAAAGATAGCTGAGAAGATGCCTGGTTTGGCAATCCTGTAGGAGATAGCTTTCAGTGTAGGTCCCCAAGCAATGCAGTGATATCCAGTGTAAGGTGGCAGAAGCAGGTCAGTGGCAGAAGTTCACATGGTCCATGAATTGCAGGATTATGTCTCTGTAAAGCTGAAGAAGTTGCCTCTACCTGAGGGAAAGACTTTTACATTAAGCATCTTTTGGTATTAGTCATTTGTGCCTCAGATAATGGAGAGAACCATTATCTGCCCATCCTGCAGGGACTGTGGGGAAAATCCATGCCTTAAAAATCGCAAAGTTCTGAATCTAAAAGATAAATAGTCATTCGCCTCACTTTCTAGGATAACACACTGTGTTCGGGACCTATGAGAAAATGCTTAGTTGAAACAGATGGACAATGCAAAATAAGGGGGTGGAAAACTTACAGATGGCACAGAAATATTCTGAGCAATGAAGCCAACATTTTCAAGTGTAAATTCTCAGAAACCATGCACACAGTGAAAGAAGCACTTTCTTTGAAGGAAGTTGCTCAGAAGTGTTGACTCCACCAACACAGACTGCCCCTGGTTATTTATTTCAGGTTTTAGTTTTAGGACCTAAGTGAGCATTCAAGCTTGAAAATGTTTGTCTGTTGCTCACTTTAATGCGTCAGACTAGGAGTAAGGTAGGTCAAGCAAGTCATGCCACGACTACGTGTCAGTCATACAGCCTGGCTCTTAGGTATCAAGATAATTTTCATTAGCTAAAGAAGAATTAAGAGTATCCAGCACTTGTTACTCATGGGCATTCACTGATCATTTTGGACAAAAATTTGTTCCAGGAAAACAGCAAACATGACAGTCTATGTTGAAATAGAAGAGACTTTACTGCAAGATTCTCTTTCTCTTCCTTTGGTTCTCTTATTTTGCTCTATTTAGTTTATCTTTTTCATTTTTCTCACTCTATTTTTTTTCTCATTTAACCTCCTCCTGAAACTGTATTCCCAAATAAGCCTCCTATTTCTCTAATCCTCATTCAGTAACTCCTACAATGGTGTAAATAAGGCTTTGGAATCAGTGTACTGAAATTCTTCTGTGATTGACTAGTCAATGGATAAATGTATTCAGATTTCTGAAGGTGGTATTTCCCATCTCTGACTGACAGAATGAGTTCAGGACAGATCATTTTAACTTCCTCTCATTTTTTTTCTTCTTTTAACCTAGCCCAGATCTTTATTTTCACTCAATGCCTTACAGGACTAAAATTTCTCATTTCTCTTCCTCTTCCTGTTCTCTTTCCCAGTTTTGTCTTCACAACCTTATCTTTTAGTTTACCTTTTTTTTCCTCTTTAAGAAAAATATCAATTTAATTTACACTACATCTTTATGGTTTTTATTCATATTTAAGAAACAAAGCACTCTGATGGTGCAAGGAAGGACTTTTTAAAGTTGAATACAGTCATACATTTTTAAAAATCGATGACAAAGAATCGTACAGTATTTCACTTAGTTTATGTAGTTCACAAAACAATGTTATGCACTTCAGAATATGTATCAAAACATCTAGTTTATAAGTACACAATGAATAGACATATACCCATCTGGAAGGATGGGCAGGTATGCACGTCTGTGGATATATATTATCATTTCAAAAACAAGACTAGGAATATAAAATGGAATTCTGTCATAAAAACACATAAAGGGCCCAAATGACTGAACTTTCACTTTCCAAAAAGCAACTGGTTTATGATTATTTTCTGCATTTATTCAAATAAAATAGAGTGGTTATTAATTTCTACCTGCAAATTAATGCCTTTGAGTTTTTTTCTGTGCAGGTCATATGGCAGTGCATTATTTCTTTTTGAAAAGAAGATAAAGGTGGCAATATCAAGAAGATGTCAATATTTTCCCAAATTTGGAACAGTTTTGCTACTGCTGAGGGTAAATTCCATGTACTTTCAGTAGAACTTTTCCTACAGAGTTGTGGATTCAGTCCCAGTATTTCCAGTGTCTCACCATGACAGAGTATATTGCAGTCGTAAATAAAGCCATCTAATTAAACCCATGACATTTCTTAAATCATAGCATATTTGAAGGGCACTTAATTTTCTGTGCCAAGGCATTGTGAACATATGATCCTTAAAATGAATTCCCAAAGTAAATTTGGAGACAGACAATCATATCATTTTGTGGAAAGAATAAACTTTTTCTAAATGTTGTATCTTCTATTTTAAAGCCTCTGACAGCATGTTTAGAATAACTACATGTCAGACAGTTATCTAAAGGAGAATGAGAAATCATCAGTGTGTAATTCAGAAAGGAACCAGAATACCACTGAGTTTGGAAATCCAGAGAAGAAAGCCTCTCTTCCCAATCAAGTTTTGCCTCATTCACGATTGCTACACAGCAGCAGTACTCCTTCTCCTGGGCAGTAAAATAGATGGTTATGAAACAGTTGGTTGAAATGGCATTTTCACCTTTCCCTAACTTAGGATGAAGAAAGAATTGTTTATTTAAAACTACTCATGTAGCAGTTTGAAAAACTTCCTGAGTTGTTTTTCTGAGTCCTCTGTGGGTCTTGGGCAAGAAAAGTGGAGGATGGCTTTAGAAAATGCCAGGATAGCACAGAGAGAACATGTATTCTCTTGACAGAAGAATCCCAAGAGGAACAGGAGAGCTGACATTTGACACACACTGGTTATTAAACTACATCTCAGGGAGTGTAACAGAAGTGGATTTGCCAGCCATGCCTCGGTTAATAAAGATGAACTGCAGTAGCTACCGTACTTAGTAACTCTACTGGAAAGACAGTTAATCAGTGAGATTTTACGGAAAACAATTCCATTTGCCAAAAGTTTTTGAGATCACTTTCATTTGATATAGAGTGACAAGAAAAAAAGTATATTCTTTTTTCCTCAATGAAATTCTGTCGAAACAGCCCCTTAAATTTCAAGAACTCAAGTGTGATCACTAGCAATAATTAGAGAACCCTGCCAGAGATCCATCATGCTATTAAATTCTGCTGAAGATTTCAGAAAATGTACACATCTGAGAAATATTCCAGCTATGGTAAACTGGATATTTCAACATCTTTCCATTTTAATGAAAGTAGTTCTTGTTATAATGTAGAAAAATAACATGAATGCTACCACTCCTCTCTTGCAACAGTGCAACCACCTTAGTAACATGAATCCTATTTTGCAACTTCTATAGGAAATTAGTTAAAAGGAATAGGAAACAAATGCAATGGAGAACAGGGATATTACGTGACCCTCTTTTTTCCTGGGTTAATTCAGATCTCTTGTTTTCAGAAATTATAAAATTTTTTAATTTGACATTATTTTTATTATTTGCTCTCACTTTTTCACTGATGTTATTTTGAAAAAATGAAAATATTTCGGGCTTGTACTGATGTAATTTGAGGCAGAATGAAGCCCTTAGATTTACAGGGAGGGCAGGTGGCTGAGATAACCATAGCCAACACTTTCCAGTAGAAGTTGGATCAGATAATTTAAACTTGCCCAACACCAGTTGTTTAGGATGATAGTTTCCACACTGGAAATCTGGCTGAGCCTGAAAACTTTTAGAAAACATTAGCAATAATACTTTGGTTATTTGGTTATTTGTGAGAAGGAAATAAGGAAACCCAGGTTGTTTTCTACATAATAAAAAAAATCAGAGGTCTTTTCTTGGCAATATTTTAGCCCTATCTCACTCTTCCTGTCTTCCCCTCTTCCTTACTTTGTGCCACAGTTTTGAACTTGAGCAAGATATGGACATTTAAAGGATCAACTTGTCATTGTCCCTGTGAAATACCATCTTAAATGGCCACATTATAAACTTTAAAGTGTCACTGACACATCCCTGAGAGTCCTGTGAAAGAGGAGTCAAAATCCTTAGAAATTCCGTACTCTCTGAACACATTTAAGTTATACAAGACTTGGAGTGATGAGTAACCTGTTCCTACATCATCTTCACAAAGTGAATGATTTAGCTCACACGCACATTTAGAAATTTTTTCATTTTCCTGGCTGTCTCAGCTGCTCAGCCTGGGACAAAAAGTGAAAACTGCAATACTATAACCTGTTTTTTTAAGTATTAAGCACTCACAGTGTAACAGTTGTTAGAGGAACCTCTGCTCTAGACATATGGCTTACTAAAAATACTACCTTGTTTGAAAAATGAGGCCTCAGTCTTCTCAGTTAGATACATGAAATTAAAGGATCCCTTTGACCTTAACCTCTCCATACTTCAGCTTCCTTCAAATTAGATAAGGATAAAATATTCCACTGTTTCACATGGCATAAAGTAATAAATCAATGAATTTTGTGGTGCTTCCAGATGCAAGTGATACATCTCATAGAAAAATCTGTGAGAAAGGCAATGATTCAGAGAAGAATTTCAATAGTATGCATTGTCAGCTGTAATGAATTAGGTAATATTATAAATATGTACTTCTATGTCATAATACATAAGCACTGGGATGCCAAATTAAGATTGCAGAGGCATTTTTCATTTTGGCATTTACAAACGTTTTAGTGCTTGGTTTCTCAACCTTAGTCACATTTTTAAGTTTGTGCATATGTTTGTAGTCTTTAAAACAGTGAATTTTGCTGCTGCAGCACTTTAAGTCTGTAGTTTATGCTAAATTCTACAGACTCCGAATAGAAAAGGACTTATGTGAGTGCCACAATTGTTTCTCCTTGTAATTGTTGTTAATCACTACTGAGAATATTTTGTATTTACAGTTTTTCTCACTGTATGACCTGCCTTGCATATTTGCAACTCTTGTGTGAGCTGAAAAGTCACTGAAGAGATAATGTCCCTTACTCTTTTGCAACTTAATCTTTCAGTCGCTGACCAACAGGAAAAATAAATTATCAATACACTAATGGAGAAAGGATTCATTCTCACTACAGGCTATGAAATCACATCAATGAACAGCAGAACAGATAACAATTTATCATTTCTTGCCCTGTTGCACCTCTAAAGGACATTTTTACTGCCCAGTTTTGTTTTAGCATCACTTGACTTTGAAGGTTAGAAATTTTAGTCTGTGCTACATGTCCACAGGTTTTGTAGCATTTTTAACTGTTGCCCGCTAAAATCAGCCATATAAATATGTCCTTGATGTTAAATCTAGAGATGTGAATGGGGTTTGCAGGAATGTGAACGGGAGTAGCGGGAATATATTTTCAACTTTTTTTTGTCAATTGCTTACTTTTACAGAGGTGGCTCTCAAGTAATAAAGGAATAGCTTAACCTCGTAAGAAAGTGCTATATTTACAAAAACAGTGTCCAAGGAAAGCCACAGCTTGATATTTCAACTAGAATTGGAATACACTAGAAATGGCAGTATTCAGTATCTTAGAGTTGATAGAAAACTGTATATTCATTTCAACACCAGAGCTAAAGCCAACACAGAAAAACACCAAAAATAAGAGATGCTGTGGCAAATTTTGCAGAAGAAGACTTGAAATGTTGTTTTATTTGTATGCTGTTCAAGCAGGCAGATTTCTAGAAACAGCCTTTTAAAAAGTGCATAGCCAAAAAGACTGAGTCTGGACATAATGACAGCAAGTAGGTCACCAAGAAAACAGCAACACAACAAACATAAAACAGAAATAATCTGAAGAGGAAAACTGCACACAAAAAAAACCCCAGTAAACAAACAAACCAACCAAAAAACCCCACTCAGGGATATAGCTGAAACAATCATTTCAATCCTAATGAAAAAAAAAAAAAACAGGTTAGACAAAATAATTTCTCTAAGAGAGGTCACGATAAATCCAGATCAACAAAGACTAAAATAGAAACAGGAGAAATTCACCATAGCAAATCACTTTTACAAAGCAAAAGTCCTTTATCTCAGTGTTAAATCAGAGACAAACTAAAAGCATGCAGGAGAAAATCATATAAAAGAATAGCTGCAACCTTTGGTGTAACATATTGAAGTTAAATCTGGAATACAATCCATATTTTAGTAAATGTAAAGATCAAAAATACGAAGAGAAGATAAAATTTTGGTGAATCCTCTATGTTAGAAATATCCCAAAATCCCAGACAGAAACAGAGTCCTGTGCACAAAGAAACTATTCTAAGCAATGCAGTATGAGCAAGACACAAACTGAACTTGTTTTATTCACTGGAACTTTTCCAAGAAAAAAATGATGGGGTTTTTGTAATAGATTTACTTTCCTGCTGCAAACTTATCCATAATGAAGGTCACACAAATTATGGGTGTTATGATAGGATACAAAAACACGTGTAGTAGGCATTAATTAGACATAGTAAGCTTCTAGGGAACAACTAAAACACCACAATAAAAGAACAGCTTTTATACATTACAGCCTAAACTTGAAAGAAGTTAAAATTCAATTAACTGTGCACTGTATTTTGGTTCCCATGTTATATCAATAATGGCAATGTTTTAAACTTTCCTACAAAATACATAGAGACTAATCAGCATTACAGTTAGAAGAGAGTTTGCATCCAACATTTTAAACATTATAACAAAAATGTTTGATTTTGTCTCCTTCCAAATGCTTCATCAGAATTCCCAAAAGATAAAAGGAACTTTAAAAATATATTGAAAGATAGCAGGACCATGCCATCAGCATTGTTCTCTATAAATTCCTTGTAAATACCAACCAGCCAGATGTGCTGTTGCAGACCTGACTTGATCACATTTCTAATCTGCCTGTACTTTTCCAAACCTTTCTCCAGATATACAAATGGTTTCATTTTGTCAGAATATTATCCAAAAACTGTTCCTCCTTTACACTTCTCTATTTGACGTCTGAATAAGATAAAGACTGGGATTCCGTCAAGTAAGTGTAAAAGTGTTTGCAACTCTAAATAGCTGCCATCTTAAGACTTCAATTAATGAGAAGGTCCCTTAATACTGTACAGAATTAACAGAATTTTGAGGGAGTGAGAATGATTGCAAACAGCACTGGACCAACTCAGCTCATGGCGTAACAAATACTTGTAGGACGTACATCTAACACAAACTTCAGAAACAGACTCCCTAAGAGGTTCTTGCCCCATTCTTCCCCATTTTTTTATAATCATTTTCTATTTACATCCTACTGATTGAAATACCAAGGTCCTGTCTCCTTTAGCTCTGACCTCAAGAGAAAATCTTCACTGGATTATCTGCACCAAGTTTCCCTTGAGTCTTCAAAATCAATTCAGGGACATAGCATGGATTCTCTATTCTTTCAATTACTCAACGATTTATTAAAATCATGCTGGTATTAAAATATATCAGTATTTTCTTCTCCCTCAGCATACAAATGATTTAGCCTTATCTGGAGGCATGGAGTCCTTAGTTAGGAGTAAGGAAGAGGAACACAACGCATATACAAGCACTGGTATGTGAAAGATAACTTTAAGCTAACTTGGGCAAGAAGTCCACAAGCTGTCAGTACTTACCTTCAGTGCCCCTAAGGCCATTAGTAAGACTTGCATTTGATTATGGACATTGGGTTGAAAGAGCACTTATAGTTGGATTCTAGGCTTTTCCAGCCACTAACAAAGGTTTAGGAGGTCTTTGCTACAGATTGCTCACCTACATTAGCATTTAAGCAGGTAAAGAATACAAATACATGCAAAAAATTGCAGAACTTTTAGAATACTCCCTGTATTTTTAGCTTTAGAATGTTAAATAAGGGACTTGATTGCCTTTTACCAAAGAAGAAAGAAGGTTAGTTTCAACACGGCATTTTTACATACATAAACAGTTGTTTCTTCTAGTTCAATCTCAGGGATTAAAAAAATTCTCAATAAGGAAGTTTGCTAACTTTCTAATTACTCTAGCCTCTTCCACTGTTAATGAAATATTAGCAATGTTAACAAATAAAATATTTCTTTATATACCTATTGGAACATGTCTCTGTGAATATCAATATTTGTTAATTCGTATTATTTACTTGCAATTAGCAGATAGCAACATCTTTGGTTTTGTTTTGTAATCATATGAGAGTACAAGTTTACTTAATCCTCATGGATATCAAAAAGGAAATTTACCCACTTTTTTTTAACTTCATGTCTTTATTTTACTTTTCCGTTATTTCTCTTGACAATGCACAGCTGAATTGAGTATCTCCCTTTGCCTTTCTCATCTCAGAGCTCCAAATCACCAGACAGTGAAAAAAGGTGATTGCCAATTATTAACAGGGAGTTGTCTGTACTTGTTTTACATTTTACAAGTGCTGTAGAAGTTGCTTATTCTTAAATGGCATTTTGCAGAAATTGAGAAGCTATCATTTTCTTAACTATATTTTCCCAGTCATGACCATGGAAGAGTTAAAAACAGTAATTACTCTGGTGCTGACTCACTCTTCATTGCCTCTGAAGACACTTGTTAAATGAGTACAAACAGTATGTTTAAAAGGTATTTTAACCATTAACTGAGCAGTAATGCATTGATTTTAATTCCAGTTCAAAAAGTTTGCAAATCAAAACTGCACTTTTTCCAGAATTTTAAGAAGGGAGTAAGGCAGGTTGTACTGTTATTTTGCTGCTATGTTCAAATGAGAGACAAGTATCTTGCCAAATCTGAAGTTTTCACTGATTCAAAAAGCTTTTTCTTTAGAAAATATAAAATTATATCTTTCAAATGCTGTTCTGTAACATCTATTTAGCTAAAGTGGGTGTCAGTTGTCTGTTCTAGTAATAAAATCTAATAGTTTGGTAGGAGCCCAAACTGATGCTAAATCAATCTGCTTCTATCAACTATATCTACAGCATTTTATCCCAGTGCATCCAAAACAAATGAAAAAAAAAACCTTTTTTATTTTCTGCTTCTTCTTTCAAGTCAGCATTTGCCAGGTAATAATTCCAGGCCAAATTGCTCCAAGCCAAACACCATAGCTCTTAGTGGAATATAGGCTAGAGAAGATTTTTCTAAGAATTTTATTCAATAAAGTTTTGGAATCTCCCTTTGCAAAGAGCAAATAAGACTGAAAATTTTAGGTTCCCCACTCCTTTGTGCAGTGTCTTTTTTAACCTACAACAAAAGAAAGAAGAAAAAGAAAAATAATATTTGAAGTGGTCATTTGCAAGCATATGCAGACCTGCTAGAACTGCACTGAATTTCCTACCATTGCAAGGTTTTTGGAAGACCTGTTTTTTTCCCTTAATGCATCTAACCATTTCACCCATGTCCCTACCCTCTTCTTAAAACAACTCAGTATTGTAACAACCATATTGTAACAACCACCTTTTGGCCCTTTCAGGTAAATGGCATATTGACTAATTTCATATAGTTAAAATTAGAAGCCAAAAAGCTTTACTCATCTTGGGGTTAATTAAAAAAAAAAAAAAAAAGAGCTCAGCTTTTTAACATAACTTTGTTTATTTTTACATGTTAGAAGACATAAATTACATGAAGCCGAGCCCGTGTCTGTGAGACTTGAGTCCCCAAAATACCACCAGCATTACAATCATAAAAATAGGACTCTGTAGAGGCCATCCCAATTTAGCTGAAATATTGCTCTCCTGACACTGTCATCCCATAAACACAAAGCTCTTCCTATTCTCAGCTCCCACTTGCAGTTTATAAATAGCTGTGGTGCTTTGTGCAAAAACAGGTTGCAAACAAGATGAAAGGAAACAGTAGTGGGAAACAACCTACCTTTTTCCTGGGGTCTAATTGCTGTTTGTACTGCTGCAATGACCAGAGTCAAAGCATTTCAGTGTCCTGTGTGCTTTATAAATGAACTATGTCCTTTTCCTCTTCTTCAGGATTTTGCATCATTAAATTGGTGTCCATTAATGGTAGGTTGATCATAGAGAAGTTGAAATTAAAAATAATTTTCCTTGTCTTTTCTCCATACTACCACTCCTTCATGATTCTTAAGGAAACATTTCTGACTGGCACAAAGACAGGAAGTGAAAGTTTGGTGGGATGAGGGCAAAGGAGTACATAACGTCACTACAGCGATTAGGAGGTACCCAATGGCCCCAGTGGCAGCAGGAGTACAAAGAGGACCTACCAGTTACAGGCACTGGTGAACAGCCCACGTCATCTGGGCTGCCTGAGGAAAGGCGCTATCAAATTAGACTTTGTCTGGCCAAGACTTGAGGGACAAAGAGCAATTTATATAGGAAGCAATGATATTAAAAATCCCAATAGAAAAATGCTGGACTTCTGCCAATCAGTGTACTCGGAACTTTGGGAGCTTTTAAAGTGGTAAGTTTCTCCTCGCAAGGGAATTGCCTTCCACATGTAGTCCTTTGCTTTTATTTTTCACAAAGATGCCGTTAACCTCACAAAAATCCAGTTAGCCAATAGTCAGACAGTTCTTTCCCCAGAAAGCTCAACATAGTGTCTACCAGGTCCACTCTTAAGACTGAACAGCATCTGTTTTTCCAATACAGTTTTGCTCCTGTGCCCTCCCTGTCCCTGGTATTTTCAACTGGAAACCCTTAGCCTAAAATCCCATTGCATCTTCTATTCGAAGAAGATCTGAAAAGAGACCCAATAGAAATATTCAAACAGTTGGTCCCAGGAATAGCTTTCAAAACTGAGGATTTGGCAACCACATGACATATATAGCACATAACAGTATGTAAGTGACTCAGAATGACAACACAGCAATGTGATACCCTGCTGCCCAGACAATAAAAAATCCTAGGATAGTGACATGTCTGAAATCTATTCTGTCCAGAAATGCTGTGTGTCATGCCAGACAACATGCCAGACAGGCATTCCTGCCCCTTCATGATCCACAGTCACTCAATTTTTGCTTGAGAGTAGGCTGGATCTGGATTTATTCCTTTCCTTCCACACTGCAGTGAAATGGCTCCTGCGTAACTGCCTTGATGTTAACACACTGCCAAGGGAGGGAACATCTTAGGTTTAATATTTGTCTTCAGCCTCAAATGCATATTTTCTATTTTCTAGAGAATTTCCTAACTGACATACTAAATAAGATTCCAGAAAGAATTCTAACAAACATTAAAAAGAGGAATAGAGGTAATTAGGAATTTACAAGCCAGTCAGCCAACTGCAGTTCTCAGAAAAATACGGCAATAAACAAGCAGACAATATGAATGCCTTTAAGGGATAGCCTAAAAGGTTTTTTAGAGAATCTCTGGATTAAATTCAATTTAATCTCCTTCTAAACCAGGTAAAGATCATATGTACTAACTTACAAAAAGTTTTTTGATACTTCCATATGACTTTATTAAAAGCAATCACATAAAAATATGTTGATGAAACTGAAGAAAGAGGGGTGCAAAAACACTTGGAAGACCATTTCAACTATTTTTTTTAAATTAAAATTAATAGTGCATTGTCCAAAGGGAGAGATGATTGAGTATAGAACCACTGAAATTTTCTTTATACCAGATACTACTGAATAATGTGAATAAGTAAATTATCAAATAAAAGAGTAATTTATTACCGTTGTACTTTATATTAGGTTTTGGAGAGTATACAAGAAGATTGAAAGGCAGAATCAGAATTTGGATGCTTGAATAAATTGGAGAATAGATCAAGAGAAAAAGAAGGAGGAGAACAAGAAGAAGAAGAAGAAGAAGAAGAAGAAGAAGAAGAAGAAGAAGAAGAAAAATGCAAATTATTATTCTGTTTAGAGTTTACCAGAAGTACAACTGCAAGATGACTTGTTTATTTGATTTCCTCAAAAATGAACCTGCGAGTTACTGTGGTTTATAAAACAAAGTGAATCAACACTGTCTTACCATTGTGAAAAAATAAGCCATACTGAGATGCATAAACAACATCATTGCAGACACTATATTTGTAATATTTAACTAAATTAGTAAATATACTTTAAAAGATCAGTTTTAGCCTTTATCAGTTAGGGGAATATTTACTGAAAACCAAGGCACTTATGCTGCATGCCTCTGTTTTTAACCAGATGACTAACTGCTACCAACAGGAAGCTGGGCATTAGCAAAGTCTTCCTCACACTCTTTAGTTCAGAAGAAAAACTTTTGACAAAAAGTAATTAAAAACAATTATTTAACTATTAACACTCAATTTAGACTTCTTAAAAATTGTACTTCCAATTTAGGAAGGCCTTAATATAAAGATCAGAAATTATCACATAACTTGTCCAGTGAGCAGGAAAGCGGTTTACTTACATGAAGTAAATTTAATTTAGATTATAGGACTTCCCTCCCAAATTACGGGGAGATGTCAGACTTTGATAATCAACAAACATAATTTATTAAAGGCATCAAAATGTGTGGAAAATGGTGCTTCCTAAGGTCTGTATTTCATGTTAAAAGGCCTGACAAATGTAAACTCTTTGTCCAAAATCACACCTGAGTTCTTTTATTTCAACACAGTGTATGGTTGAAACCATATTTTTAAAAGCATATTTAAGGACTGAGCTATTGAACCTTTTAGGTCAGCAGAGGAAAAGAAGGATTCAATCTGGCTGAACGCCCCCAACAGAAGGCAGTAAACAGAATGTAAATTCCTTTTTGTTTCACACTAACTAACATTACTTCCATAGTTCAAGTCGAGTAAATTCACAGTACGGAGCTCCATTAACCCTCCAGTTGAGGTATTTGTCCCTTCTAAATTGATATTAATCTCAATGCTAGCCTTTTAGTGTTCTGTCTTATATTATGCCAGATTGCTTAAAATATGTTTGAAATATATTAGACCTTCTTGCCTTATTAAATCTAGATACAACAAATAAATTACTCATTATCAATGCACTTTCCTGGAATGCTTGAGTCTTCTGTTTAAATCATTATGCATAAACAAACTGATGTAACTTCCTACTCAGGATAAGAAGATCAGCTACTAGAATTCAGAACAGAATTTGTGATAGGGGCAGTTGGTGTACTGGACCACTGATGATACTGCTCCATTATGATTACAAAACATAAATAATCAGTGAATCAAGGACCAAAAGAGTAGGAAGGTAGACAATTCACTAAGAGCAAAGGTTTTTATATCTTGTTGGAGAGGTGCTAGTCACTCATTATATACTGAAGACGTGGTACAGTCTGAGAATTAAGGGAGTCTTCTGAGAGATGCAGACTCAAAGACCAGAAGATGGATGAGAGGATTAAATTTAAGGTCTTGCACTCCTATCAAGTGCCCTGACCCTGCAGTATTAGGCCAATACAGGGACACAGTTGTATTTGAAAACCATGTGAAGCCCTTTTTTTCTTTAAATTTCCTTAGAAGTACATAAATCATTTTAGGTCAAATAAACATTTTAATGCTGCAACAATGAAATTAAATTATGATGGATTTTATTCTTTATGGTTTCTAAATCTTCTCAAGATAAGGACAACAAAAAAATTAACCCATCTCAAAGCACCAGTCAGAGTATGGGAACAGATACTGTTCAGAACTGAGCTGAACACATAGCATGGTTTTAGACACTGAAGGGGTGATTTTTTTGGATAGGTGACACATTAGAGCCATTGGTAAGGAGAGTCCATCGCACTCCAGACTGGTAAGATTCAGGTTACCTCATTAGCAGTTTGAAATATAGGTGCTTACTCTAATTGCTCATTCTTTCTCTACAGTCATGACAAATACTGCTGAAAAGCAATTTATCCCATCTTTAATACTTATGTCAGAGCAGGATTTATCAGCCTCTAGAAGGACTTCTCTCTCTCTCTCTCTCTGAATTATAGAAAAAGCCTAGGTCACTCTCTCACATTTGACACCTAACTCATGGTGGCAAAAGGAAGTTGCATGTCTCCTACTATGGTAGGTTTCTACATGAGGTGCAGCCCAAAATTAATTAGTCTGGTTTTCCACTTGAAGGGAAATTATTTTGATTTAGCTTTAGTTAAATGTCTGAATTTGTATAAATACCAATTCATAAATTTACTTCTGATTAGCGTATTTTATCATTTGGTTTCCTGTTTTCTGTTATAACTTCCATTATGCAGATTAATGAGTTTCCTTGTAAGTCTCTCTTAAAGCAATGATAGTTACTTTGAAGACAACATTTTACATAATTTTTTTCCTAATAAAATAACATGACATAAGGATACAAATATGTAAACTGGAAAGGACAGCTCAGCTTTTGTAAAGACATTATAGGAGAAATATAGAGCATAAGAGAGAAGACCAACTGATCCCTAAAACTAAAAGTAAAACAGTAGTCCTGATAATTCAGCAGGGGGAAATACAGTAACACATTTTCTGAGGTTGAAAACTGTAATCCTTGAAGAATGTTCTAAAGAAGACTGAGGTATCTGGGTGCTCAAGATGCAGGCTTGAGATCACAGGAATAAATAAAACTAAATATTAAGTCTTGCAGCAAATAAGATACAGAAAACAATATTGCTGGTCCCTATAATGCCAGCAGGGAAAAAGTAGAAGGAAGGGTTATCAAACACAAGAAAGTGAAAACCCTTAAAAATACAGAACTCAGACCGCAAGTAGAGAAGGCAGCATACAAAAGCAGTTAAGATAATTCATAATTGTATCAATGAAGAATGCATGCTGCTTTAGTTTCTAGAGAATGAATGGATTTGAGTGAAGCAGTGTGTGAACAAGAAAATTGTAAGTAGGGACCTTTAGAACCCTTTTTTTTCATTACTATGATGGATAAGTAGACAATTTTAAAAATTAATTTTGTTAAAGCCGTGTTACCCTCATAGTGTTAGGTTGAAAAATGTTTATCAAGTGACAGGAGCAGTCATTTACTTCGCTGATAATTTTCTTCACCTGCAGGCTGTATTGATATCTTTTCCCTTTTTGTGTAACTATCAGTATTTTTAGAAATATTTTCTTAGAAAAAAATAGTATCTTTTTAAAATGTCTTTCTCTTTAATAAATATTAATTTTGTGGTTATGTTCAAGAACTTTTATCTCCATATTTGCCTATTTTTTAAACTCCTTTTTACTGCAGCCTGGCTAAAGAAAGTCAGCTTCATCCTCTAAGAGTTGGCCAAGCTAATTTAAGTTTTATTCCTCTCCTCTATGGTTTTTGTCTGCTATATCTTCCAGTGAGCCATGCTGACTCCTACTGATTCCATTTTTAGTCTCCTAGTCCTTCTCGTGTTTTGAACAGGAATCTGTAACATGTAATTAAGGGTGTAAATTCCCTTATGTTGGAACTGTCTAAAATTGAGCAACCCCAAGCGACTATTCCCTTGGAAAACATGACTTATGCACTAAAATAATATAGATACTTTTGAAAAGTAATCTTTTAAACTAAAGGGCAGCTTCCAAAGACAAAATACACTTTTTGCTACTGTTTGATCAGAGATGAAGTCATAGTTATTTGTTTCCAAAATTAGTATCATATTAGATTGTGCCTGAATAAAACAGAGTAAAATCTGACTAAAGGCTTCAGGCTATTTACTGAAAGAAGACTAAACTAGGATATCATTCTCCCCTAAATAAGGATAGTGAAATTACATAGAAATTGGGAAATAGTAGAGAAAAAAAAAGCCCCAAAATATGAACAGCAGAAAAATATTTAGGGCCAGTTTTATTCATAATGGTACCATAAGAAAAAAAAAAAAAAGTCAAGATTCCTACATTACCTTGCAATGTATTTTATTCAAATTGGAGAGAAATTCGTAGTCTTTCTCTTGTACAAGCAGTGCTTAGTTCTGAAAGCTTCTGTTCAAGTCAAGGCTTACTGGATCACTTACAGGATGAGAGGCTTCAGAGAATGTATGGATGAGAGCTGCCTTATGAGCCTAACAACGACAGTAGAGCATCCACTGAGCAGCATAATGAGCTTGTTTCCAGAGGCTGTCTCCAAAGTTTGTAGTGTTAATCCTTAGGAACAGTGTCTCTAAATCTCATTGCCTAGACATTTGAAAATGTCTCCAGACTGCTTCTTTCTTGCTTGAAAATGATTAAGTAAAATTAGATCTTGAAATGTATATTGGAATTTTATTATGTTTTCTACAATGGAGTTTTTTTTAAATACTGAGATTTCTAATAAAATTACAAGCTACAAGAACGATGTCAGTAAATTTTGGAGTCTGGTTTCTTTTAAAAGTATATTTTATGTAGAGAAAATGTGACAGTCTGCTTCTAAGCATCCTTAGTTATCCTAAAGTACTGCAGAAAAAAAATTATCAGTTTTACATTAATCTTGCCTGCATCCTAAGAATTTTTTTCTAATAACTAGGAGGCCTTTGCATCAAGTTCCTTTTGATATATTGAAATCTTCCTATAGCAGACAGAGAGTCTGAAGAAAATAGTGGCTCTACTGACATCCTGAAAAGCTTCTTCACTTTTTTCTATCGTTGCAAATACTGTTAATCCGAAATACTTGTTAAGACCTATTTAGTAAGACTAAGCACTTAGCTCCATATCTTTCTACTCCTTTTCCCTCCCTTCCAAAGGTCAGCTTCAAGGATATGAGTTTCACTACATACAATTATCCGCAGTGGGGTGTGTCACATGACAGTGTTTTCACATCTACTCTGGCAACCTTAAACCAAACTATCACCAATTATCTACAATTCCATAAACCAAGTACATCCTGAATATACAGTGGTGCACTGGCTTGCTTCAATGGCTATGGTGATATTCTTCAGTTTACGTACTGCCCTTCTGAGTGGTGTGTCTCTAGGAACAAAGCAATCAGATTATTTTTCCTTTATGGCTCCAAGACAGTGGTTGTTTTTGCTTGCCACCACATAAACCTGAGGTACTTCTGGCCCCTATAGCTCTGACTGTTCTCCACTTTCATCACAGACACATTAAACATGCTGCCCCAATTCTAACGGTTTATGTTACGATGCAGACATCCAAGTGATGTTTCATGTCTTTTGGACAGTACCAGAACGTGAAAAGAAATTACCACCATAATATTTTCATGACAAACTGGGCAACCATGGAAACTGCTGGAATTGTTACCTATCCCCAAGTATACAGTAGTGTTTCAGGCAGGAACTGTACAATTCTACAATGGGAACATTTAAACACAGATAGGGAATAGCTGCAGAGGCTCCAGAATTTTGCATCTAAACAGATGTAGAAACAAATGTGTCCCACTTTTCTTGGTGTGGAGATGCTAACTCTCATTACTAAAAAAAAATTATCCATGTGGCATCAGAAACATGTTGAAATAATAGCTTCAGAGAACAGAATTACTGCTGAAATGCATATGCCTGCAGCTGGTAGTGCTGAGAGCACATATGAGTAGGTGAACTGCAGGAATATTAGACAGGAATATACGGTTTTGGGCTCGATGGCAGGTTCAAGAATGTCGCTGTGACGTACCGAGAACGGCGAGTAACGACACAATCCAAGTTCAGGAAGAAAGTAATTATTTAATTAATTATAATTTGTTTTATATAACTTGGTTCCCAAAGATGACAGGAGGTTATTGGATCTTGGAACAGCCACCCCCTGTCCCATTGGCTAAAGCTCACAACACCTGCTTCAAAACATTATTTCACTGTGTACCATAACAACTCTGAAAAACAGATCCCAGGTGCACAGATAAAAACCTAGTTTACAAAAAACCCGTAGCAGTGTTTATCATAGCTTTCATGAGAACCACAGAGTTCTCACAGAATGCTGCAGAAAGCTGAAAAATTTCTCTACCAAGCTTTTCAGCATCTACACAAGAATACTGGTTTGAAAAATTTAAAAATGTGCGTGGCACTAGGGGTAAAAAAGAGGCAGTTCTGCATCAAGAATTTTGCACAAGCAAACTACAATGTACTCAGTTGTATTTTCAGTGGGGTACAGCTCCCTAACGTTAGTTTGGTATGTATTATTTTGACCAACAGTCTGCTGACCAAAGTAATATCCTGACTGTGAAACCCTGGGAAAAAAAACAACATAATCATACACATAGCAAAGGCTGGTGTAGAGTTCATCTGGCACATTGGAAGCAAAATAGCCTAAGACCTGGAGTACCATCGGAATGTCATTTATGTCACAAAAAGTACATGTTTACTGATAGCCTGACACAGTGTACCTGCTCTAAGACAAAACAAAAGTCTTTTTTTATGACAAAGACTTAGCATATTTTTGATTTGCTGAACCAGTTTACTCAAGCAAAAGGCAAAAGAAATTAGGGATCCAAAAGAATTCCAGCTCTAGATCATGGAGACTGACAGTTCTCAGACGCTTTCTTGTTTAAATCCAAGTACAAAGGCCACTACATTTTTTTAGGACATTTGGATAATTACTAATCTTTTCCTTACAGCTTACAGCTTCCATCTTGATTTTTAAACATACGTAATTTTCTTCATTTTGAGTAATAGTAGTTAATCTCCCTTGTTTGTGAGCTCTAGATCAGAAGATTACACATACTGGTTTCCAAGTGATTTGTTTTTCCTATTAAATTGAACACATGTATATCTCTTTTCTAATATACTGATAATTATAATACTGTATAAAAGAGGAATGTTCACTAATCAAAGAAACAACAAAAGCACATGTATACATACCAAGAAAATATAATAATTTACATTTTTTATGACAGGTTCTAAATTTCCTTCTTGTATAATAATTTTGTCATTTAATGGTATAAGGTCATATTTGAGCGTGGAATACAACTGCAACAGAGCTTCCATTACCAACTTTAGCTTCTATTTTTCAATTTTTAATTCAAATCTCAGAAATAAAATGGAAGGCAATGATTTTTAACAATCATGGGATTCTAACAGTAAATGACAAGATAAACTTAGAGTCTAGTGACAGAACAGCATATCAGCTGACAAAAGAATATGGTGAGTTATACAAGTGGATGTGCAAAATTTTCCTGTCTCAATAAATTGTTATTTTGCTGCACAAAACAAAAAAACAACATAACCCACAGAAAACTCAATGAGCATTCCTCCCTAGCAACAGAGGGGAAAAAATCCAGAGCGGTGTGAAGAGGATGCTGAACAGGCACTAAGTGACTGATAGCTGCAGTAATACGAACAGACTGAGCAAAGGGATTGCTGTTTATTTCTGGTTGCAGCACTAATAATGCAAGGCAATAAAATATGTGGTTTACATTTTAGAAACATATATGAATTTTCACACACATCCAAAGAAACTTCTCAAAAAGGAAGAGTTACAAGTGCCTGTAATTGCTGTATGTTCTTGTAATTGCCATTAACATGTGATATTACCATTAAGAGTATCAGTTTAGCAGTTTTCAGGCATAGCATTGTTGAAAAACTGTAACACAAAAAAAATATTGCAGTATTTTAACAGCAGCTGTATAGGATCCTTATGTTAAAATTTCTTTAAAAGTAATAGGAAATATGGAAAGCACTATCAGTACCAAAGGCCCTGTTTGTCATCCCTCTGGCTAGGCTCTGATTTGCCACTAATATACTTGAGAAAATATTCCCGGGCCATCAGCTCAAACAGCTTGCTGAGATAAATGCCGTGATATATCCAGAATGTCAAACCACTGGACTGCTCCAAAAAGGGTTTGGAGAAAAACTAATTAAATTAAATAAAAAATGTCCAGTTCTCCTAATGTATAGGCTTTATTTACTTCAATAGGAATAAACTAGCAGATATATTGTAAGAGACTAACAACAGAAAACTTACTTGTAAGCAATATTGTACAAATATTTTTGGAAATTATTCATCTTTATTACTCCTGTAATACTTAAATACCATCTACTCAGATTATATGTTGCCTAAGGGCCAATTACGAATGTTCAACCTGCCAAGTGACTATTTCAGCATGTGCCTGTAAAAGATCATCATTTCTTCAGTCATGAAAAATCCTTCTTTACCACATCTTCAAAGTTTTAATACAAACTGGGCATTATGGAGACAATTATTTTCTTGAACAGAGAGAAGCAACATGAGAAATTCACCAAATTTTTCCAAAGAACAACTGAAAAAGGGCTTCACATTGGTTGTGTTTGTGAAGTCTCAGTAGTAGTTCTCTAATCCCTCTGACCAGTCCATGGCCAATGCATATAATCAGGGTTCCAGAAAGAAACTAAAACTACTTTCTCTTCAAAATACAGAAACCAGTTTTAGAGCTGAAAATGGAAAATAATTGTCATTATCACAAAAGCAAATAGACAAGATCTAGCCCAAGATCATGACGCTATACCAGAAACCTTTAACATACCACAGGTTGTATATGAAGTGCTCATTTACATTAATAGTGAAAAGCTCTGTGTTATATCCTCACAATGAATTCAGAGTATTTTTTTATAAATATGCATGGCCAAGGAAGCCAAACAGATATTAAGAATCCACTATAAATTCTTTCAGTTTTGATAATGTGCTAGAGTATCACAAATAGATCTCCTAAAATAAAAATTCTGTATCCCTCTTCTAGCACATCAGCATAGAAATTTCCATAGCAGAAAGGTTCCCCTCCAGCACAGGTCTGTCCCACCAATCTCACAGCAGAACAGTGTTCCTTAGGTGCTATTTGTCAGCAGTAGAGGGCTCCATGTGTGCTCGGACTATGGGGGTCCAGGCCATGGAAACAGAACTGCGTCCTGACTGTGCCATTGACTGAAACTTGGGACATAGGAGAGAAATTAATTAATGGTTAACAATCATGAGACTTTTTAAAGAACCGAAGAAAAGAAAGAAGCTTGTAAAAAGACTTTGACTGAAGACATTCATCAAAAAATAAAGAGGAAAACATGCTAGAGCGGAGACTAAATGAGACCAAGCTGCAGAAATGAAGCTGACATAGTAAGAACTGACAACAACAGTAATTTAGAGGGTTTTTATACACAAAATAAAATTATAATCAGTGTAAAAATAAAAAGAAGCACTCAGTTAAATTATTGATATTATTAAACTTTAGAAATATTAAAAGCAGAATTTCTAGTTAAGACACAATATAAGAAATTCTACGGCTCCATTGAGATAAAAATACCATGAAGAGTTTGAACTAACTAAAACAACCTGAAGTAAAGCATTTTTTACTAAAAGTCTTCTTTTCCTGTTAAATTTGCACTTCAAGATGTAAAAGTCTGTATTTTACAGTTTATGATCTGCACGTCACGGCACAGGAAATTTCACCCAGTAATTCCTACAGCAAAGCCAGTAACTTGCATCTTCAGTAACTTCAGACCAAGTGAATTTGTCATACATTTATAAACCAATCTACCTTACTCTTCAAATTAAGAAACCTTTAGAGGACTATATTTTCTCCTTGTGAGACACCACTGCATCTACTTTTTGAGTTAAACAGGAAGAGTCCTTATATGTCTCACTGTTTCCAGTCTTTGAACATTTTCTGCAGATTTGCATTCTCAGAAATTTATCACTCTCTCTTGTATGACATGGCTGTGGACCTACCACTCTCAAACACAAATTGACTGTCCTGCAGTCCCTTCCACTCCATTACCCTGTTCACCAGAGGATCACAGAATCCAAGAGATGCCACGGCACTGAACATAATCTGAAGAGGGAGGCAAAAAAGGGTTAAGAGGTGGAGCAGTAAATATAAACCAAGGCATAGGTAACAGGGCACATGAAAAATGCCTCACACAGGCTCCAGAGAAATTGGTTGGGGTTTTATGTATATCAGAAGATCAGGTAAGGTCTGTGGTTGGATCTGCACATGGTAATTCAATAGTTAGAATTCATGCTACTAAAAAAAAAAATAAATCCCTCTACTACTCACAATTTCACATTAGATATCTAAGGATCAAAAAAAATGATAATTTTTCTTGTTACCAAAGCATGCCCTGGGTGTTCATATTGACTTGTCCATTATAATCCCTTTACTCTTCTAAGAGTAACAAAAGTACTCTCGAAACCTAAAAATCTTGCATGTGTTTCTTGTTCTAGGTGTATGACTTTGCAAGTGTTGGTACTAAAATCAAATTTTTGAGGGAATACAAGTTACCAAACAGCCTAGATTACTCTGAAGAACTATGCTGGCATCGTCGCTACTTGCTATTCATCAGTCTTTGCACCAGTCACACTTGTTTTTTTAGAGTGATCTTTGATTACGCTCCTTTGATAAAACTATTTGAAAACATGAACATTTAATGTTACAGCTATGCAGTTACTTTTATGCCAATCTTGTAATCTTATCAAAGCATTAAGTCAGCTTTCCTGGCAATAGCTGTTTTCCCTAGAACTACATTGATTTGCATTAATGACATTATTTTCCTTTAATTACTTTTTGTTTTAATCTGCTTAGTCATGTATGAGTTTTCTACTAGATGACAGCCTAACCCAGTGACAGTCAACTCACTTCACATTTTTATACACTGGCATGACATATGCATTACCACAGCCTTCAGAAACCTCTACACAAAAGGCTACAGTTAAATATCAGCAGATCAAAGATCTAACCAGTAGAACCTTAAGTGTATACATTAATTCTATACAGATAGACTAGTAATAGACTTGACATCGATAGCTATATAAAATCCCCAATTCCACTGAAATTTAAAATAGGAATAGTCCATATAGACACAATGAAACTACATACAATTGAATAAATTCAGATTGTGACATTTCTTTCCAGTACACAATTGTTTGTGGGTTTTTGTCCTAATGTTATTTTACAGAAGACCGAGACAAACATTAGGAACAACTGACTGACTTTTAGAAGGACAAAAGAAGTATCTGGAAAAGACATGCATATTAATAACCAGTACTTTTATTTAGTCTTTGAGTAATATTTATATTAGTAGTTATATAAAGATACATATTTAAAACATAAGAGTAATATTTTAAAGTTTAACTTTCATGAATCCTATAGAAGTAGCATTCTCAAAACAGAACACATACAGTAGCAATAAATTAAAACCACTTCAAAGTGGTACATGGTCTTGGTGTGACTGCATGTTGAAAACTACTTCCTGTTCTGGTCCCTCTGACTAAAAAATAATATAATGGAACTTTTTTAAGTACAGAAAGGTTGACAAAGATGATCAGAAGTAAAAAACTTCTCCCTAATTATATTAAGATTCCCTTTCTTTACAAAAATGGCTAGCAAAGCATATAAAATACTTACACTTTTACATAAACAGTGTGAAGAGGGATTTTTTTTTTTCACTATTGTACTTAGGAGAAAATAAAGCAATCATAAGGTACAACCCACCATTTTGATTTCTGAAACTTTGGTATTCTTTAAATTGACTGTTTTACTGGACAACTGCCTACTGAAACTTTCAAAAACTCTTGAAAATAGAAACTAGGTAAGGACATTCAGTCTATGCCCACATTTTGTTTTTCATTCCCATTGCTTCAAAAATGTATTCAAACTTATTCCTATTATAGCCTCTTATCATAAAAGTTGTATTAATCCTCCTAATACCACAACGATGGTGATGATCACATCTTTGCTTCTCATACTGGTAGTATCAGTCTCTTCTGATTATACCCCACAGATTTGTTTTTTCAAGCATTTATTTTTTTCTTAAAGTTCCTTAGGAGTCTCATCTCTTTCTGTTTCCTCAACCCACTTTGTTTCATCAGTTCATTAATTGGCATCTTTTAACTATCCACTTCTCTCTCTCCCCTACAAATATCTCTGATTCTGCCCTATATTATATGAAATAGGAGACTATTATGGTCTCCAAGTATCTCTTGCCATCTCAGATCATACAATACAGGAACTGCATAAGTGACAACTAGTATGACATAATTAATCACACTAGGGGGACCATATAGGGTCAATCTAATAAAAATTAATATTAAACCTTTAAAATGATCCATTGCATTCTTTACTCAAAAAGAAAAAATCCTTTTAGACCAGAAGTTTTCTGAGCTAAATCCTTTCTTCTTTGGGTATATAATTTCAGAGAAACTGCCAGACTTATTTTCAGAGCAAACTACTGTGCTAGAGCACTCAAAGGATGTTGCAGCAGAAAGTAATTTGATTTTAAAATCCTGATCAGTTTATTGTGCAATGAAACAGTAAACAAAAGCTTGCATTGTTGGAGGAAAAAAACCCAAACACAAAAACCAAACATGGATTAACGCAGGTAAAGAGCTGTTTAATCACAGAACTCTATTTGGAGCAAAGTCCTCAAACTTTACTAATGATAGAAGATACGTTGACTTTATTTCTTTTTCCCCAAAGCCTTCCTATCATTGCAACCACCAAAAAGTAAACAATATTCCAAGCAGCCATTAACCTTGAGATCATCTTATTTTATAGCATTCTGAGCACGTTTTCAAGAAGTTTTATATGGAGAAGTGGAAACAGCTGCAAGTTCACCAGACACGTGCCCTAAGTCAGTAAATAGAAAACACAATATAAATACAGCCTAGATCTATTTATAGCCCAGAGAAGCTAAGTACATTATCCTAGCGGAGATATGGCTCCTGGTTAGAAATTAGTTTATGGTCACCTGAAGCCAAGTGGAGGGAATGATAGTACAGACATGTTATGAACAGGACGTCTCTCACGTGTCAGATACCATGAGAACCTCCTTTGGACAAACCACGGTTTATGCAGGTTATACAAACCCAGGACATGTGGGTGAAATCACAAACCAGCCATGCCTTTGTACAGGGTAATACTAACTTGAAGATGCTCAGATTGGAGCAGTTTATTTTTTAGATCAAAAACAACTGCAAGCTCTTATAATCTCTATAGTAGCAACAAAATATCATGCTGAAGACGTAACTAGTTAAATACAACTAGAACAGTTCCAGACAAACTCAAGCTAAAAATAGGCTGTTATTTCACAAAGCTGGCACTGACCCACATTGAGGTGTTTCCCCGGTTGCCGGTGTCCAGCCAGGTACTGCCGGCGGTGCCGCTATCCCTGAAGGAGCTGCAGTGATACCGTCGGTGCTTCCCACCGCCGGCTCCACCTCCTCATGCCTGCCTTTCGGGAACCCCTATGCCCTGGGAGACACTTTCCCAAGAGCGAGAGGGAGCACAAGGCTAAGTGAGCCCTGTTGTTTCTCACACCGTTTCTGGCCTACTGGGCTGAGCTCCCATCTGCAACACCAGAATCACGGGTTTTATCTCGACTTAAAAGACACGGGGTAATCTCCGGGCAGAACGCTCTAAGAGCGTCCTTTCGGCATTATACTCGCCAGAGCGGTTTTGCAGCCCGCGGGCGAAGGGGCCGACGGAGTAAACCCACGCGGGGCCCGCGCTGCGCCACTCCGCGTCCCACGGCCCGCGCGGGAGCGGCTCTCCCCCCTCGCCCCGCCACGGCAAGCACAGGGCTGCGGAGCGCCAGCCGGCCGCCCCGCACCGGCGGCGCAGGGAAGAGTCTGGAACTCTCCGTCCCGGGGGAGCTAGGGATCGCGCCAGGCGCTTCCCGGCGAAGTCGCCTCCACCGGCCCGAGCGGGCGGGGCGCGCGCGGGCTGTCCCGACGCGGCCCCGAAGGCCACTCCCCGCCCCGGCCCCATTCACGAACCGGTTCCCG
>VZTI01001107.1:1017197-1038687 GCA_013397865.1 Struthidea cinerea | reverse complement strand
CCGTGGGCGGCTGGCTGCCAGGCTTGGCTGCCGCGGCCGGCGCTCGCCCCCCGCCGCAGCCCCACGTGCGCGGCTGCGGCCGGGGCGAAGGCGGCCGGGCAGCTGCTTTGTCTCCGCCGTGCTCGGGCGGGGAGTCGGTGTCGGCTGCGAGCGAGGACGTGAGTTCTTTCGAAAATGAGCTCTATGCAGTAGAGGTGGGGTATGCCCGAACTCGGGTGTGCAGCCGGCATTGTTCGGCAGGAAAAGTCCGCAGAGGAGTCATTTAAGTACATGTTGAAGCGGACGTTTCTGTAACAATCTGCCTTGAGCCTCAAAGGCTCACGAATACAGTCAAATACCTTAATTTTGACTGAAACTGCTTTCAAGACCTTGCCATCTGTCTTTTCAAGGAAGGCATTTCCTTCTGGAGGTGGATCACAGTTCAACTTTGGAAGGTTTTGCTTGCCGGTTTTTGGTTTGTTTTCCTTTTTTAACTCCTCTGGTAATTTCGGTGCCTGTGCTGCCTGACATCTGTGACCACAGAGCACAGTGCGTATTTAAGCAGAAAAAATCAAACAATGTATGGCTTGCTGGTGGTAGTATGCCCTCCAAAAGCAGGAAAGCAAAAAGGACAAAGTATTAACAAAATCAAGTCGTCTACAACGATAGAAGCAGAATCGTTTGCTCACTGGTATCCAGCTATGCACATTGCAAGTATTATTAGCTGTACAATTTGGTGGCATGGAGGTCCTGTAATCTGGTGTTTCTTATTCCTGATGGAGACAACTTTCCAATATGTCTGCCTGCATCTGCTGACTCTTTCGAAAGCAGTGACTCAGAAGTATGAACCCTGTGTCTTTGTAATCTCATAAAACTGCCAAATCGAGAAACCTGAAGATTACACTTAAATGTCAGCTCATATTATTCCAGTGATGGACCAGCAAAGGGTTTTGAAATTGTCTTACAGGAACAGAGTCGTTTTAGGAGGCAGATGTGGAAGAGGCAATACAGAAATTACACAGCCATGAGAGGAAATGTGAGAATGAGAAATAAAAATGAATGACAGATATAACAAGAGCCAAGGGAACAGGATGTCATTGTCTCACTGAAACTAAATGTGTCAGTAAGACAGTAAATAAAATAGAACTTAGCCTTATCTAATAACTTTTATCAAGTGAAACTTTCCTGTTCTGACAAAATACAAGCCACATAAGAATGCCGGATCTATCCCAGCATGTTGGCTGACTGTAAGTGATCACTTGTTTTAAACATTAACCAGAACACCCAAATAAGGATATTACTGAACCATAAACTAACAACAGATTGTCACCTTCTTCAAAAAATTAAAGCTCACTCTATTGGATCAACGGAAGAAATATTTCTGTGTTAAATGGAAGTCCTTACTGCTTTCTTCTCAGTTGCAACTTTTTGTTAGGCATTCATGGCTTAATTAAACTTGATGAAATACAAGCTGTTATTGCTGTATGTGCTAAATTTCTCATGTTATTGCTTAAAACATAATGGAATAGCTGTTTAGTAGAATGACTGGATTTATGTAGTTTGCTGTTGAAGTGACAGTGTTAAATCGTTTGGAGAGTCCTTGCTTTTGGAAACCCAGGAGGTAGTGCTAGACAAGGGGATGGATTGGTTTCTGTGATGTCTGATTTTCTCCAATATCTGTTAAGGCTTCTTTGCATGTTGTTTTTGTGGTCCAAGCAGAAGAACTTTGAAGTGAATCACATGGCCTTGCTTTCATCATCTCTAAAAGTTGCATTGACTTGCTATACAGGAAGTTTTGAGATAATTTTTTCTTCCGCCTTCACTGCATACTTGAACCACAAGAATATCCTTCCGGCATAGAGCATGTCACAACAAATTTATGATAAACCTTTGGATTCTCCCTTCCCATTGGTGAGATATGAATGTGTTTTCATAGGCGATGGATGGCTTTCCATGGTCTAAAATGGACAGTGTTATCACTGTGGATATCATAAGACAGGCATTTATGTGCCCAGTAGATAGGAGGTACCTCTTGTCAAGAGCACCTTATGAAGGCGTGCCTCTGCCTTGCGTAATGGCTTCTTAGTTTGTACCCCTTCCCCTCCTGTTCTTCCCTGACTGCCTTGGCAGTTGCTACTGAGGCCTTGAATAGTAAGAGGAAGTCGGCGGTATTTGTCATTCAGTATCTTTTTGTTGGGTAGTAATTTAGAACAATGAACTTCCTTGCAGGTGTTCTGAAATTGTTATGAAACTTAGTTTATTTTGGTTTTCTAGTTTTAGTCCAGTGGTTTCAGTAGGTGAGTGCGTGTCAGGTCTTGACTTAAGAGAATGTGACACCACATAGTTGGTTCTGGGTATAAATGTTTTTGGCCTATGAGCAGGTGGATTGAGCAACTGTGAACCATCGTGCACATCTTCTGAAGGTAAAGGGTCATATAACTGTGTTAACAAGTGCTTTTGTTCGCATGCTTTTCAAGATGCTACCCAGTTGTGAACCAGAATGTCTACAGCGTGGGATAACCTTGCACCTCTCCGCTTGCCCTATATCAATAATGATCTAATAGATCACTTTCATAAACCATTTTTATCAGACGTGAGTGATTGTTTCAAACCCCAAACTAACATCCATGTGAATCTGCTTGTCAGTGAAGACAGGTGCTTTAGCTTTCTGTCTCAGAGAAGGGCATGAATTAAAGCCTTTCCTTTCAAGATGCTGTCCTCCTACTTGAACAGACTATTTTCTAACTTCTCCTAGGTTGAATTGTAGTGGATCATATGACCATAATTAATGCAGCTATAATGGACAGTTTACCACCCAGTAGGTGGTCCTGGCATATTAACCTTAGTTTTGTTTTCCAGGTTTATTTTGATGGCTCTAACAGTCTGAATGTTGGACTTTCTGTTGGGATGGAAACTGCTACTTTTTCCAAAATCCTTCAGTGTTAAATTTCCGCCAGTAAAGTGTATATGTAAATTGAAAAGAACATGCTGGGCTACCCAACTTGATGGTATAAATGATGAGTTTGTGTTACTCTGTGAAAGAACCTTCTGCATTCAACACTATGCATTTGAATCTCACGCAACTTTTTGCTTTCATGCACTGTCTTGACTGTTTTGATAGCTTACCTAACAAAACTGTATGAGACAATATAGTAATTTCAAAGCTGTATTTCCAAGATTTTTGAAAGCTTATGATGTCATTTGAGTACCCTCAAAGCCCAATGTCATCATAATTACTGCAACACTATTTTCATAGCTGATTTCTCATCTTTCAGGTCTTTTTGCTGAAGGTGAGTGAAGCCTTGTACTCTGGCTTAACGCTGTAACACAAACAGCATGCCCATGTACTACTCATCTTTAATTTTTATTTGACTCCCAGAACACAATGAAAGTAGGCTGGCAAAGCTGTCTTGGGATAGTACAGTGTGTTGCTGCCTTAAGGAGTTGGTCTGCCTGTGAAGCTTTCCTGCTAGTATTGGTGAGAAGTGATGGCATTCACATCAAAGGAAAATCTGAGCTTTGCTCCTTGGCAAACAGTGAGGCTTAAGTACGTGCTTGGGTAGGTCCTTAGTTGTGTGAATTACTAAGGTTCTGATGTATCTAATACTGACTGTTAAGTCAGTAATTAACAAAATTAATTCCTTTGTAAGGGTTAATAACACGTAGAACTCAAATGTAACATTGCATAATCTACTTGCTTCTACTTTGTATAAGAATTTGAACTGTGTACCCAGTTTCTAAGATGTCATTAGCAATATGCATTAAAAAGAAGGATTTTTTGCTTAACTAATTCTTTGCTGCCTGCCCTTTTCCTTGTTTACTGGTTTGTCTGGAGTCTTGAGTACTCCTAGTTGCAGACTAAGGACAGCCTGCCTAGAAGACTGGATGAATCCTGATTACTTCTTTCTACCTACCTGTCCTGCTACAGTGATGTGATAAATGTGCTTTTCTCCCCAAAATTTCCATTTTGTGATTGAAAGGTTTTCCCCCTAACAACTCCATTCTGTGTGCTCAAGCTTACTTGCATGCATTTGTGTTTCTGACAGCCTTCGCTCCCTCATCCTTTACCAGGGCAAGGGTCTGTCTGTGATTCTTCTTAGCAGTCTTAAGAAGAAATCAATATGAGATCTTCCAGTGCAGTGCAAAAAGCAGCACAAGACCTTGTGCAGCTGTATCTGCCTAAAGCTGTCCCGTCCCTTTTTGCTGTTCTGCTTCTTAAACTAATTGAAAGTGACTTTAAATAAGTTACCTTCAGTTCTTTTTTTCAGTTGCTATTTTAGCTGTTTTCTGGATCTGGTCCTAGGAGGCTTTTAAATGCACACCTGTCACCTTGCTAGGGCATGGCTGATGAGTCAGATCATGATTCTTGGAGTTCTTCCGAGTCTCAGTTCTCTTGGTTCCTGTTACTCTGTTGACCTTTGACTTAAGAGGATCTTTCTTTCTCCTTTTCCACACCTATTATATTTAGAGTTCTTGCTGTCTTGCAAGTTGCTAAAGATAAAAACTGAAGCGGCTTTTCTACAAGAGCTGGCAAACTTATTCCTGTAGTCTACATCACTACCAGGTGATGGTAGTATCTCTGGAGTGGCAGCAAAGTGGATGTGAAATTGTCATCTTAATTTCTTTCTGTTAACTTCATTCTTGTGTTATTAGCAGGTTGCGGTTTTATTGTGTGTTTCTTTAGTTAGTTAGTTTGTTTTTTACAAGTCATGCCTATGACATAACACACACGTTAAAACTCTTACCAGGAAGCTGTCTGAAAACATGAAAATAGGTTGACTAATCAACATAAATAATTTTTTCTGTGAAGTATTTGTAGGATTGATTATGTTTGTCTCTAATATCTATGTATATTTAGTGGACATGTGGTTCGACTTGTACATCTCTTTTGGAAAACAGAACTCCCCTCTTCTTCCCACCTGTTCCCTAGGCAGGTATAAGCAGTAGCACTGCTAGAGTAGCTGGGCACAAAACTAATGCGTCTGTTGTAAGGGTTCCATGGTGCATACAAGCACATATGGGTCGTTCATTTGCAGCATCTGCAAATAAATACACAACTTGGAGCAGTTCATTCGCTATCTTAATTCCTGGTTGCATCTTGCAGTAATTATATATATAAATTTAACCATTGCTAAGCAGCTTACCGCTGGACAGGAATGACCTGTTCGATAAACTTGCTGTATATGTTTTTAGCTAGACTATTACTGCTATCTCGGTATATCAATGAAGTCATGGTGTAAAAAGACTGTTAAAAGCATATGAAGGTTGCCATTGGTCTTCAGCCTTTACTGTGTGAAATGTTTCTTAGTTAGAAATCTGTGTGCGTCAAAAGCCTCTGTGCAAAAATGCACATTGTATTGTTAGGCCACAAAGACTGCATTTGCTTTCAAGGCCTCCTGTTTGAGTTAGGTGGATTTATACACATTTTTTTCTGTAACTTTAGGCACTGTAACTTCAGTAGATGTTGTGCTGTCTCTCAATTCAAGATGGAAAAGGCAGTTGTATGGGTATCCTGGAAGAACTATTCTTTTTATAAATACAGGAGTTCTTAAAACTTGTTGCTATGTTTAGCACATCTGAAATTGGTATTTCCTACTGGTTGCAAAAAGCCTACATGGAAACTTTGTAATAAGTAAACGTATTTATTTTCAAGTAATCCATGCTAAGAAAGGTAACAGGATTCTTACACAGACCTAATTCTTGGAATAAAAAATAAACTTTGTGAAACTGCTTAGTTGCTGTGTTTTTATTTTTTCATTTTATAAAGCTTGATGTCTTAAAAATAACCTTGTTTCACCTGTACTCATTATGCTTTTCTTTTTTCCCCCCTCTCTTTACAGCAGTTCTGTGGTGTTCTTGGTCACACATTTATGGAGTTTCTGAAGGGCAGTGGAGACTACTGCCAGGCACAGCACGACCTCTATGCAGACAAGTGAACTGTAGAAATTCATTACTACTCCACCAAGAAGCCCCCCTAAGAGTGGTTGACCAGGATAAGAAGTGTTGAATTGAAATTGGCAGAGCATTTAACAACGGAATTCAGACCTGGATGGGGTAAACCTCAGTGCACTGCCTTTCTTTTGCCTCAGTATTACTGGATTGAAGAATTGCTGCTTCTTGTTAGGAGGTTCATTTCATTTCCCATTGCTCCCAACTTCATACTTCCAAGCACTGAGAATTTCACGTGGAGTATAGTGAAGTAGACTTCAGTTTCTCTACATCACTTCTGTCTTGGAATTTTTTTTTAATCCTTTCATAATCTTGTTGCATGTTTAACTAAATCAATATGGCCCGAATGAACCGCCCAGCTCCTGTGGAAATCACCTACAAGAACATGAGATTCCTGATCACACATAATCCAACCAATGCAACCTTAAACAAATTTATAGAGGTAAGGCCGGTACAGAATTCTTACTGTTGTATTTTTTTAATGCCTGAACAGCATGCTCTATTTACAGTTTCGTTTACTAGATGATAACTGCTGTGAAAGCCATATGAGGAGGTACTGAGGCTGTATATCGATATTTTTTAAATACTGTTGCTATGCTTCAAAGATCTGCAGACAAATCTGTTCACATATACTTTGGCCTCCACAAACGTAATTCTGAGAGTGCAGCAAAGTAATAATTATACTGTCTAGTACATGGTACATTAAGTACGTTGTTTAGGTCTGAAAACAGGAATTATCTAGCAGAGTTATGTGTCAAACAATACAAATACCTCTTAGTGATAGGAGCTCACATTCAGACTAGACTGAAGTGGTGTAACATTCCCTTGCACTTGCTGCATAGTGATACGTATTGTGGGTCAGAACCTTCCGAACAAATAACAGGATTGCAATATGCTTTCACTGTCTAGCTTCCTTCACTATTAGCAGATCATGGTTTTAGTGTAGCTTAAGAGGATCCTCTGTGTCATAGCGTCTACTTGAGTGAAATTTGTGGGAATAGGCTTACTCTGCATCCAGAGCTGCTGAAGCTACTTTAGGTGCTTTGGTACATGCTGTTGACTAAAGCCAGTGGCTTGGCATATATTGCTGGTACTGAATTTATCATCTAAACCATGTATTTAGCATGTTGGAACTATAAAGTGCGTGGTGGTATAAAGTGTGTGTGTATGCTAATAAGTTCCTTGCAAAGCTACTTCGTGGGAAGGTTCAAGTTTGCCAAGTCCCTCCTTAGCAAATTTTAGGTGTACTACAGCTACTTCTGCATTTGGTGCAGGATTATTTACAGGAAACAGAGTGAGATAACATTTGCTTGCCTTTATACTCTTACAAACAGATTAGGTATGCTTAGGCAATGCTTCAGTCATTACTGTGCCACTTGCAGTGTGACTGATGGGTTGTTGCAGGGAGAATGAAGAGGGATTGCCTTTTTTTTTTTAATGTAGGGTAATAGCAAAATGGAAAGCTGAATTTTGTTATGACAACTCAGGAACTGGAATAATTCATTGTTCTGTGCTCGTAACTCTTAACATTACGTGGTCTAACAAACCTGTTGTTTTAAGCAGAGAGAGAGAAGGGAAAGACTTGAACTTCGCTCAGAATGCTTTTAGTGAAGTATGTAGCTTTGCAAACCAGGGAGCTTCCTGTTCCTTTAAAATGAATGATCTTTTGGATATGGACTACTTGATTAATCAATATTAATCTGGATCTGATTTTAAAGGAAAAAAGTCTGATCCAGCATAACAAAACTTAATCTGAAGATAAGACTATGTTTGCAGAAAAGTTTGAAGTACCTGGCATTAGCACCCAAGTTTTTAGTCATTTCAGCTTTCTGTGTTCTTTGCAGGATGGTAAGCATTTGCATGAGTTTAGCTACTGAAAATTTTGGAATGAGTTACTAAGTTAGCTTATCAATAAAATTAAATGGTAAGTGAAGCCAGTTTACTCTTACAGCATTTTTTTTTTTCACTCCCTAGGAACTTAAGAAATACGGTGTTACCACAGTGGTAAGAGTGTGTGAAGCTACTTATGACACTGCTCCGGTGGAAAAAGAAGGCATTCAGGTTTTGGTAAGTAGTGTAGAAGCAGGGTTCAAAGCCAACCTATTTCCCTCTTCACCCTGCCCCCTTTCTCCAAAAAAAGATTATTTGACACCACCTTATTAATTCTTATGAGTGTATTCCAGCAGCTGATGGAGGAAAAAGATGTGTAGGCATCTTTTCTTGTAAGGAAAAAAAGGTTCAATTTTTGATCTAAATCATATGCTTAATGAGAACTGATTGAAAGGAATGTATTTGTAATTTTGCTATAGTTACACTATTAGAAAATTGTAGGTTTCAGTGGTTTCCTTAGTTGTCAGCTCTTTGTCCATTGTGTCCCCTCCTTTTTTTGCCTATGCATGCAGCTTACAAGAATTCTATCTATGTATTTGCAATTCTGTTTTCTAGGACTGGCCCTTTGATGACGGTGCTCCACCATCCAACCAGATTGTCGATGATTGGCTAAACCTCCTTAAAGTTAAATTTCGTGAAGAACCTGGTTGTTGTATTGCTGTACACTGTGTTGCTGGTCTTGGAAGGTGGGTGAAGTTTTAAAGATTTGTTGAATTGTCATCCCTGGTCAGACTTGTTAAGATCCAGTGCAAAAGGTTATTTGAGGCAAATGTAAAATAGTCACGTATCCAGTATTGGAGTGACCTCACACTGAGAAGTAGTTAAGATGGCAGGAAACTGTTGTATGCATTTATTAAAGGTCTTTAGGTCAAGAGATGATGCTTCTGTCACAGCTCTCACAAAGTCTACAGAATTAAGTAAACAAGTATATTCTTGTACCAAGTATATTGATGAGTGTCCCATTGATATTTTTGTCTTTTTTTCCTAACGGATTTGTGTTTTGGTGACTTGCCTGCTTCCTCTCCATCTCCATTTCAGCAGTATTGCCAGTCTCCTTGAACCAAGGGCATTGTAACTGTTAACCACAAACAAGTGGGTGGTTCTGGCACATCAAGACCAGCTTTCATCCACCACCTATTTGGGGGATGAAAAGTGTTTTCCAAAGTCCCAAAGCTGTTTGTCTCATTGCTAAGTGTCATGAAAATTTTTAGGGATAATGCTAAATATTCTCCTCTTAGCCCTGTTTAAGTTCACCGTAGTGATGAATGTTACCAAAAGAAGTCCTCTTCTGCTGCTTAGAATGATACTGGTTGGTTTTTTGTCAAAACTGGGCAGTTAATTAGTTGAAAAGATGGTCCTAGCTTTCCATCATGTAAGTTTTCTTTTAAATCCCTGAACATACAAAACCACTTACACTTACTACTAGATGCACAAGTCTTTTGCTAGTGTGTGGCATGAGGTTTTGCTTTGGTTTTTTTTTTTGGGAGTCAAAAATTGCTAAGGTATTTAAGTTTGATTTAAGTCAAGCTTTTCTAACTGAAACTGGATTCTGTCAGAGGAAGAACACTGTGGCAAACAAGGAAATCCTCAGGGGAGTGCAGCAGCCTGTGGATTGCATCTGTTCCTAAAACTTGTGACACTAGTTCTAGGATTTGTCAGTTCTTACTGAACTCAGCCCCTCTTCTGACTTCTGCTTTGGCATCCTGACTGCTTCTAATGATGACTCATTGTGGAGAATCGAAACCCATATGCAATTCTTCCCCAGAATCAATTCATTTGAAACAAATGGTTAAAGATGACTTGCATTTTATTCCTGTTGTCCTCTCCTGTACCTAAAGTCAGAAGAACAAAGCTAAGATTGGGCAGAGTTAATTTAAACCCCTATTTTATGAGAATGGCTAACTCGAAACCAGGTGATGTAATGTCTCAATGAATGGAGAAATGCCTTCTGCCTTTTCTGCTTTCCCAGAGAAGAAATACCAGATATGCAGAAGAGAGAACTAGGTAAATTATTTTTCTGAGTATGCTTTGACAAAAGCTAAACTGATTTTTTTTTTTTGAACCAGAGCTCCAGTCTTAGTTGCTCTTGCACTGATAGAATGTGGAATGAAGTATGAAGATGCAGTGCAGTTCATAAGACAGTAAGTATGACACTAACATGTAGCTGTTCCCAAGATTCAATATGTTGATACATCCTTGTGTAGTGAAGGAAATTCTGAGTGTTATTCCTGTCTTTGATGCCTTTTTTTTTTTTTTTGTAAGGTATTTAATTTAGTACATCTGGAATTGTACTGCACACAGTCCGTATTGTAGGACTTGGACCTGTGGAGTGGGTATTTTCCTGGTGAAACCAGGATTGGTACATAATTATTTGAGGAGATTTAAAACCAAAACAACCATTAACAAGCCCCCTAACTTTCAGTTAGATTTGCAGCGTTTTCTTTATTTATTTTACATATGAAAGGCAGAATACCTTTGGAATTTAGGTTCTGTTTTCTAGCCAGGACGAATACTTATTCATGTTGGTGGATCTTTCCTTCTGTATTAGGTCAAAGTGTGCTGTAAAGTTCTTCCTAGTCTTTTCTGATGGTCTACTGAAGGCAAATAATTCCTTGGATTTTTTAATCAATGTATGTAAGTTGGATGAGAACAGTTTTAGTCTCAATGTTTTAATTTCCCAGGCTTCAGCTATATTTAAAAGAAGCTGCATCCATTATAAACAATAAGAAAATACTTGTTGCATAATTGCCAGACCTTTGAAGAACTAAATTCAGCTTGTACTGGTTGCATATGAAATGAGGAATAGGAAGTCATGTACATACTCCAAACAGTCAGCCAACATATACCTTTTTTTCACATACTTACTGTTTGAGAAAACAAATAAAACTCAATTTCTGTTCAGCATCTTATGGGAACTTTAAATGTTTATGTACTTTCTTACTATTGTAGTGTTCCTCATAATTATTTTAAGAGAATGAATAACTTCAGCTCTCAAGACGACCATCTTGCATCTGCTCTATAGCTCTCTTTTAAAGTTTCTTCTAAAGATCTTAATGTAAAATCTCTGGCTTGTGCTTATCATAGGCTAGAACACTGTCTAAAATGCTATGTACTCCTTTGAGCATGTGGTCCAGTGAGGTATTTGTGAAAGGAAGCTACCACCCTCTTTCCTGGCGCTTAACTTCCAATTATCCCTATTTTGGTTACAGCCTTGACTTAAAGGTGGCTTTTTTAAGCGACCTAAAAATATTTTTCTCTGGTTGGTGATATTATGTCATTGGGCAGTAGATTAATGTTCTGTTTAAAATCTGTTTTTCTCTACCTAGGAAGCGGCGTGGAGCTTTCAACAGCAAGCAACTTCTGTACTTGGAGAAATACCGCCCCAAGATGCGTCTGCGCTTTAAAGACTCCAATGGTCACCGAAATAATTGTTGTATTCAGTAAAGCTCAACAGCCTATAGTACTTCTTTGGAAATAAAGGACGGAAACTAGAATTAAGCAGACTGCATGCCAAAGACATCAGTCTGGTATTTTTTAGTAGTAAAGGAAGCTTCCTTAGGAGTATTTATTAGGCTAAAGGCTCAGTAGAAATGCAACTTCTATGTTTAGATAAATATCTGTCTATTTGGAGACCCAGTAAATGTTTTTGCTGTACCCTGTTTCTGAGCTGTCTCCTTGTTCATTAATTATCAGATGAAATATCCTTTAATCATGCCATTGAGTCTTACCGACCTAGTTTCAACTACTAAAAATTGGGGTACTAAAATAAATCAATCTGTAGAGAGATTAGGTGCCAAAACACCCAGCATATCAGCTACATGTTTCTCCTTAAAATGAGCATAGTTCTAATGATGTGAGAACTACCAGCTTATCTGGACCTTACTATCTTTTTTTCTACAGTCATTTCAATATTGAAGAATATGGCCTCTAAAGTAGTCTTGCCTGCTCACTGTATGTTTTGTCTCCCACAATCGCACTAGAATTATCAGGATTTGCACAGTCTGTCTTTTTAATACTATGAATTACAGCAGTTTTTTACCCCTGCATTCGTACTTCTGTTTCCTGAACCTCTCCATTTTACAAGTCATTACTCTGGTTATTCATGTAGAAGATCTTTTAAATTGTACAGAAGCACACAAGTCTTTAATGTCTCCAGACAAAAAGCCTTACAGTAAAATTAATGTTGGCACTTCACGTGCAACTTAACAGAGGGCCTGAAAAGGTTGGGAGGGGCTATTTAATATTTCTAGTAAAATGTTGCCTTTGTCTTGTGCAGGAAGTATAGAATATGCCCTTTACTTTAGTAAATATTTTTTTAAAATGTAGAAATGCTTTGTTATTGTAGCTAAAAATTCTTAATCAGAAAATTTCTGAAAAATCTTGTAGTTTTCTTTTACTGTACCTATTGAGAGTTGTTTACCAACTATTGCTTTGTTGAAAGTGTGATCTTTTTCTTTTCTTTTTGTTTTTCCTCCTTGAGTTTCTGCTATGACTTGGGCAGACCTCTGTAATATTTTGTATGCCTTTCAAGCTGCGTAACTTAATATTTGGATACTTGATAATTTGTTTTATTATGTAATTGATAAAATGGTGATGTGTATTAATGTTAGTTCAACCATATATTTATACTGTCTTGGGAATGTGTGGTAATAGTTCTGTGGGAGAAATACTTTTGCCAGTGTTCACCAGCTTGTAAAATCTAGTGCGAGAGCTTAAAACATCTAAATAAATACTGAAATGCACTTACGAAGTTTGCTGAAATGCCCATCACTTTCACTTATTTTTGTGTACTTTGTCAGCAATCTTGGGGTGCCTAAATTCAGAATCTAGTCAGGCATCTGTTTTCTTCTTTTTTTTAAATCTGGGCCTGAATGTCCCCCTTGCTGTAATGTTTGCTGTTTGTTTTACTCATAAATAAATGTGGACAAAAATTAATGGCAGAAAGTACAGTATTTTGTCATGTAGCTTACTTGTGACTTGCTGTCCCCAGTACTAAAAAAGGTTACTTGCTTAGTGTTCTTGAAGCTGTTTTCGAAGTAAAGCAGAAGAAGTATATATGCATCAGTAAAGCTTGGAGAATACTTGAATCAGTACCATTGGAATTCAGGTAAAAATAGTATGATAGAGTGCTTCATTGTCAAGACTGAAGCCATGTACAAACAGAAGATGTCCCAAAAATTGTGTGAGCAAAGACCTGTTATGTGAGTTTCCAGAGTAGTGACTAAATTTCCTGACGAGAACTGGAAGGTGCTCTTCGTAGCCAGCTGAGGTGATCAGTGCTCGTATCTGCTTAAACTATGGTTATACATCTCTTCCTTTCTAAACAGTGAGGTGGGAACATAGTATCAGTCAGTGAGATTTCTGAAGGATTGCTATTGGAAAAGTTACAGCCTTGTTATAAAGAGCACTGTATTATTTAAAAATGCCTGAAAGAATATAACATAGCGCAATCTTTAAAATAGTAAAATAAACTTTGGATCATCTTTCCTTTGGAAGCTGAACGTGCTTTAAAAGGTTTGTTTAATGGAATACAGCTTCATTTGACTGAGGAAATGAGATCTTTTGGAATGACATCCAAAGTCAATGTTTCTGTTGTCAAGATGGACTAGATTATAGGAACAATGGCAAAGACAAAATCTTCACAAATTCTGTAACTCATCAGTACAATGGGCTGATTGATGTAAATACTGGTTTAACACAGTATCCAAGTTAAAAATCCTGATTTGGTCACTCATGAAAGTAGGAGAAATCTGTAAAACAACTACAAGTAAAATGCCTGGAATTTTTCACTTAAAATTATTAATGCAATTTCTGTACATAGGTCAGAGTTTGTTCTGTCTTTAGAGAATTCATCATGGGTGAGTAGGGTTGTGTTTCACTTAAGAGCTCTAACACGTTAGTGATGGAAGTTTGGTTCATTGTACTCTAAACTTGAGACTGAGCTTGACTTCAGTTGATTTCAGTAAACAAGAGGAAACATTTTCATGAGCATGTGTCTGTTTAAAGCAAAAAGTCAACTTCTGAACTTTCCCTGTTTAGCCATGACTAAGGAACAGAAAATCTTTCCCTCTTTTGTAACAATTCTGGTAGTTTTCAACAGTACTTGAATTGTGAAGATAAGATAGCAGATGGAACTACATAAAACAAGTTGAATGAAATTCCATGTAATTTGTGTGTATATATATCTATGTTTGTGTTTTTTGTTTTTTTTTTTTTTTTTACAAATTCAAGTGAAGAAATGCTTAAACAGAATTACTGTATCTTAAGGCTAATGCCTGGCATGGAAGACAGACTTTTAATGTAACATTTAATTTTGGATGCTTAGAATGAGTGCGTAACTGCTTTGCTCCCTCAAGAGGTATGTTGTAGTACATTCTTGTCATCTGCTAGACTGGTTTTGCTGGGGACTTAATGGCTTATGTAATGTGGTTTGTAAATGGTGGTAGTATTTACAGGATTCCTTAGCATGTAGCAGAAATGTTCATGGGAAATGGGTGAGAGGGAGCGTTTGCAATTAGTGCAGCAGAAAACTGATAAATTCCCTATATTGTCCTGTCATGTGGTTACTAAAAAATGCTGAGGAAAGGTAGTCAAACAAGATACTTTGGTACTTATTATCCAAAATCAGGTGTAAAATGGAATGTGATTTTCTTGAATCTGATTCTCAGAAGTGCTGAGCAGTCAGTTTCAACTTAAGTCTGTAAATACTGTACTTAAATATATATGAAATTATGTAGAACTGTGCTTCTGAACAGTCCTGAACCATTTCAGACTCTTCTCAAAACTAATTAATACTTCTGGTTGCCAATCTCTCTGTCTTGAGTTCTGGGTGTATAAAAATCCATTCTAGACCTTACACTGGTGGGGCAGTTGTGGAAATAAGCAGTAATTTATGAAGTAATCAGATCCATCTGCATTATTGCAGAAGAGACAGTGAGAAAATGTGTAATTCGGTATTGAGGATGAATCCTAGGTCAGACTTAGGATCTTGGGCAGCAAGAAAAGTAGTAAAGCACTGCCCATTTATGTGAGCATTGTTTATCCTTAAAAATGAGATGGGGGAAAAATCTTCTGTAATTAAATAAATGTATTTAAGAGGGCCAGACTGAGGCCCTTACCTTAACTGTTTTTAAGATTCTGAGTGCTTGACGGCAGCATTAACAACATTGGTTTTTATTTTTTTTTAATATGTGCAACATGATTTAAATAATTACTGAGAGATAGTACTCAAAGCAGTATTTTAGATTTGCTGGGATTGCGCTGTATCATTAATAAGGAAGTATTTTCTGACAGTATTGGGAAAGTTATCAAACCAGAGATAATGTTGTTGCAAGCAGATTACTATTATCTTTTTGTATGTATTTTTGTAATCCCACTGTAAAAGAAAAAAATCAGTTATACTTCACAAGTTGAACTCAAATCTTAAAATCAGGCTGAAATTCTGTGGGCTTTATTAATAGCTGGGAGGGACTTAACTGAAGAAATACAGATTTTTACACATAAGTAGAAGATTCCCTTACACTTAGTGAAAGGAATTTTGCACTTCTCAGGCACATGTCTCAGATCTCCTATGCTAAGAGATACCTAAAATAGGTTAGATGAAGAGCTCTGTAAAGGGAGTGCATGGAATGGCAAATTCAGTTTGCAGTGTTGGTATCTACAGGTAGATTAAATAAATTTCACCTAACTTCTTAAAGTGCAATAGTTCAAAGTGTCAGGTAAAGTATTTCTTTCCACATACTCTGCTCTTAATGTGTAATAACCATTGACAATTATAATTGATTTTTTTTATTGATATGGGTTTATGCTACACATAACCACAGCAAGTGGCATTATTTTTGTCTTGATAGTCATGTGCATGACTGCTGTTAATTCTAATACATACTGTCCTAATGCATTGATAATTACCTCAATAACAACACAAGTTACTTATCAGTGGAAAGCCTCTTTGTGAGGTAATAGTGTTTAAACAGTGGTCTGACAAGAAACGATAGGGACAGTGCCAGAAGATCAAGTTGCCTGCTTCAATTTCTGATTGAAATGAGAACTCTTAAAGTGTAGCTGAAGAAAATCAGATACCACAGTGTTTAGATACGTAGGAATGCTCAAGACAGAAATACTCACATAGCAGACATTCAGTCTCAATACTACATGTAACCTGTGTCCGTAACAAAACCTAAATGTATGGAATGGGTATTTTCTAGTGGGCTGGATTCTTAATTTCACTTTATTGGTGGAGTAACAGCAGTAGATGATTCTTATCCATCATATAAATTTGCACATGCTTTATCATCGAGTTTTACTGATGTTTGTTCTGAAGAAGACAGAACTTGAATTACATTTGGACTTTAGAGGAGCAAGAATTGAAGGTGATAAACTCTTCTTCCCTATTCATAGAACCATAGTTACAATAGGATCTGAACAGGACAGTGCCGCTCAGCATTGTCATGCACTTCCGCAGTGCTAGTAGGAAGCTACACACATCTTAGTTTGCTTTCTTCAATTCCCCAGTAAACCTGTGTGTCTTTAGGTAGGGCATGCAAACCCTGAACTTGCCTTTAAAATTTCAATTCAACTCTATAACAGCTTTCAGTTCATCATAGTAAAAGCACATAAAGACAGGGGGGACATAGATGTGCAAAACCATGGAGTTCCCTCATACTGCGAATACAATCGTCCCTTCACACTTGATATACAAGGTTTTCCACAGTAACACATCCTCTGTCTATCCCACGGATGGACTACCCTACTCTCCTCTCCACAGCTTTGTACAGCAGGAATCTTAATTATTCCTGCATTCTAACTGAAGTTCCTTGTAGGATGCTATGCAAGATGGGTACCTGGCAGGAGTTATACACCCTTGATGCTCTTGGATGCTACCTCAGGCCACCCTACATGGAGTGTTTCTGCACTATGTCTTTATTCAGACAGAATTTTGCTAATGAGCAGACTTTTTTCTAGGCAGACACTTGGTGGCTGTTTCCCATTTTAATCAGTGGGACAATTTTATAATATTCAATCACTTTGTGTTGTTAAGGAGGTTATCCTGATGGAGAGCATACAAACTTCCCCATATTTGTGTTAAATCACAAGCTTTTTTATTTCTCCCATTCTCAGGCTTCATTCAGTTGTCTGATCTTGAGTTAGCTCTTTGCTGCATAAGGCTTATTTCATACCTTGAGAGTCTTTACCTCCCAAGTTTTTGACTTTCTTATTTTGTTCCTGTTTTCTCTATCCTGAAATTTTTGGTAATTTCTATTTCAATTGTCTACATCTCATCAAAACTTCCTTCTGGACTTCCTTAATTGCTACCTGATTTTCATCACTGGAAAAAAAAATTAAGTACTATTCAATGGCACTTGGTTCATATTCCTGTCTCAATTGTCTTTCACCTACCTAGAGTATTTATGCTACTTTGAAGTTGGGTCTCAGTAAATTCTATTAAATGGCAAGCCCTTTGCCTTGGAAAAGGTTCTGAGCCAAGTCCAGGAAGGGAATTCGAGAGAATTATCACATATTATTGGGTTGAAGCATTGGGATATTTTTGAAGGAAATCCCCTAACTGCACCATTTAGAACATAGAGTAATTTAAATTGGAAAAAACATTAGGAGGTGATCTAGTCCAACCCCATGCTCAAAGCAGGGATAACTTCACAATTAAATCGGGTTATTTAGGAGCCTATATAGTCAAGTTTTTAGTATCTTCAAGGATGGAGATAACAGCTCCTTCCCAGTATCTGCCCCCCAGCTGAAAACTCTTCCCTTGGGAGCTAGTTGGAATCTTCCCGGATGCAATCTTCCTGTTTCTCACTATTTTTCACTGTGACCTCCAAGACACGCTCTCTCTTCCTCTCTACATTCATCTTCTAGGTAACTGAGACAGTGGAAATTTCCCTGCTCAGTCTCATGGCAAGGGTGAACAAGCATAGTACACTATATGCTCCAAGCCTCTAATAATATCAGTGACCCTCCACCAAGGTTCATTCGAGTTTGTCAGTATTTTCATTGTACTGGGGAACTGGACACACACTACCATATGACTGCCTTCACAGAAGATAATAATTAAGGTAAGTAGTACTAGAGTGAAATCTCGGGTATTCAGAGAATTAGTAACTAGCACCAGTTCCATAGACAACTGCCCAAATTAGTTTCAGACATAAGTCTAAAAGGTCTATTTTGTGCTGGCTATCAAAGTTTGTTTTCCTCTAGCACTCCAAAACTTCATTCGAGCATTTTTTTTCCTGTTTTACACCAGTCTCTGCAAATAACTGCAACTCTGTCTTATTTTCTGGGATAAAATGTCTTCTTTTCAGTCTTGAATCTGTGTATTCCATTGGGTAATTCTTAATAGCTTGTAGCTTCTCCACCTTTTACCTCTCTACAAAAATCTACCCTTAGTCAAAAAATCAATGGCTAAACATCCTTTGTCTCAGAATCTTGCCTTTGTCCACCTGGCTGTATGGTTCATTTTAAAAGCCTCAGTCCCTTTCACCTGTGGAACTGAATGTTTTTCTGCTGCTTTCTAGAGTAGGACATGAAACTTCTGTTTGATCCAACAACCAGCAGCTGCTAATGAGTCCTTTTGTAGGGAAACAGGACGATCTTGTCGTAAATTTGGTGAAAAGTGTGTAAGGGGGCACATATTACTGTTCCCGTACTAACTAAAGCAAGGAAAGGTAGGCAGTTAAAGGGAAAATAGTGTCAAATCAGATATTCTTAATCAAAATATGTGGATTTCCATTATGGGACTAGAAAATTTCAGATTATTGACTGTCATTGTTCTGCATTTGAAAAAGTCAATTCTTATTACTCAAGAAATAGAAAAGATCTGAGGAACTAACAGTTTTAAATTTTGCTGAAGATATAATTCACAATAACTTACAATAGACTTCAAACGAGCTAACTATGGAGCCTCGTGAACTAGTGACACTGGCAAATCCCAGGTACTGTGAACAGTGTCTGCTGTTCATCCTGGGAAAAATCATGGCAAGCGTGGTATGAAAAGCAGTTATCTAATAATTAAGGTGTGCCAATGTAGTAGACTCTTTCAGAAAATACTCATCAGAGAAAAAAGAGCTTGTTCAATGTTGTAAATTCAGCAGGTAAATGCAACTGGTGCTGTAGTATGTATACTTCAATTTATTTCAGAAGTCTAACTCTGCTTTGTATGACATTTTAAGTTATGCAATTTACAAAATAAATGCAGCACTTGGATTTAGAATCATTTAAATCAAGTACCTTGCAGATGAAAGAAAGATGTTCCTGTGAGACATCGTCTGAATAGTTAATGGTCTACTGCTGTAACATATCTCAAGATTTTTCACAGTAGCAAATACTGCCCTACAGCAAGGGAGAAAACCTGCTTGTCCACCACCAAACCCAATACATTCTTTACCCAGATAAGTATATGGAGCAATCTAACTCCTTTCCACATTTTGCTAACCAAACAACTAGTAATTAACACTCAAAAGTAAGCCATGTGTAAGACCAGTGTGATCATAATCTGACTGCATATAGCATATTTTCAAAAATCCCATTTAGAACAAAAAACATGGAAAGACTCTAAGGAATATAATTCATTAACCTCTTGGGAAGAGTTACAGCTGAATAGACTTGGAACTATAAGCAAAGAAATTACCTTCTACTGCTTTTTCTTGTGTTCAGGGCACTAGGACACTGTTTTCTGAAAATAAATACGTTGCTTTCCAATGGAAACAACTTGCAAGATCTGGACTACTACCAAGTAGCTCATGTGTAGAGGGACGACATGATAAAATATTGCTAGGAAAGATAGCAGATGGTGCAGTTGTAATTGTGTACACCTGGTCTGTCAGTGTATACAAAGACCTCTGTAATACCTATGAAATTTGCTATTGGGGTGCATTTGGTTTTTTTTTTCTTTTTATGCTAAACTGCAACATGGGTGCTACAGATGGGCAAGTTGATTACATAAAGGGAGTGGCACAGTGTGATCACAGCAAAAAAAAGTGCACAAACTCTGTTAAACCGAGATGGGTCACTGGAGTTATGTGACTTCTGACAGTGTAAAGAAAAAACTCAATAGAGCAATGAACAATGATCAGATTACCAGCAATGCTTTCCCTGCTGCTTGTGTCAAAAGTAATGAAATCAGAAGGGCTGAATGCTGGAAAATCTGAGCAATGTAAATTGCGTTTAACTGAATTTTGCTTCAGAAAGTAATTTCTTTTCTTTGTATAATGTCAACAGTATTTCAGAGGGTTAGCACCTTGTTGGAAGTCTGTGCCTAAAAAGCCTTTGAAGAAATTAGTGTAACAAGCCCAGTAGCTCAGTTCTGTGCCATCATAAGAATTCAGGGGTTTTTTTAAAGATGCTTGCTTTGGAAAGGAGAGAGTACCTTCTCAAACTGGGAAAGTACAGGAAGAAAACTGGAAAAAACCAACTTGTGGTAATGTGCATAATTGTAACTTTGGAAGGGCAGGGAGAAAAAAAGAATGTTGAGTAGGTTAAAAACTGTCCTCCACTTCAAAACTGTTTTGCTGCAACTACCTTGTGTAATGCCTGTAAATACTGCTGTGTTACCATGCCTTCAGTTTAATGCTTCCTTTCTTCGTGCGATGGTAGCAAGAGAAGTACTTAATGTATTTCAGCCTTCATGGCACCACAGAAGGCCCTAGAGAATACAATCTCACAGACTCAAAACAGAATTGAAAAAAAGAAACTAAAGGAAACACAATCCATTTTAACTTCCTCATTTTTTTTTGTCCATACATCATGTTTGCATTTAATAACAAAATACTAGGCATATGTAAAGGCAGTGCTAATATAGTAATTCATAAGATAATTCCAAATTTGATTTTTAGAAATAATATTAAAAATCAGTTTCTCTTTTGGAAGTGTTGAAACTTGGTATATGCAAGGACCAGCCTGCGCTGCACTTCACGCCAGCCATCAGAACTGAAAGCAGTGTAACGAATGCTGCATTCAGCTAATGCTGCAACACAAATTGGGAAAGACAGTCCTGCTCTTTGATAACATTATGCGAAGACCAAATTACTCCAGATGCTGATGTCCCGACAAACACACACCGTGACAGCCCCTTAGGTGTCGATTTGTACGAAAGTGCGCCACAGGTCCTGCAGTGCACACGGAGAAACTGTTACGAGGAAAAGAGAAGGAAGGAAAACGCGCCTGCACCAACAGGCAGCACGAGACATGTCTGCCCAGGACCGACCGACTGCGGAGGCTTTTCTGCTCAACATGTAGGACCGACGAACCTGGCACACCAAGAGCTGAAGGAATCTGCCCGGGGCCGCTGGCGCACAGGACAGATTAACAAGCAGGTTGTGTAATGCGGCTGCACCGAGGAGGGGGGTGGCAGCTGCTCTCCGAAGACAACAGGCCACATCATTACACACGCACCGGTCACACCATGTGCGTCGTCAGCCAAGGCCTTACGGAAAAAACCCGCGGACCCTCCCGTGGACCCGGCCCAGCCCGGCCCGTCAGCATGGCCGGGCCCGTGGTTGCCACCGGGCGCCCCTCGCTGTTGCGGCCCCCGACTCCAGCGACGGTGCCCAGGACACCCCCGGCTCAGCCAGGAGGGCTGGTTCCGCTAAAGGGGCCTCTCCGGAGCTTGTCGGGGCCGGGGCCACCGGCACAGCTCACTCCCGGCCCGGGGTCCCGCGGCTCT
>VZTI01001107.1:986373-1016530 GCA_013397865.1 Struthidea cinerea | reverse complement strand
TCTGCCTGGGCGCGGCCCCGCGGCGCCGGCGCGGTTGTTGCGGAGGCTGCGACCCGCGGGCCCTGGGCCGGCCGGGCCCGGGCTCCTCGCCCGGCCACCTGACATGGCGCTTTGGCCCCGGCCTTGCTGCCTGCGGCGGCCGCTTCCGCCCCGTGTCCGTGCAGGACCCTGCCGCAGGCTCCTTGGCCGGAGCCGTGTTGCTGCTGCAAGCTCTCCCACATCGCCTTCCCTGCTGCTTGTGTCAAAAGTAATGAAATCGCTGCGTTTTGACCCTTCTACTTTTGTCCCATCTCATCCCTTGAGCCGCCGATGCCTAGTTGTCCCATACAAACCAGAGAAACAATTACCAATTTAGACCCTGCTGTTCTTGCTTTTGGTCTGACCTGTTCCAGGCGCCTCCTCCTGTCTTTTAAACTTAGCATCACCAACAATTTCTGTGTTCAACTCCTGTGTATAGTACCTACTGTAGGAAATGCGGGAGAAAATGTGGTCACCAGCAGTGCTGTGGGATTCAGTGGCCTGGTGGTATTTCTGGGATGAGGTGCTCTTTCTGAGGCAGTGCGCTTATTGCTTGCTACTGGAATGCAAATAATAACTCTCAGGCCTTAGAAGAGCCGTCGTTCGTATGATTGTGAGCGTTCACTCTGTGTGATGTGCACAAGGGAGACCCGTTAGAGCCGCGCGGGGAGTGTTTGCATGAAGAGTACTCTGCGGCATAGGTTAAGTTAGTAAAAATAGCCTATAGAGGGAAGCGTAAAAACGAGTAAGCAGAGACAGGAATGGGGGCTGACAGGAGCTGTACCATGGAAATTGTAGTTGTGCTGTCTTTATATAGTTGTTAATTCATGATGTAATTTTTATACATTTGCTTTTATAAAAATGGATGCTAACATTGCTAAATAGTGGAAATATTTTAGGATTAAATGTAAGTATGGTAAACATATGGCATCTCTAACACCACTAATTCATGGTTTGTTTTGCTTAATAAATTAATCTGTTATGGTTTGGGACACAATGTAAGGGAGACCTTGAAAACGTGGGTTTTTATATTTCTTGGAATAGTTCCAGTGGTGTTTACACTTAGTGTGTATCCCTTAGTGAAACTCTTCTTTTTGCTGTACCAAGTAGCTTCTGCTTTTAATTTCTATAGTTGGCTTTAAAGATTATGCATTAATTATGGAGTTCTGAACACCTACATTTTTTTCAGCTGCTGGTGCCTGTTACTCAGTCATTCAGTTTTTATGTGCATTTTAGATTTGCAAACTGAAAGGGTACCTAACTACAAACCATGTTGGGTAGATTTAATTCAACACAGTTAGCTGAGGTAGTTCAACGCAATGGTAAGGTGCTTTGAGGAAAACAGAAACTCTAATAATTCTTACCTGGCATATTTCTGCAACCTCTCTTAAAAAGAGGCTCACCTTTACCACTTGTGTTGTGCTAAGAGTTGAGCTGATGAATTTTTTTAGTTGTTATTTTAATTTTTTTCCATTAATTTTTCCTGGTCAATCTAAATATTCTTGAATCCAAGCTTTAAGGGGAGAGCCATGTTACATTAGAAACTTATTTTTATGGGAAGGGCATATTTTTGAAAGGTAATATTATGAAGTAGCAATGATAAAGTTCACTGAATTGGGATATGAGAGTTCATTTTATTGAAGCAAAAAGTGAAAAATACGGACAGCTTGTCATATCCTCCTGAGTGGTGTCAGTATAGCTACATGATGGATGGCATATTTCTGTGAAAAACTTCACAAGGCTTAGCCATTAAGCTTTTAACTATTGCTAAAAAAAATCCCAACAAACAAACCCTAATTCTAATAGGTGTTTCCAAATGAATCATTATGGGAGAGACACTGACAAATTCAAAAGGTATTACGAGTGAAATTACTCTCTTGGGTGACTGACAAATAATCAGTGTAACCTGTTACGCAGCTTAGCATTTTATAATATGTTCCAGCTGAAAATACTTGAAACAAGTATTGAGGAACCTGAGGGTGGAAGAGTTCAAAAGAATAGCAGTAGTGATGGAAATATAATCTGTCCTCATCTTTTTCTTTTCGGTGAAATGTCTCTTGGTAGTGAGCTTACAAATTCCCAAGGTATATACAGCAATGGAGAGATTCATAAAATTATGTATGATGTTTGATTATGCCTAATTTTTGTGGTGTTCAGGAGTATTCATTGGTGGGACAGTCCAGCAAAGAAAAACAGAGTACTTAATGTTTCACAATGTAGAAACTTTGCATTTCACATTTTACATTTGTGTACTCCACATTTCACAGTGTAAAGATGTTTTTTGACATAACACAAATTTTAGTGCAGCATTGTGTGCCTCTTTGAGCTATAAAGTGAGGGTGAGAAAGGTATTTTTTTTTGAGGAGAGGTTATACTGTTCAAAACATAACTGTTAAGATGATTTTCAATGATATGATATTGTATGATTAAGAAAAGGTTTCTCTATTCTCTCTGCATTTCTTTGCTTCTAATTAAATACCTTGTTTGAAATTTATTTTTCCTTTCTGTTCACTGAAATGAGGTACAGTTATGGCTGGTAAATGTGTTTTAAATAGAGAAGGTTTAGTAAAGCAAGTATCTTGAGCTGTCTTTTCTGATAGCATGATAGCAAGTAGTAAGAGATCTGCTCTGTCAGTGAGGGGAGCAGCACATAACTTTAGATTCTAATTAGATTTTGGGAGGTGATTATTATTTGTTATGTCTGTTGAAATTTTAGTAGCAAGGGGTTTGTGTTGGTGTCTGAAGACTTCAGAATGAGGTAAACACAAAAATAGTGTAGAAGAGCTTCTTAACAATGAATGAAATGCTCAGATTCACATTTCTTGTTTTTTGGTCTTTAGCAGGGCTTTGTTTTGGTGCCACTAAAAGCTAGATGTTAAATTTTAAATGAGGGATTAAATTAATAAATAATAAGTAGGGGATTTACATAAGGGAACAGGTGGTGTGCAGATACCTAATGGGTTGATGTTTTGGCATATAAGTTTGCCGGTGTACCTGGCCTTCCTTTACAGCAATATTGATGTTTCAAATAAACCTGTTTGCCTACATGTTCCTGTTAGGCAGGTTTTTGCCAGTGTCCTGTTTTTTGGGGAGATAGGTGAATGAGGAAGGTTAAATTTGATGATGCTTAAAGACTAAAGCTCAGTAAGCCATATTCTATACTAGTGTTGTATCTGCTTTTTCTTTGAGAAAGGACACTGAAATCTTCTTTTAACAGTTCTGAACATGTTTCTGGGGCTGGATGGCAGTTCATATGCTCGTAAATCACTTTGCTTGTTCTGTCAAAAATATTTTGTCAGTTAATTTAATTCTTGAAGACTGCCCCAAATGATGGGATTTGAGCCAATAAGAACCAGATAAGAAAGGACATTGGTGTGAAAGTTGTAAACTCACCAAAAAGTTGTCAAGTTGATGTCTTCTTACTGCCACTGGCTCTGATGCACTGTCTGGTACTGATTTTCTCTTTAATCCCATGATTGTTTGTACGGTGAACTCTGTTGGGTAAAATCTCTTGCTAGAGAACACGTGGGTCTCAGTTCTGGCTTTTGGTGCCGTAATATCCACGAACATAACGCATGCAGCTTCTAGTGCCTGAATCATGGCAACATGGATACATGGCAACTTAGCATTAATTCAGTTAGGTACTTGCGGCCTTAAACTTTAAAGTTTGTGTAGGAGAATGACAGTAAAACGTGCATCAGGACTTTGAAGTAGCATTGTTTGGTAGGTGGGTTTTGTCAAGGTGTCAGTGAGTCCAGGGGGTGGTCTGACAGCACAGTTCCAGGGAACTAAGGTAGACATTTCATACCTTGAGTGCTTCTTTTGGGTACAGTAGTTGCCACACAACGTGGGCAAAGGATTTTTTTTTTTTAAGCTGTCTGTGTTAATAGCTAATTGCATGCCAATTAAGGTGCTGTTCCCCTCTTTTGGTGAAAAGTTTTTGTCAGTTATTGTTACTTACTGATTCTTCTGTAATAGTGCTGAGTCAGCTTTTCCCATTTGTTTTGAGATCTAAGGTGCTAGTCATCCAAATGACTTGTTCCTTTTGTTTACTCTCCTACCAGAGTTTACTACTTGAAGAAATAAATATAATATGGATATTTTTAATGGAGTCTGTTACTGTTGTTATGACTAGTGCTTGCTGTTGGTCATTTGGTGTGCATAAGCACAAGGTCCAAAGACCAGGTCTTGTATTTTGAATGTTGCAATGCTTCCTACATAGTCCAGTCAATAACTAGATGTACAAAAGCTTTTAAAAGCACTAGACAGATTCAGTGAATTGGAAGCGACAGACACTATTCAGAAAAGTACTTCAGTGAAATGGAAGGAATTGTAGCATTGCCATGCTGTCTTCAGCAGTTTCAGACTCACTTATTCGGGCAGGTCAATAAAGCAGATAGGTTATTCAACATCTGGGATTTTGAATATCCTAAGTAAGCAGTGTGAGATTGTTTTTTGGTTTTTTTTCTCGTGTTGGGTTCCTTCAGGTTTTTGCCTCGCCTTGTTCCCAATTCCGGCAATTCTTTTTTTGTGAAATTTCTTTGTAGAAATGTTTTATTTTTTTGAAGTCCAACTGCTGAGGCTTTCATAAACCAGATTTATTTTAAAATTGACAATCATTAAACGTACAGAAGCTTCTATTTTATGTTACAAACTTTAAAATATAAGCTAAAATATGAAAGTCAAGTTTAAAAGGTAAGCTGATATATTAAATTCACCCCCTGGGCAGAGAGGGAAGGAAAGAGCGTAATTACAGTGAAACCTAACATTTGCTTAGTAAAATAAATGATGTGGGAGTACTGTAAAAACAGAACAAAATGAATGTAAAGGAAAATAAAAGAAAAATAATAAAATATCAAGACAAATGTGTCTAACATATATCCAAATATGTAGCTGAAAAATGAAACACTTTCACATGCTGATGTTTAAGGGAGATTTAATTTAAAATGGCTGTCAAGAGTATGCTTGGGCTGTCCACCAGCTAAGTAACACGCAGGATGCTTGGTGGTAAATACAAATTGTAATCGCTCCTGCCTGAGGTGGATTTTAGATAACATGGTAGAAACATGCGGATGCAGTTGGATATCTCCAATAAATTATTTTTCTCTGCTGTGGTTAAGAAAATAATACAACAGGAACTTAAGTAATTCTCTGCCTCTTTCACAAACAAACTAAGCAATGAAAAAGCTTAAAGATGTACAGCATCTCTTGTCCAGTTTCTAGTCTTCCTTCCGTTCTAAGATTAGTTTGGAAGAATATGCTTGTTTGAGATCTCAGTTTCTTTTCTTAGCAAGTGATCATTCTGGCTATTTACCTTTTAATTTTAGAAAGTAATGTAGAACTGTTGAAGTTGTAATGAAAATATGGTAAATGGGGAAAAGATGAAAATGTGCTGTGGCAGATCCTATAGCATTTTAATTTCATACCAGGTTTGTTGGGATTTGAGGCAATATTATGGCATACCTAGCTTAATAAACTAATTCAACAATGGAAGAAATTATTTTTTAACCTGAAAGACTCAGACTGTAAGAGAAAACAATGTTGAGAGCATGAAGAAATTTTATGGTAAACAATGTGGGCGAAATTCTGGAAGTCATATTTGACTGTAGTGCTTTCTAACAGGGCTGTTTATAGTGTTGGATCACTTAATGATGACAGATGTTGGTTGGTGAGTTACTTTGTAATTGTTGCAGTGCTACTTCTGTAATTGTTGCTCCTGTTTTTGCAGTGGAGGGGCTGATAGAAAGAAATCAGTTTCAAAAGTGTAAGAGAAATGTATTTAGGGAACTGAGGAGAATGCTCTCTATACTTTAAGCTTTTCTTGATGGTGAACTCTTCTTTTACCCACACTCCTGTATGTTGCCGTGCTGCAGTCTCAGTACTTGCCCTGATGCTCCAGGAGCCAGTGGGCGGGAGAGGTTTCTCTGAGCTTGGCTGTGACTTGCTCCTTTGCCTCATTTATGAGCACTCCTTACTGGTTCTGCATACATAATACTTTTCATGTTCTGTTGCTTCTGATTAGCTACCCAGTGAGAAAACACTTGTGAGTTACTGTGCGATGGGAGTACAGCTGGTATGTGCGCATCTGCTGGGAGCATTGCCCAGGCACTGGCCATTAGGGTTCAAGTGGAGCACACAGCTGTGTTCTAGTGGAGTAATACATTCTTCCTTTCAGGGGTTAGAATTGTCTTTGGAAATGACTGAGCATGAAAATCTTAGCTGTGATTTTACCTGTACCTCTGGCTATTTTTCTTGATGTTCAAAGTGTTTTAAATGCAAAATAAACCATTCAAAATTCATACACTTAAGGCATTGTGCAAGGGAAGATTTTTTTTTCTTGCAGCAACTGTTTCTAACAGCCAGCTGTCCAGCTATAGAAGTGTATCTTTCATCCTCAGTCCCACAGATTCTACACTTCCTGTGATAATTAATCTAGTAATGTTAGAAATAATTTTCTAAAATAGCTTGGTAGTGTATGAATTGTGAAAAGACTCACACAGTGGTTTTTTGAGCTAGGTAAAGCAAGATTTTATTTTCATGTGTTTTGCTGGCATAAACTTTCTATTTTAAAAATGGTAGAAAGCATTCTTTAAGATTAGGTTTTGTGGTAGTAGTATTTTTATGCAAGTCCCCTGACTTTTTGATGCAAAATTTGGATAGAACTTACACTTGATCATAGGCTCGTGCTCCAGAAATAAAGCTTTCAATAAAAATCCTCTTGAATTTTCTCTACTATCTACTTAGGTGTCATCGAAGGTGGCTGTGGCCACTGCATGTATAGTTGCTTTGACATTTACTTCACAGTGCTTTTAGTGTTCCGAATGCCTGCATGGTAGTCTTACAAAACTGTAGGTAATCTTTTTTTCTTCATCACCTCACTGAAGACAGGTTAATTCCTATCAGGAGGGACTTTTGGAGCAAGAGAAAATGTTCTTCTCAAGCTTTACTACTTAACATTGGTTTTAATGAAGTGGTCATCACTGCCTTTGGAACAACAATATTTGAATAACAAATATATAAATGTTCTCTGATCCAGAAAAAAGCTTGGGATGTGTTATTGTAAATGTCTTCGAAGCCTCTGCCACTTTTTAATGTTGGATGCAAGAGGTTTCTTGCATTCTCACAATATGTAGGTGTTCTATTGCAGTGTCATTGACGCTTGCTAATGTCAGGGTTCACCATAATTTTGTCCTGTGGCTGTTACTCTTGTGCTCATGTAATGCTAATATGAAAAAAAACCTGTCATTACAGGAAGGTGCTTTAAAGTATTGTATTGGGGCATTTGTAATTATTTTCTTATTGGAGTCACTGCATCTCTTGTAGTTTATTCTGTGTACTATCAGATTGTTGTAACTGCTTGGCATAGTAATAAAAACAGATTATACAGTGCAGCATAGTACTTATTCCATTAGTTTGCTTCTTCATTTGTTGCCTGATTTGGAACTTTAGAAAAATTGTGGACTGCTGTAGGTGCTGGTTGGTGTGGTGTATATGTAGGTGCCTTGCATTGCTTGATAAAAGCAGTCCATTTTTTTGGTGAGGGAGCTTTCAAATTATGACTTGCTTCTGAAGTCTATTACCTTCTTACTAAATGCACGTGATTTGGCCAAACTTTACTTCTTGCTGTCTGTTTGGTCAGTAGGACCTTGTGTATTAGACTGCTTTGTCATGGTTAGTGTGTAGAAATTGGAAAGATACCATGCTCTGCAGAGACACAGTGCCATATCTGACCATTGTTTTCTTCTGAGCTGCCCTTTGGGAGAGGGAAGAAAGACTGTCATGTTTGAAAATAAAACCCCAACAAGCCAAAACCCCACTCAAACAAAATGAAACACTGTTCATGTTAAACATGTAGTTTTTGTAAATTTGCGAAATAAAATAAATGGAACAAGTAGGGTTGAAATTGTAATAGAGCCCTTATATGTATCTGGCTAGGATGTTCCCAGTTGATTGCTAAAACAGAAACGTTCCATTAATGTGTCTAAGGAAGCATGCTTAATGTTCTATTAAGCATGACTAAGTACTGGATTTATTCAGTGGCACGTTGCTGGAATAGCCATCTAGAAAGTAATTCAAGCACTGCAAACTCCAATTCTCACTTGTCATTTTCCTTTAATTAGTGTGTTCATTCTAAACAAAAAAAAGCTCTCATATGGGAGGAGGATGATGAAAGAAAGAGCAGGGAAAGTATGTGTGTCCTTTTGCTGTTTCCAAAAGCTTTAACAGCTTTGTGTGCCAAAACTGATCTTTCAGACTATCCAGTATGCCAAATTAAGCCAGGCAGTCTGGCACTGCTCCTTTTTCCTTACCTGTAAGATTATTATAGTTATCTCTCTCCACTTTGAGTATATGCTAAAGTAAAGTGTTTTGCTGACTTTTTTTCCATTCTGTTGTTTAGTTATACATTCTTACTAGTTAAGTCTCTGCTGCAGTAGTTGCACTTCTGCTGCATTGCAAAGAAGATCTAGAAAATAAAGAATTCCTTGTAAAATCCAGGTGCCATCTTTGAATACAATTCCTTGGGTAGACTTCTAGAAGTTCACCTAAACTTCTTCAAAACTGAAGTTTCTAAAAGGCTCCTCCTTTTGATGCCAGCTCAGAATTCTCATGTACTTGATTGAGATCAGATTTTCATATAAAATTTTTATAGTTTTATTGACTGTATTGATAGGTGAAAAATAATAGCAATAAAACCTTGCTGTCTAAAAATACTTACTTGCTATGAAGTATTTGGTGGTTGCTCTTTGAACAGAAATGTAGTTCTTCTCAGTAGTATTGGTGGTAGTAGTAGTATGGCAGGCTCTGGAACCTTCTCAGCTCCACCGATGTTAGTGGAAGCTGAGCTCACATTTTTACATTTAAAAAGAAGAAAGAGTCATGCTTACAGTGCAGCTGTCCAGGTTCACTTGTTCTTGATATCCTCTTTCTCTGGTGTCCTACCCCCTTGGGTGGGTCAAGGTTTAAACAAATTTTAGAAAGGAGTTGTTTAGTTACCTTTGTTATACACACTCTGTAGAAGTGTGTGTAGAAGCACTCAGATTCTGATAGAGGAGATTATATTAATTTAGCATGGAATTTCTTTTAAAAATAATTAGGGAGTTGATTTTTAGTTATGCAGTGGGCATATTAAGCCATAAGCATTTTTTAATTTATTTTTTATAATTCTAAAATACCTTGAGCATTCTTTATAAAACACAACAGCCAAAAAAATTTGCTGGTGTATTAGGTGTTTTACAATTTGTAGCTTATTTTCTTATGGTATTTTTCTTGTCTTTCTATAGGGCTGAAAGACACACAGGAGTCTTCATGGATGTAGTTGATACATTTAACCATTTAATTCCTACTGAACACTTAGATGATGCCCTATTTCTAGAATCCAACCTGGAGAATGAAGTCTGTGAGGATTTTAGTACAAGTCAAAATGTCTTAGAGGATTCGCTGAAGAACATGCTCAGCGATAAGGATCCTATGCTAGGATCTGCAAGTGCCCAGTTCTGTTTGCCTGTTTTGGATAGCAATGACCCCAATTTCCAGATGCCTTGTTCTACAGGTAAATCTTACAATTTTTTAAGATTACAATTTAAAATGCAGTTTCGCTCTAGTACCAACCCTTTTTCATAATGTAGAAATAATAAGGTGGGATTTCTGTTACCTTGCTGCCCTTTGTAAACACGAGCAGGTCTTTTTAGTTTTGTAGTGTAACAATAGAGGAAGGTTCCTTATGTGGATCGGAAATAGCTTAGGCTTTGTCTCTCAATTATTCCCAGTGAAAGTCAAGATTTGTTTAGATACTGTGCTTGATCACAGAAGTCTCTGGTTGGCTTAAAAAATACCGTATTTCTGAATTAGCAGTAGGAGCAGGAGAGTTGTACAAATTACTCCTCTGATCCCAGGGTTATTCTATTAGTGCTAGGCCTTCTGGAACTGAGCTGATTCCGGATTCTCGGTTTTGCTTTGGTTGGCTTCAAGACCCTGGAATGATAATAACATTCTTTTTTTACTGTTTGGAATACCTGATTTGGAAACAATTTAGAGCAAAGTTTTAAATAAAAATAATCTCAGAAGTTATGCGTAGTTTTAGAAGATAAAGAAAAGGATGATCCAATCCCTAAAATTATTAATATTTATGAATAGTTGGAATAATTACACTGAATTTGATGCAAGAGACGAAAATATACTCTATTCTTAGTAGTGTTCTTTATTTGACTGGAAGTTTAAAAAATATAATTTTTAGGTTCATTACTGAGAAGTGTTGTAGATTAATGCAGTTACATGATTATATCAATGTTTAATTTTTTTTGAGTGTTATGAACTGTTTCTGAAAATCTTGATAATTTCCTTATATAATACATATTTTACTAACAGACTAAATTCTCACCTTCACTAAATTAGGTGGTATTACATAATGGAAAACTGTAAATCAAAGATTATATTGATTAAGGCAATGAAAAAGTGAACTGTCAAGCCAAAACAAAATATTTGGGGTTTTTTTCCTGCTTCAGTAGGTTTTGAGTGGGGGTTTGTTTCCTGCTCTTTTCCTTACTGCTGCCCGGACGTTAGTTTTTGTTGGGGGTTTTTACAGGCCTGATCCAAAATTGTTACTCATCAACATGTTTTGCTCAGCTTTAGGGTTTATAGTGCACATCATTCATCAAGAACTAAGCTTTTTATTAATACTGAGCTCTTTTTATGGTGAGTTACCTGATACCTGACTGTATGTGATTGATACTGGTAGCAATTGATTGTATGTCCTTTAAACGGTTCAAGTGCATGCCTATAAGAAACACATAGATAGAGACATCTATCCAGAAAATGCGGGTTTGGTAAGTTGAATTACGACTACATCTCTTGGGGAGAATAGTAGCATAGAATCATAGAATGATGTGGTTTGCAAGCGGCCTCTAAGGGTCATCTAGTCCAGCCCCTCTGCAATAAGCAGGGACATGTTCAACTAGATCAGGTTGTTCAGAGCCCTGTCCAACCCGACCTTGAAGGTTTCCAGGGATGGGACATCTACCACCTCTCTGGGCAACCTCTTCCAGTGTTTCACCACCCTCATAATAAAAAAGTTCTTCCTTACATCCAGTCTGAATCTACCCTCTTCTAGTTTAAAACCATTACACTTGTCCTGTCGCTACAGGCCATACTAAAAAGTCTATTCACGTTTTTCTTATAAGCCCCTTCTAAGTATTGAAAGGCTGCAGTGAGGTGTCCTCCTAATCTCCAGGCCAAACAACCCCAGCTCTCCCAGCCTTTCTTCAAACGGCAGGTGCTCCAGCCCTCCAGTCATTTTTGTGGCCTCCTGTGGGCTTGCTTCACCAGGTCCATGTCTTGTTCCAAGCATTTCAGTCAGCAGTACTGGTGTATGACAAATAGAAGGAGTATGACAATAGATGTTTGTTGCCTATCTATTGATAGGCAGAACTATATTGGTACCAATAAAGCAGTCTCATGTTTATCTCTTGGCCTGAATCCAGACTGCTGGATTTAGATGGTTTCTTTAGTTAGATGACACTGTTGGTCAAACAAAGACCAAAGACAGAGCAGACCAAACTTGCTGAGCTTGCTCTGTAATTGCCACTGAGTAATAGAATGGGGTTAGCCTAATAGAATGGGGTTATCTTTTTAGCTTTGAGTAATTACATATTTAGAGAAGAGAACAAGATTCTTTGCGGGTGATCCTGGTTATGGCTTTGAGCAGAGGTAGACGTAACTCTTTATGACTCTCACAACTCTCATGAGCTGGATAGAGTAGAGGTCAAATTATGCTGAAATCCTTTTAGAATGTGTTTGTATAGGGTGATTGCTAAACTATAAAGATGTAGTTAGGTTGCTGGTTTATGGAGCTAGACTAAGGAGATTGCTAGTCTTACAGCACAGTTGAGAAGTTCTGTTACCTCTCTGAATCAAGGTCCAAACTATCCACGTCTTATTCACTGTAGCGCATAGGAACTTAGCAGTTATGGAGAGCTCTTCCTGTCCTGAAGTAGGTATTAGCAGAAAGACCTCGTGTTGATAGTAGAAATTGATGTAAGTGCTCTCCTTGCCAGTCAAAGGACAGAACTTGACAAAATGAAACTTTTGAGAAATAAATGAAATCTAAATTCTTGAAGCAATTAGAAGTGTTCCAGATCATGTTTTAGGTGCCTTTCTGCTTCTTTTCGTCAGTTTGATCAGATGGCTCTTCTTCCAATCTGTGTATGACCAATGCAGAAAATTAGATTGTGTACAGCAGCTCTTGGCCATCTTAAATGTTTGAGTGGTGTGAGTGGGTGTGGAAACGTGCTCTTGGGGTTGTGTTGATTTTTTTACCTTTTTAAGCAATTCATTGATAAGAGGTAGAAACTCTGAAGTTTAGAATATGACCTAACTCTTTTAAGAACAACACACTTATTTCAATTTTGAATGGTACCCTAGTGATAGGTTTTCAGTTTTGTTCTGTTCTTGCTGGGAGACATGCTGGAAGCTTATCCACCTGTGAGCACAGCAGGTCATACTGGTCACATGCCAGTGAGCTAAATAACTTAGCATTCATACTAAATTGGTACTTCTTAGCTATCACAAACTGTGTAGCTTTTCAGGATGTCATTTACTGGAGTAGTTTGATTTATTATACTTACAATACAGAGAATGGAATTACAATTGCATATCATCTGGAGACATTTCTAGATTTCATATTAAAATCAAACTTTTAACTAATTTAGTTTATGGGTATGTTTATTAAATCAGGTACTTACCAAAAATGATGAAGAAGACTGATGCTGTAAGAATGTACAAATATGTTAGGGACATATTTTTAATTGCCCTTTTTTTCCTGTCGCTCTGGATTGCTTCTGGGCAAGTGTTTCCCTCAAGTGCAGTCTGCTTTTTCTGGTCTTAGCCTGTGTTTTCATGAGTACTGTTAAAAGCAGCATTACCTCTGCTAAAATCACGATCACCTACTGAATCTTCGGAGCCAAACCAGTTTTTCTGACTAGAAATACTCTTTTCTTTAGCTAGTGTGATGTCTGGCTGTGTTAGGCATTTCAGCCTCTTTTCACTAAAGCCAAATATACATGTATTTTTCTTCCTACATTTCAAGTAATTTTGAATGTAACTTTGAGATTCCAGCCCAAAATTGGGTCTACAGTTGTTTCTCTCAGTTTTCTTACCTCTTTATGCCTTCCTCCGAGCTGTCCATATGAACAGTTACAGTGTTTTATGACCAGTAACTTTTCTGTATAAAATTTAAATTTACTGTATTGGTATTGAGAACCTGGAGAATGTTTATTTTGCACCTTTTTCTGTTTGTAACTGGCAAACTACCTGTATTCCCCAGCTTAGGTCCTTCTGAAGTATTTAGTTATTTATGCCTCTGATCAGTTTCATGGGTGGACAGAGATTGGATCCATACTAAGATTTGCAAAGTAATTTAGATTAGTTCTCTGATTTGTAAATATGTGAAGACTCCCTTCTTAATAAAAGTAATTAATTTACATTAAAGTTCTTGGTTTGGTGCGGTGTTTTTACTTTGTTGTTGAAATTTGTGCTTTGCTGCTCCTTATTTCCAAAGTAACAGGCTTGTGTCACTAAAGAACCACAATTCAGTAGGCTTGGGATGTAGCTCCATCTTTATAATAAAATGGGTACGCAGTCCTCTGTCAAGATACATGCTGTATTAAGTTTATTAATCCTAGTTGATTTTCATATGTCTTTGTTCTAAAGACTGTAAAAATACCTCTTTACAACACAGACATTAGTGGAGAAAGGGAGCAAATGTTTAGTTAATATTTCATGTTACTTACTGTGATGCTTTTTTTGCACTGGAGAGTCAGCTCTAGGTCCTTGCAGGCAAATTCTCAGTTCAAGGGGTTACAGGCAAACTTTTGTAAAACAGTTGGAATTTGACGTTTCCTTATGTAAGTTTTATCATCAGTCACGTAATTTCTCTTGAAAATATATAATTTTTTTTACAAAAAGTATTTTTATTCCTGTTTCTTGAACACATGGATCACAAATGTCAATAGGGGAAAGGTTTTTCATAGGAAGTGTACCATCTTCATTTACGATCTTGAGACTTACTGACAAAATATCACTATATATGTTTTGTTGCTTCACTGGAGTTTATTAGCTCTTCTGAAGGCTCGCCTAGATTTGTTAGTTACTGCTTTAGAATGTAACTGTTCTTTCCATTGAAGCATAATGTTATGTCTTTATGTTGTTATTCACGTTTAACATAGTAGAAATTTTAAAATGTTCAACCATTTCCATATAATCTGTGATGCTTATATGGAAATTGCTGTGGACTTGCACATCCCTGCCCTTAGTGTGATTCAGCTGGACATAGCATTTTACAACAGTGCAAAGCAGGCACAACAGTGATGTTCTGTTTGGTGTGGTTACCTAAGCAAAAGAAAACCAAGGCTAACATCTACAGAAAAGAAATTTATTTCTACATTTGAGATTTACCTTGGTCAGTGTGCCAAGAAACGGAATATTTCTTCTTAGTTGTGGCTGAAAATAATCAAGGAAAGTATTACATTAATAAAAATAAAGATTTATAAATGTCATAGTTTTTGATGATGTATTTAGGGGTGTTTTCTTCTCCTTATCTCCTCTTTCACCAGAAAGTAAGGCTTATTTTCTTCAGTTTTACATCGCTGAAGAATTAAAAAATGGTCATGGTTTTGTTTTAGCATAGGAAAAACACTGATTTAAATTTGCAAGTAGACTGTTTTTACTGTATGTTATTCTGTTATGGTATAACATACATAAAAATGAGTCAGTAGTACAACACAGTTGTTTGGAAATTTAGATACTTTGCAAGTAATGAAGAAACTCAAAATAGTAAGGCGAAGGTCAGTGGTGCCTTTTCAAGTAAAAATATGTTGAATGTGACTCATTTTTCTTATTTGCAGTCTGTTCAGTTGTACACTGGTGTACAACTCTTCCTATTCAGATACGTTTTTTCTTTATTTTTTCCTTTTTTATTTTTTCCTATTTTATTTTTCTAATTTCTATACTTATTGCTGAGATAATCTTTAGGTATTTGTTACTAAGATCATCTCTTTTTTTTTTAGTTCTTTCTGATTTTGCTTTTGTTGGTTTACTTTTCCTAAGGTTGTTTCTTTACCTCCACTTCTCCTTCATAATTCTTTTGTTGGTTTACTTTTCCTAAGGTTGTTTCTTTACCTCCACTTCTCCTTCATAATTTACTTTCCTAGTCTTCTCTGTATCTATTGCTATTCTCTGTCACTTTTTCTCTTCCCAGCAGGGTCTGTGTGGAATGCTCCTCCTCGGGGGGGCCTCATGAGGCTGTCTGTTCTAGCTGAGTTGTAGCTCAGGTGGTTTGAAATTAGCAAGATTCTGTGCTTCAAATTCCTCTGTAAAATTAAAGCTACAGCACAGAGTCTTGTAAGTATGAAAATACTTTAATTCTAATATTGCAAACTGTCTGTCAATAATGGACTGAATGTGTCCCTTTTGTTGTTAATAAAGGAGGGTGTATAAGTTCATTAACTTGAGCAAGAACATTGTAAAGCCCAAGGCTCTAATGTCAGCCGTTAAATATGCTCCAGAGTTGTTTCAGAAGCTGTCCTAGTAGTTGTTATTTTTCATGTTGTCTTCAATAGCTTAGTAGTTTAGTTCTACACAGAAGGAATAGAAGTGGATCTGAAAGGAGTCTCTTTTGTCACATCCTGTTCCCGAAAACCAGTTTTGTGTTTTGTAGGAGCACTATGAAAATACGAATACCAAAGTACAGAGCTGCTGGGAGGATATAATCTTTTAGAACATGAGAATGGGCAGCTGGAGTTAGGGTGAGGGTCCATCTCCTTCAGGTTTCCATCTTGGACAATAGCCAGTATTAGATACTTAAGGGGAAAATAATGTCTAATAGGGCAGTTACAATGTCATTTTTTTTGCCAGTGTGTCCAGTATGTAGCTTATAGCAAATAAGTGATTAAGGAACACTCTTGAGTGGAGTAAGACCAACTTTATCAGCCTTGTTCACCTTTTGTATGGTATCAGTATGTTTGTAAACACACACAGATGTAAAGGTGGCCCTGTGGATTGGAAAGTGGAAGTGAATGGTAATTTCCACAAACACTTTTCCTTGTAACTGGTGTGTACCAGGCGGTAACTAAAATTTATGGTTAAAATAAAATGAATGACCATAAATTGTTAGCTTAAGAAAGTCCTAGCTTTCATCTCCTGGCAGCCGTCTGATTACAGAGGTTCAGAATGCTGATTGCCTGGTGCCATGGTCAGCCTTCCTTAAGAGGCCGATAAAGAATTTTCTAATATTTGAACTTCTAACAGCTTGCTTGGTTACTTTATTTTTTTAATTCTTCATGGCAGGTGATTGTAGATTGATAGACTTGGTTATCGTCAGTCTTTGGCTTCAGCAGTGTTTTACAGCTTCCGATTTTTGTTATTTTAAAAGTATACTTATTATTGTAGTGCCTTCACAAGGGCTTTTTTTTTTTTTTTTTTTTTTTTTTTTTTTTTAAGTTGCAATAATATCAGACTTAAAAAGGACCAGGAATTGACAGATTTTCTGAGCTGATCTAAAAAGTCCAACAATTTTTAATTTAACTTCTTGCTTTTTTGACTTTTGTGATTAATGTATTAATTTATATCCGTTTTAAGTAAGCAATTGTTAGAAGTTTTTAGCTATCTTACATGTGTTGTGTGAATTTATCTTAAAAATTCTTCAAGATAGGTGTCTTAATAGTGAAAAACAGGCATACTTGATTGTTTGGAATCTCTGTTATATTTGTCAGACCTTCCTGTGTGTTTTGTAAAATCACTTGGGTGTTTGGCTTGGTCTCACAAATTTTGCATCCCATGGGGACCAGGATTCAGACATAGGAACTTTGGATACGAGAGGTTACCCCTACAAGAACCTAACTTAGAGCAAGTGAGGAGAATGGCTGGTATAGTGACCTGACTGCCTCTTAGGAAACCTGTTTTCAGGAGCAACCTCTGGGATCTTTCTCAGGTTAGTGGAGGGTAGGAATTCACCAAAGATGATGTTCCCTGTCTCTCCTGGGAGGTTAAGTGCTTGCTGCACTTAAAGCTCTTCCTAAAAGGCATTACAGGTGCAGATATGTGATATGGGTGGGGCTGAGAGTTTTAAAATGGTATCCTATGAGAAAACTGTGATTTTTAAACTCTGCACTTCTGGATCAGCTCTTTCTGCTGTTTACCTTTCTTCACTTTCTCTTAGGTGGGAAGGGACAGTGAGGGGCAGCTGATCCTCTAAGACTGGGGACCTTCCTGTGGCAAAAAACCCCAATAAAAATGTGAGTCCACAAAAAAGCTATAAGGACTATCTACAGAAGTTTTAAGCTTTGGGTGATAGCTTCTACACTGAAACTACATCACATGGGAATTTTCTGTCCTTCATTTCTTAATTTTTTTCCCCCGTTGTTTGATTTTAGATGGCCAATTTATTTATTTTTTGTTGTCTCTTCCCCTGTCTTGCTCAGCATTATATCTCCAATGCTTTTTGACCATTTTAAGTTTTAGGCTCTTTCTTGTTTGTTTTTTTTTTTTACAGTTATTGGTCTTGATGATACTATGGATGGAGAAGGAGTTAAAGAGAGTGGTAATGACACCATTGATGATGATGAGCTTGCTTTACATAATAGGAATTTGAGAAGCCGTGCTGAAGAAGCATCAGTCACATCACCGAGGAAGTCACCACGTTTAATGGCACAAGGTGATCGTAGATTATGTGTTTGCACATTTGAAGTAAATTAAATCTTTATAATCCCACTCCCAACAAATTATAAATTAAATTTGGTTGTGTGAATTCCGATATAGACACTTCCTTTTTTATACACTGCAGCTAGCAGCTGACATTCATAGGGTATGAGTCAATTGGAATTCCTCTTTAATGAATATTTAGTGTCTTCCTTATGGCTTATGGTCATTAAACTAAACTAAAATTTGAGATTTTGATCCTTTTACCTACCTGAGATTAATAATGTGGTTCTTCACCAACAAAAGATGATGGAATTGCAAAATAGCATTGGAATATTAGGCTAGCATGTCTATTTCCAATTAAAGTTTTGATTCTATTAATTTTTATTTGCATATTCTCTTAAATTAGGTTATAATAATTGCAGTCAGAAAGTCTTTAATCAAAATATCTCAATATACTTAATAAATATTTTATTAAAATATTTTCATTCTTTGTAGTAACTAATTAATTATAGTTAGGGGTTTTCTGACTTGTTGAACTGGAATTATTTACTGCTATACTTTTTTCCCCTCTAGAGCAGTTTGAGTTAAAAAGATAAAATTACTTAATATGGAGATCAGAATTTAAATAAGAGCCTGTGTTACAAAGCTGGTGATTATGCTGTTTAGAAAGGCACTGGAATGGTTGCTTGTTTAGAAAATGTAAAAGTTGTCATCAGGTGAGAATGTGACTGGATCTCAGATTCATCGACTGTTCTCTAAAAGATTTTTAAACTTCAGTTATGCTTCTAATCACAAAATAGCTTGTGCAATTTTTGTTTGAGGTAGAAAAGTAGAGTTGATTTTGATTATCTTTCTATCATCACTTGCGTTTTGTTCATACTACTTAGAAATTCCATAGCCTTTAGAAGAATGAGATTTGACATCCAAACTATTGAAATGAAAGTAATTTGGTTTTGGGGAGGTTTTTAAGTTTAGTAAACAACTAAGTTTTAAATTCTCTTTGTATCCAGTAAGCTAAATTGGGGTAAGTCAGTTTTATTCTAGGTAAATCTTGTATTTGCAAAGAGAAGGAAGCAGAATAGCTAAGAGACTTTCTTTTTCCCTTCCTAGAACCAGTTCGGAGTCTGCGGCAGAGCACGCTAGCCAAGCGTTCAAATGTTGCTCCTCCTGTTAATACCAAGAAATCTTCTGTAAAAAGTGGATCTGCTCCAAAAAATGGACAAAAACAAGATAGAAGTCCAGTTAAAGAGACAGATGTTGCTGCACGTTTGAAAACGGAGCAGCCTAGGGAGGTTAGGCGTAGTACAAGACTATCAGGACAGGTAGAAGGAACAGCAGCAGCAGTAACAGCATCTCAAAGTAATACAAAATGTCTGCCTGGTCCTGAAGATGTGAAAGAAATAAAGTCTGAAACCCCTGAGCAGGCAAAAGTTGAAGAAACGTCCCAAGAGTTAAGTTGTGCTAATTTAACAGGATCCTGTTCTCCTTCTCCTGGGGAAACAAAGGAAATAGCGGAGGTTGCAACAAAGACTGATTCTGGGAGTGCTGGGTCAGTTTGTTCAGTATCTGCAGATACTGAAATGATTCCAGTTAAAAATGAAACAAGTGATGTGATTGATTCAATGGGCTTGGAAAATTCTTCAGAAGAAAAGACTGGTAATAAAGCAGAGGAATCAGAGAAGAAAACAGAAGAACATAATAAAATTGAAGTAACTGGAAAAGATAATGATTCACCTAGTGCTTGCATGAATACAGATGAAACTTGTGAGACCTTTTCAACTTCGTCCAGCTCTGTGAAAGAGGGGGTTGATTGCAATTTAGGTTCCCACAATGTGGAAGTTCCTGATGAAAATACATTGTCAATAAAGGAATGTGTAACAGAGGCTGGAGGTGATGACAAGGGAGTGGAGAAAACTGAAACTCCATCTGAGAAACTATTGGACAGTACAGACTGTGATAATAAAGACTTGAAAAGCAAAGAGTTTACTTCTGCTGACCCAGGAAATAGCATTTTAGAAAGCACTGTTGACCAATCAAGCCAAAATGTGCAGCAGCAGATCAGCAGTGCTAAAGTAGAAGGCCTAGAGGCATCAAAATTTCAGGATGATGAGAAACAAATTGGTATTTCAACAAAATGTGAAAAGAATGTTAGGCCCCAGCATAGTAAATCTATAGTACAGAATAAACAAAACCTGACTGCAGGTACTCGGCAGAAATCAGGTACAGTGCAACAGGAAATGGTGCGGTCAAGAACACGAGCTGGTGTTGCTGTTTCAGGCCTTCACAGTCCCTCTTCTGCAAATCTGAAGCGAAATGCGGATGAGCAAGAGAGTCATCAGCATCCAAATAATCCGGTTAAAATTAGGAAGAAACAATCTGATCTGGGTTTGAAAGCAAAGAGTAGCGTTTCTGGGGTGACTGTAAAAAAGCAGACCAACACAAAGCTGAAGAAAATACCCCGAGTCCAGGCTTCTGGGCAAGCCCAGAAGTCATCAGTTCAAAAAGCAAGTGAGAAATCTCCTACTCATCAAAGCTGTTCTAAAGATACTCACCACTCTGTGCATTCATTGTCAGGCCATGTTTCACATCCTGGTCAGAAGCAAGCCAGCAAACACCAGCCTGCAACAGGGCTAAAAGCAAATAGCTCCACAAAGGAAGAGGGAGAGACTAAAGATCCCCCAGTTACAGAACATCTGAAGGAGGATGATAAAGAAAAAAACAAGTCAAAAAGAAATGATAAGAATCTCCAACCTCGACAGAGAAGAAGTAGCAAGAGTCTTTCACTTGATGAACCTCCCTTGTTCATTCCAGATAACATTTCAACTGTTAAAAGGGAAGGCTTGGAGCATACCTCTGCTAGTGAAGGCAAACATATTTGGGTGCCCAGCAAGCAGTGTGGCTTTTGCAAAAAGCCACATGGCAACAGGTGTGTGTGGAAGTGTGTCTTAGGAATTTATTACTGGTCTTGGAAGATAATTTTTTTCCTTTCACCAAATGTTTCATTCTGCTCATGCAAAAACAGAAAAGTCATAGCCTTGTGATACAAGTCTGTATGTCATACAGTCAGCTAATTTCTTTTGCACTCATACACTTTTTTTTGGTCATTTAAATAGAGCATTAGAAGCTAGTTTGGCCCAAAAGTGTGAATAGAAATGTTTTATTATATGAATACATATTTGGATAAATGTATAATTCTTCTATGCTGTTTAATGATGCACTTTAAACTTGACTTTTTTTCATAGAAAAGAAATTAGATATCTGTATTCCAGGTTGTCATTTCCTTCTTTCCGGAGACCTCTTAAGTGGAAGGATCACCATTAACCAAAAAAATCAAATAGTTGCTTACGTGTGACTTTTATCTGGTACAGGTGCAATTCTAATACTAGAGATACAGAGGGTTTTTTTCACTTTGTGTAATCACTGCAGTGAGGTTTCATGTGACAGTAATGAAGTAGTTGGCAGGGAGGGGAGAAAGAAGAACATGAAAAAACCCCACAAAACTTCCACGTGGCATATCTGAAATTGCCTTTAAACTTAATAATGAGATTGCATCCAAAGTTGATAATATCCCTCTGTGACAAAAGTTACTCTACACTGTAAGTGAGCTGAAAAAGACCATTGGGTTTCACTAATGATCTATCAGTCCAAGAATAAGAATTCCTTTATTACCCTTACTGCGTTTTAATATTGAAGTTTTTTTTTTTATTGCTGTTCTACCTGCTAGCCTACCTTTTGTTTTTTTAAATATCAAATTGAAGATATTTGTGATTAATCCTTTGCTTATGTGAGAGAAACTTTTAATAGTAATTTTTAGAGACTGTGCTTTAGAACTCCATACATCAGAGTGAAATATAGAACAATTACCTTTGGCACCTGAGGGGTTTTTTTGGCATTTGTTTGTATCTAAGAAGCCCTTCTGAGCTTTACTGACTCATTGTATCGTATTTGAAAAACAAATACATGAAAATTCATTTCCTGTGCAGCTATAGTAACTGCATCATTGTGGCCTACTAAAAGAATTAATAATAGCTTTGCTCTGCCTGGTTGCTGAGGATTGCCTGATTAAAGGGGTGCTCAAATTTAGTTCCATGTGGTTTTATTTAAAAAAACAACAATTCCTTTTATTTTTAAGACTCTACCATGTGTGTCTTTGTAAGAGTGTTTAATTTTAAGCAGGTTGCATTTCCTTTGTTTTTGTCATCTTGGGCATTACCACGACAGCAGAACGGTGTGGGTAGCTTGTATTTCAGTGAATTATTTACATCCCAAAAGGCTGGTTTCTGGAAACAAAAATGCTTCTGTGGATATTTTTAAAGCAAAATATGATATTTGAAATTTAAACTACTTGATAGCTGTTGAAAATGCAGCTTTGAGTTGAACTTGTCCTATATTCTTTCTCTTTTTGCTAATATTTGTAAGCTTTCTTTTTTCAATGTCTTGTTAGAGTTCAGAAAGTCTTGATTTTTATTATTAAATGGATCTAACCAGTATGGGAAGTTGTGGCAGTGACTCAACTAAATCTGCTTATTTTAGTTTATAGCATCAAAGTAGCATTACAGGAGATACAGGGATACACAACGATATAGGATTAAGTTCAACAAACCCAGTTTTGCATTGCCAGTTCTTACTGCTGCCAGAAGAATAATGTAGTGTATGAATCACCAGCTGAGGTTGGATTGAGACAGCCCATGAGTTGCCACAGATGGTGATTACGGGTATCCTCAGGTTTGTAGTATGAGTCTTAAGTGGCTTAGGGCTTTTGTTTTGGAATTGTGTTAATTTATATGTTTGCATTGCAAAGCTGTTGATACAAGCTGCCCTTTCAGCAGAAGATAATCAGATTTGCTAAATGTAGAAAGATTCTTAGCACATAATCACAGAATTTTTGTATATAGAATGTGACTGAGACACAGTAGTGGTATAAGGAAGCTTGCAGTATTGAGCCTCATGTCTAATAGCAGAAAATTTAAGACTGTCAGTGCATCACTTTTTATCATCACTAGTCTAAGTAATAAAGTTTTAATTTGTTCAAATTACTTTACTTTGTAGTTGTACGCTACAAATAACTTAAACCTTGCAGATTCACTTGCTGTCATTAAGATACAAGAGGGAGCAATACATGTATCTCAAATGCCTTGGCATTTTGTCCTTGTTTAATTATTAGTGCAAGAAAAAGAAACCACATTTAGTACAATGCAAAAGAGAAGAAGTGCACTATGATAAATTTGAATTCTGTCTCTTGGAAACCAATCAAAACCATCAACATTTACTGTAATGAAAAGGGGGTTTAAATTTGCTGTTTGGACTGCTTTTCAAGGAATTTTTGTTTCCCTTTTGAAACCACCTAGATGGTCACTCTTACCCTTTTTTCTCTGTTCATTGTATAAGAGAAAATGAGAGAGTGTAAGACACAAATGCTGTCAAATGACTGTATGTTCAAGAAATGTCAAAGGCAGAACTAAGACCTGAAACAACATTTGTATTTCTATCTTGCTGTATGGTTATTTCAACTTTCAAAATTTTTGTCAATGCTGTGGTACAAATTGCTTGTAGGAAAAGAAGTTAAACTGAAGTTGCAGCCCCAAATTGGGGGAATAATTTGCCAAGAGCTTTGCAGGATGTCATGTTAAAGTAACATATTTAAAATTCAGGATTCAGAGTAGTAGTCACTCGAATCTTTTTGTATTCCTTGTAACAAATGCAAAGCCACTAACTTGTTGTTACAGTAATACCAAGCTTGGAGAATTGATTCAGGTTGAAGATCATGTGTGGAAATGGTGGCGTCAGCTTTCTTTGTGTACAGAATTCCCAAAGGGTGATGCTTACATAGGCCTTACACAGACCCAGGGTAATTTTACTCTGCCTGCTAGAACAACAACAGAATGATGGTACTTCAGTGTTGTTTTATTTCAGATCAGCACGTGACAAATGGAATCAATTAATATCTTGAGGAATATATGCAGTAATTTGCTGACCACATGCAAAGTCAAAGTATGCTTACCTTGTACTGCAGATATAGTGGGTTTGTCTGGGAAAGGAGGAAGCCTGTTTTATAAACATGAGATTTGCATGATCAAAAAAGTTTACAAGTTATACAGCATCTTGCTTTGTAAGAGGCAGTGCTTGCTTGCTTTCTGTTCATAGATCATCGCTTGGCACCTGAGCTTTCAACAATGACTTCATGCTGTCTTGTCCATTTGTCTTGAAGTTTATAAGCTGTAACCATCATAGCTGTTTTATATATATATTTATTTTCATTACTCAGAGAGTGGGTTGTCAGTGTTTGGCTATAGGACTGTCTCAGCCTGTTTGCTTGATGTGTTATGATGTACCTTTGCTACATAACTAAAAAAATATCTCTTTCATATGAAAACTAAACCTTGTGTTTCTGCACAAGTCAGATAATGACAATTTAACTTCTTGTAATTTTCAACACATCTGAAAGGCTATTTTTTCAGTGCAGGGTTTGAATTGTTGTTACTCAGTATTGTTTTCAACATGTTTGACTTTGCCAGTGTTTTCCCATATTACTGTCACGTTTTCTAATCAGCTAATAGCAGAAATCATATGCAAAAATTTTTATTTATCTATCTGTATGTGTATGGATATGCATATCACATCAAAAAATGTTAGACTGAAGTTACTACTCAAATTCCTAATGAATCCAAATACTAAGCTTTGTCACAAACAATAGTTACTTTTCCAGAAGACAGATTAAAGGTCTTTAAAGATAGTTGAATTTTAAAAATAATATTTAATTTCTTGGCATAGTTCTAGATGAAGATGCTAGCTCTGCAGACATTGAGAAATCTGCTAATGTAAGATTTTTTGTAACATCCTTCTGGTGTAAGGACTCATGTTTTACATTTCTCGGGTTTTCACCATAGATGTTCAAATTCTCTGCAGGCTGCAGGGCTGAACTGGTTCCTTGCTTGTACTGATAGACAAAACCTAACAGACATTTTTCAGATTGTCTCCCTTGTCAGTAGTCTGTCTTCTTTAACTAGAAGTTCAATCAATTTTGGATGAATAATTCATAGTAGACAACTTGCGATATTCTATTTCTAAGCAAATGTTGTAGAAAGCATTATCATGAAGTTTGTAACTTTAATTTATTACTGGTGACTTCCTCTTGATTTCAACAGTTCCGAGTAAGATTTTTTAATAGGCTGTGGGAGTTTGAGGATTCTCTTCTGCTGTTGTTTTGTGTTTTTTTTTTTCTGGTTTTGTTTTGTCATTGCTTTGGATTTGATAATCCAGTTTGAGTGGTCAGACACAAACTGACTTCAGACCTCACAGAAAAATTAAGTGATACAGGACTAGATTTTACTTAGGGTATTCCTTTCTCCCCACATTTCAACTATGCTTTAATATAGAGGAAAAGTTAGTAATGTTGTAAAAGGTAATTAGAAAGCGCTGGAATTGATTTAGGAAAAGTATTCCTAATCTCTTGCTTACAAATTCTTATAAAGTTTCTTCACAACTGTAGTACAGAAAAGTACTTCAGCTGAGTGATGCAAACTGTTTTTATATGTAGTAAAGATGATTATTAGCTCATTTGTATTTTGAAAAAAGTGCTAATTGTCAGTAAATTATATTGGATCCAGGTTATCATACAGTTTGCACAGCCAATACAAAAGAGAGTGGTTGAGAAAGGAGCTTAAGGCTCCAAACTTGTAGCCATCCTTAAATTACATACGCGTATTTTTTTTTTTAGGGTGGTGGTGCCTGGCATCAGTGGATAGTATACAGCAAACAATTTGTTGTGAGAACATTCTTCACAAGGAACTGTAATTAGAATAATGATGGTGCCTTAGTTCTAGTAAATGTTCATTAAATAGTATGATTATGTTAAACTGAAGATTATCATCAGGTTTCAGTAATGGATGATGCCTTAAAATTTTCTGCCTCTGTTACTGCTTTCCTCCACTTTGAAAAGCCTTGCAACATTAAAAACTGTCATGCTTGTCCACCCACAGCTGTAGAAAAACAGAATGACAGTATAAACAAAACAACATTGCAATGTATAATTAACAAATGGAAGGACTCCACTGTGATTTTTATTTACAGTTACATAATTGTATTAGTAGGTTTTATACAGATTATATTACTATGCTACAGTATTGGTAGGATTATTATTAATACCAGTAGCATTAAGGAATCAAGCAAATGGATACCATAAGTTGTCTAAAATAGTTTTATAAAAGATGAGCATAAATACAAACTGCTTATAAATGCAATTTATAAAGCATATGATGCTTATCCTGCAACATGCAATGTGTGTAGAATCAACTGGTAATGGAGCTTCCCTTAATGATTTTATATATATATAAAACGTTTAGTGCAGATTTGTGATGTTAGGAAATGTACTCATTTTTTTCAGGGTTTTGGGGAAGTTCAGTGGTTTTTGCTTTGCTGTCTGGCGTGTTTCATGAGTCCATCTTTAATTCAAAAAGCATAGGGTTGTTTTTCTTCCTGCTGCTTCGTTTTTGCAGGGGTTCCTGTAATATGAAAAGCAAAGAAAATTATGCTTTTAAGAAAGAGAGGAAACATATATGGCATAAAATATGGGTTATTGAAATTTAGTACTTAAGCAGTAAGTTTGCAGTGTCTCTTTCGTATGCTGCAAATTCCATGTAAAGAGATCTGCTGATAGTGAGTGAGATAGGTTTGTGGGTTTTTTCCTAGAAGATCAGAAATTTAAAAATCATGTCACTTGTGTTAGACTTTGTCAAAAAGCAAACAGGTGGAACTGCTCATGTCTCTGTGCTCTGACAAGGTAGCGCAGATTTTTTTTTGTACAGACACACATTTCATTTGAGCTTTATGTCAAGCCATGCTACTTCACTGATGTGGAACATACACTCTGCTAAAGCTGCCATGCCACAAGTGTCTTGTCCCTGCTTCAGCATTGGCTGGACTGTAGCATCAGTGCAGCAGAGAAACAGTTGTAATGTTAATGCAAGTATACAACAGATCTGTAGTAGATTGGTGAACAGTGCTATTAAGGGACAGAAATGCAGGTGGGAGACTTGCTTTAAATACTGAAGTCTTTAAAGAGTGAACAGTGGGTTTACTCCTTTTAGGTGAGTTTGGGGCTAGCGTGTTGTTTTGAATAGTTTGAGTTGGGACTTTTGTTTGTTTGGGTTTTTTTGGGTTAAGATTTGAGTCCTGTCGTGGTATTTTTCCCAATTACTATGTACCACAAACATGAAGGATTCAAGAGAAGCAATTGCTTCAGAAATAAATTTTCTGTGGCAATGCAACTTACATTATTAATTAAATTTAAAATGCTGATTACTGGCCCACACTGAACTACTCTTGACAACTCCTGATTTTTTTGTCTTTTGTTTTACTCAAGTACAGCTTTACAGTGAAAAACTGTTTTATGAGTCAGGTGGTTTCTGCTCATTTTACAGTAATGAATTTCTCTGTAAACTTGCTGCTGTTACGTAACTTGAATGTATGTAAGTTAATTTTAAAACATGGCCCATTTATTTAGAAAATTAATTGTCCAAGCCTGAGTTTTTCATCTAACAAATGAATGTAGTTTACTACAAATAACAAACCAAAGAAACTCTTCTGATCATAAGACAGATGGTGGCAGGATTGCATTAATTATTTTGTCTATTTTTGTTTCATCTATTACTTTTTGATTTTAAGGTGTCTCTTTTCATGCTGATATGTGGACGACCACAGGGATTCGTTAAAGGAATGACACAGTAGCATACTCTATGCAAAAGTCCTGATGAGCTATAGTACTGTCTGCTGTCACCTGTCAGTTATTTTTAAATTTTTCTTCCAAAAATTTTTTTTATATTAAAGTCCAATGAAAGCAAGTCCTTTATTGAATGTGGCATGATTTAATATTTTAAAACATATTTTTCTTTCTCTTTCAGCTTTACATCTTTCAGTCCAGCCTTACAACATGGGTAAAAGTCCTGCACTTCAAATTTGAAGCTATCTGCTGTCAGAAACTTTGATGTTTTACTAGTCCAAGATATCAGAACCTCTTCAGTCAAAAATAACAACTGTGCAAGAGGACATCCTTGATCCTTCAAATCAGGCTTCAGTTTTTCTTGACGCCCCTATTTAGTCTGAACATTGCCCATTACCCAATTATAATTGTTACAAACCATAGTTGTTTTGTGTGCAGATGAGTGAAACAGACAAAGATGTAGAAGTGGCCTTATGGTAAAAAGGATTATTTATATTGCTGGTATCAAAATCAGTATGTTCTCTCCCAGCCTCAAAAGTTGCAGTCCTGCAGTTGACTAGTATGAAAAAAAACCCAATCAGTAGAAATAGTGAATTTTTTTAAGCAGGCAGCACTAGTATTTTTATTACTATTTTGTATAACTAGGTTTAAACAAAGCATTGTAAAAATACATTCTGTTTTACACTACGGGTATCATGGACGTTTCCTGATTCTCTTTGTAGTCTTGGTTTCTGAATCCTGAATTCCTAAGTTTTGTTGTGTGTGTTAAAATATAGTGTAATTGAAACCTTGTTGTGAAGACTGGAATGAAGCCAAATGGACCTTCCATCTTCAGTAGTTTGCTTGAATGACATCTCTCTCGGTGGTAGTCTTAGTGAAGAATGATCTTTTCTGAGCCGAAATCATTGTAGGGTTTTTTGACATTTAAAATTTTTATTATTTATTTGATAGACCTGAAAATAAAGATCTAAGACTGGATACCTATCCTAGTGCCTAACTTTTACACCATCTCTATTATCCCCTTTATATGTGTGAGCTAAGATGAAAAATTCCATGTGCTGTCAATTGAAAGTTGAGGATGTGCAGCATCTTGTGTATTTTAGTTTCATCTCTTCAGCAAGTATCTCTTTTCTAAATATGAATCAAAAGTTTGTTTTGGTTACTAAATGCTGCAGTCCATCTTCCTCATTTAACAAATTGGTCTCTGATACCTGAATTTACAAACCGAGGAAAAAATTACATATATTGTAATAAAAATTAAATTAATAGCAGTTGTGGCTTCATGATGGTGTATTCTTGGTTTCCTTTTATTTTTGAACAACAGGCATTAATTCCTTAGGACACCAAAACACCTTTTAAGCATGATGCTTTGGCTGTATGCTTTGACCTTATTTCAGCTTTTGCAGAAAATCTTACACGGGGAATTTTTGTAACCAGTTTCAGTGTTCCCAGAGCTTTACTAGTATTTTACTGCAGTGGTACAAGATGTGTCCTATGTAAAGCACCTGCTGTGGACCCTTGCAGTTGTGAAATAAACACTCATCTTTTATTTCCTGCCTTTGCATGTTTGGCTCTAGGCTCTCGGAAAGGAGCAGTCAGCTTTGTGTAGAAGTCCTATCGCTTCTTTCTTGTTCTGTTGTGTTTATAAATGCTATGGTATTACTCTGCTGAGACCATCAGAAGAAATTTCCCCCTAACGTTACCTTTCTTGTTTTGCACTTTGCTGGAACACGAACCTGAAAAGACTGAGATACTGACAAAATGTGAAAGAACCTCTGCCTTCCTAATTAAAATTATAAAGTAGGTGGACAGATATTGTTTGCTAGTGACAAGTAATACTATTAATGTACTTGCAGCTCAGAAAAAGAAAATTAAAAATGAGAAAGTATTTTTCTTCCCAAACTAGTTTAAAGACCAGTTTCTTCAAATCTATCAAACATCATCATAGGCTTTTTCTTGATCTGATGGACCTTTAAAACTTCTCAGATTCGTTTTGCATCAAAACAATATTTTCTTCAGCAGAATGTAATATTTTGAGTAGGGAAGGACAGAACATAAAGACACGGTTTTTTCTTCTGTTCTCTTGTCTCAAACGTCTGCTGTTAATAAGAATTTTCATCTCTTTGAGATACCAGTAGTTTTTGAATACATAACCTGCATCAAGCCACCTGGGACATTCATTTACAGTTCTGGAGAATGAGGGTTGCTCTAAGCACATCCTGTAATATGTATATGGTTTTCCAAAGTAGGTAAGTCAGCAGATAGCAGATCCTAGCCTGAGCAGGGACATACATATGCTAGGAATCATTTTGCTTAGAATCATCTTATGGAAGAGATCTATAAGGTATTAGATTAAAGAAATGGGGTTTGCAGGTCACTGTATTTAGCTCGTTAAATATATTGCTGAAGCAATCAGGTTTTCCTGAATAACTTTTTAAGTCAGGTCTGTCTTCTGTGAAATTCAAAACCTAGGAATTCAGTAAATAATTTTTCAGTATTAACAAAGAACTTACACTTTCCTTAATACACTTGCAGTCTTTCTGGATTTTCATTGTCCAGAGTATGTAAAAGTACATATCTTGAATATAGGTTATGTAAGTATAAAACAAAATGAAAAGAAGAAAGAAAGAAAAATTAAACAAAAAACCCAACAAACAAACAAAAACCAACAACAACCAACCTGCAGCCCCCCCCCCCCCCCCCCCCCCAACACAAAAAAGAAAAGAAAAA
>VZTI01001107.1:939737-986364 GCA_013397865.1 Struthidea cinerea | reverse complement strand
AATATAAAAGGGGAAAGAGAATATAAGTGGATATTGCAAAAGATCTTCCTACATCATTTGAAAGCTGTTCCTTGGTGCCAGGTTCAGTATTTGTAAAAAATAATTCCTACCATGTAAGTCTCCTGAAGTAGTCTTTTTAGCCTGTGGAACTTTAAAATTCCACATTCCCAAATACTTGCACTGGAAATTGTACCTATCAGTACAATTAGGTATTCATGATACCTGATGAAGTTTTCAAAATGCATCCACTGAATGGTCAGAAATTACACTTTTATTTTAGACCAGGTGATCTTTACAATGCTTTGAAAATACTATCTGTACCTAAAGTTGATTCTGCTTTTAAAATAATGCAGTTAAGTGACTTGGGAGTTGAAGGGTATCCTTTAAAAGATAGTAATTTTGGTGTTTGAAACATTCCTTAAATAACTATTAGCTCTGGATAAAATGGCTGAGTAGCACAAAAGTGTGTACCTTGTTTAAAAGAAAACAGCCACTGCAAGCTGGACAGGTGGCTTGGAAGCCAAACTCGTGGCCCCATATTCACCAGTAAAGAGAATGAAAAGCAGCTTTCTAGAAATAATTTAGTAATAGTGGTCTTAGGAGTGAGGTGTAAAGTACCAACTAATTTAGACTAGGTTGATATGCCTGTACCCATTGTGTTTTTGTCAAAACTTTTAAAGACCTCATAGCGCTGTGGAAGATTGCAGCTGCTGCTGTGTTTGTGATGAGTTATGACAATCATATTTGTAGGAAAGTGAAGATAATATTTGCAAGAAAATTTTCAAGTCTTTTCAAACAAGTTTACTGTTTCTGAGAGTTTTTTGGTTTTGTTTTTTAACATTCATAAGAACATTAATAGTAGTCTGAAAAGAAAGTTGGTAGGATTTGGGAGCAAGTTAGACAAACACAGGGAGGTTTTGATAGTCTCTTGGACTACTGTAAAAAGCAAAAAGGCCAAAAAAATACCTCTCAGGAAGATCATACCATGTCGTAAGGCTGGAGATGGATGTAAAGCACCAAAGAAAATCACTTGCTAGGTAAGAACAAATTGTTGAGATGCACAAATCAAAACCAGTATGGTATATCCTGCTGAAGGTGCTGTATCTTTCATAGTCTTCTTTCACAGTTTTCACTGACTTACATCTTATTTTGCTTTCAGGTTTATGGTAGGTTGTGGTAGATGTGATGATTGGTTTCATGGTGATTGTGTTGGACTGAGCCTTTCTCAAGCACAGCAGATGGGTGAAGAAGATAAAGAGTATGTGTGTGTGAAATGCTGTGCTGAAGAAGACAAAAAAATGGAGTGTTTTGATCAAAATGTACCAGATACTCAAGCGAAACTTGAGCATAAAGAAGAAAAAGCAATTGAGTGTGAAAAACTGGGGGTATCAAAGCAAACACCTACTTGTAATCAAAATACAACTGAAAAAACAAAGCAAACGGAGGACACTGGGAAGCACAAAGTCAAAATCTTCAGACGGGTGAGTCTTACTTGATGTTTTAAGTTCTCTTAATTACTGGGGTTAGAAGGTTTCTGCCTGTCCCATTGCCAGTTAATAGACCATTGTTCGGACGTCTTTGTGAATGTAATCTAAAACTTAAATTATTTGCAAAGTTACTTCATTTTCTAACTGGCTTGACTCTTCCAAGATGGTATTGCTAAACTCTTCTTACATTGAGCAGGGACATGTGCAGGTCACGTGCATATAGAGCATCCCGAGTTAGAAGGGACACATAAGGATCATTGAAGTCCTACTCCTGAACTGGTCTATAAACCTATACGTACAGGTGTATGTAGAAATGGTGAAGAACCTAATGCATTCTTCTTTCAGATTTCTAAATGCGTTATAGGACATCTGTCAATTTGTTGTATGTTATAAGCTGCAGATATTTAAAGTATCTGTAAAACAATATGACAACAGTATTTTAGTTAAGATTGTTTTTATTTCAGATTGTACGTAGAAAAACATGCCTAGTGCTTTGATTGGGGCCTTTCTACTTTTTGTGTCTAATTTTACTAACCAAAGGATAATTCACAAAGATTATTGAGACAACTCTTTAGTCTGTTAGTATATAATGTCATATTCATGATAACAATCATCAGTAATCCTGTCTTATTTCTGAGTAGTAGTATTGAAATTCTGGAATGTAAGCTGTTCTTTTTAATTTTGCTTTATATATGCTTTCTAAACATCAGTGACCTCTGTGGCTAAAACTGGCTAAGGGATGTTCATTGGTATCCCTGACTTTTTAGAATAACTGCAAACTTAGTGGTTTTCAACACAGAGCTTAAATGCAAATTGCCTGTGCTGTGTCTTGAGCCAATATTTAAGAGAGATTGTTAAGCAATGCTTGGCAGTAATTTGGGATATTTTTCAGTAACTCTTTAGAAAATTATATGGTGGCACATACATCCAGGGTATACATTGTACAGTGTAAAAAGGAAAAAATGGGAAAAACGTGGTAATTACCTAGAGGTTGATTGTAGCATTCAGTGGCATGCTTACATATGTAAATGTTTATTTCAGGAATCTGGGGATGGGAAGAACTTACCGGAGTCCAGAGACTCAGATACTAAAAAAGGGCAGCATGTTCCTGCTCGGAAAGGATCACAAACTGCTGTAATTCCTCGGCGGTCCCCTGAAGATAAAAATGAAAAAATAAGTAAAGAATCCATTAGTACAGTGGAAAGGTCCGCAAAATCAGGTACCAATGTTTGGGGATGTCCTCCATGCTGCAGTTCGCATCTATGTACAGTAAAGGATGATAACTTCCTTTATAGCATCCGTTTTTCAAATCACATTCCATAGTGGAAGTGATGATCTGAAGAGTTGTTTGTTCCCATAACATTTATGATCTTTATTTCTCATTTCTTTTTAAGTTTTATTTAGTAGGTAAATGTGTTCTAGGTAGATGTGTGTTTGCTGTTTCAATAGTAGAGGATGCTCACATAATCAAAAGTGGGAGAAGAAGTACACCAACCTCTGTATTAAGCTTTATTTTACATTGCATGAGACTTTGAAATACTCTTTCATAAAATACTATGAAATGCTTTGTATATATAAAACTGATTTCATTGCTGTATAAATTATATTTTGACTTACTGATGTCTTTTGCACAAATTGACAAATAATTTTATCAACTCATTTCAAAGAGGAACATTATATTGCTTGCTGAGTCATCAGATTTTCATCTAAACTTCTTTTGAAAGGTTGAAGGGACATATTTTCCCTCACAGCAATCTCCATGCTCTCCCCAGCTCCCTTCCAGGAAGGATTTTTCTTCTCAGATTGTTGTAATGTGAAGTTGTTGTCATTTGAGACTGAAATCTCAGCAGCAAAGCTAGTGAGATTTTGTGTGAGAACTGTGTCTTTTACTCAGAAACTCAAGCTTTGAATTTTTGTCTAAAATATATAATTTAGCTCTTCTGGTCTTTTGCCAATGCTGATGCATTCTAGAAATCTTTATCAGTCTTCAATTTGTTCCTTTTTTTCTGAGTATAAAGTGAAAAAATTAATATTATTTATTTCCCATTGCTTTCCTAAATAGAAGGGTACTGCTCAAAATTAGTGACATGTTCGCATGCTGAAACAACTGAGCTTTCAGTTGACCCTCTGAAAAATTAGTAATTTTGCTTTTAATGATTTTAGTTTGATTAGACTTATCCATTATTTGTATTATGTATGACACAAAACTTATAATGACCTTGAGTGTTACCTGAATCAGAAGATGAGATAATTGAAATAATTTTGTGGCTAACAGATGCAGAAATGCTAAGTTTAATGTAAAATGGTATTTTAAAGTAAAGCTTATTATGCTTATATGTGCTTCATAGTATATTGTTTCTCAGTTTATTCATTGAAAAATTAATCTATGCCGTTACAAAAATTCAGAGTCAAAAATCATACTTAAGATCAAGCTAATAAGCACTGGTCATCTTGGTTTAGTGTAGAAGAAAATATTATAGGTCAAAGGGCAAACCACCTGTTTCTGCTAAGGAAGTTTTTATTCTGTATTAATCTAAGTAACATAAAATCCAAACCAAAGAAGAGAAAAACCCCAGCCAAACACAAACCATCCATCCTGCGGTCCACTCCTTCTTGATGGTCAATTCTTAGCAGTTCAAAAGTAAAACTTCATTAAAGTAATTCCATCAGTGGCAAAAGTTTATTTATAAAGTTACTTCAGTATTTTACAGTTTTTAACTGTGTGTTTTGATAGGTATGCATGAGAAACAAGAAGTTAAGAAAAAGAAAAATGAGAAAGGATCCATTAGTGCAACACACCTGCCAGCTGTGCCAGCTTCCAAACCTTCTGCTGATCAGATAAGACAAAGTGTTAAGCAATCTCTTAAGGAAATTCTGATGAAAAGGTAAAGATATATTAAGAAATTACATAATTAATTTGTGTTTATAAATATTTTCATTTGGAAGGCAGAGGAAAAACTGTTAATTATTTGGATGCATTTTGTAATTTTTGCCATTGTGTTCTCTTACAGATTGACAGACTCCAGTTTAAAGATTCCTGAGGAGAGAGCAGCAAAAGTTGCCACAAGGATTGAAAGAGAGCTGTTTTCTTTCTTTCGTGACACTGATGCAAAGTATAAGAACAAATACAGAAGTTTAATGTTCAATCTGAAAGATCCTAAAAATAATGTATGTGTGATTTGTCTGTTGTCCTTTGCAGAAATCACTGATTTGCTGTAGATTAAAGGAACAATCTTTAACGCAGAAACATTATCAATCCTGCAATTTAACCTGTTCAGGGAGTTTTTTTAGATTTCCTGGTTTTTTGGTGGTGTTTGCTCTTTGGGCACTCAGTGTCCTCTGTGTTCTTCTCCATTATTAATTCTCCAACTCCTTGATCCCAGTGTACCTTTTTTTGTTTGGTTTTAAAGTGTAGTAGATACAACCTGCCTAGTTTGTGTTTGTCTTTACCACTGATCTGTTATTTAGATATTCCTGTTCCCCCCATAATTCTTTGATGTTTACTGCACTTACTGTTTTTCTGTCCAGGATTTTCTTGCTGTGCTTTTTCACGCCCAGATTTCTCAAGCTTGGTCTTCACTCTATTCTGCTTTCTATGAACCCATTGTTCAACATCATACCTCCTCAGCGTGTGTCTTTTGTCCTTTATCAGTTATTCCAATCAAGTCACTTTGTGTATAGTATTTTGCCATTACAGGTAGCCAACTGTAAATTGTAAGAACTTCTATGTTAACTTTCATCTAACAGCTAACTTCTGTTTTCTCTTTGCTCATACTGCTAAATTAGTTGGTTGTCTTTATTTTGCCCTAGGACTTCATTTAGTCAAGAAGCACAGATATCCTCTTTGATACTTTCTTCTCTTTGTTGTGTGATGCAGAAGATTTGCACCTTTTAAAAAAACAACAAAATGTCTGAGTTACTGCTTCAGTGGGCATAAACTCTCTTTCTCTTTTGAAACAGCAGTTAATTATACAATTGATCATTAAGGGTATATGTAGATACATTGTTATGTAGAATAAATGGAGCTCTGGAATTAAGCTTTTTATGTTATAAAATCTAGTACTGCTTCCTGCAGTGGAGATAATTACAAACCCACACACTCCATTTAACTGTACAGAGCACGTTGTATGTTACTTCTCTGATTTATTTCCTGCTTCAAGGAAAATGTTTTTGTCTTGATAGCAATAGTTACTTTTCTTCTTTCTTCTAGATATTATTTAAGAAAGTACTGAAAGGAGAGGTTACTCCAGACCATCTAATAAAAATGAGCCCAGAAGAACTGGCTTCCAAAGAACTGGCGGCTTGGAGACAGAGAGAAAACAGACATGTGAGATTTGTCAACTTATGTAGTTTATTTTACAGCCTAAGCATGTTTAACTTCTGTTTTCAGGTTAAGTGTATGCAGAAAGAACAAAATGGATGTTGCACAAAGCAGCTCTGACCAAGCAGGAGGATCTCTATAATTAATTTAGTGTTGAAAACCCGGAGATGTTGTTAGGACAGAAGTGAAAGAAGTGTAGTCAGTTTCTGAAAGGAGGAAACCATGAACTTTCCTCTGCCTTGCAACTTGGTTGTTGCTTGCTCTTTCTTTTTTCTGTCTCAAGAGTGAAGGCTTCTTTGTCCTTATTTTCCACAAGATTTTAAAGCTGTTGCTGGAGCTTTATAAACACCAGTTTCTTAAAGAGGGAGAGAGATCTTTTTGGACAAACCAAGCCAAAGCAAACTGATGCTGTTTCTAACTTACTGCTGAAGTGTTACAAATCAATCCCCAGGAAGTAAATCCAGAGCTGAAACCTGATCTGCCAGTCAGAAAAGCAGCCTAAAGGAGCAACAAACAAAAAAACCAAACAGCAAAAAAACCCCAGGAAAGTGTAGGAAGTTTACTAGGTTAACTTGAGCATGACTTCTTGAAACAGGAAGTCACTCTCTGAAACTGTGCTGACAGTTTAGAAGGAGAAACAGGAATAAGAGGACCTGTATTATTGTTACAGAAAATTCCTTTTTGTTAGACATTGCCCCAGTTATTGTGCATTTAGTCCAACGATAACTGCAGCTGCTTGGAAGTGGCCATTAAAAATTTTCTAGTTTACAAAATGTGGTTTTGTGTTGACAGAATCTTTGGTATTTATATTCCACATCATAGAACCCAAAAACTCGGTATTTGGGTAGTGTAAATTCAACTGTGTGCTCAGAATGAATGTTTGGTAATAACTGATAAGGTAGAGTGGGATGCTGTTTCAGAGACTGCAGTGTGCATTGCAACAGTAATTATTCCTGTGTTTTTTCCTTGTCATTGCACGTTGTGGCTAGACCTGTTTATGAATCATGATACCTTTTTGCTACTTTCTGTGCAAAAACAATTGTTGATTATCTTGAAGTTGTTTCAAAGGCCTATAAAGAATGAAAAGTCTGTTTATTCTGTATCTATCCAAAGCCCATTTTTTGTAGTGGACCTTTTTTACATTTATTTTTATAAACATCAGTGAAATTCTGAAAACAGACCATGCAAAATACTATTCCACTGCTATGAGAAATATCTTCCAAACAGAAGTGTATGCTGCTCAAAAAATTGTTGAAGGGTCCTAATTATTTCAGAGAAATGCTTCAAAATTTCTACAAGCATGTAAAATAAATAGCAAGGTATCATTTGACTGTATTTTTCATGTTACTATTTCAGCAAGGCGTTGAGACTGCTACTTACTATTTTTTTTTTTTTTCCCCAGGATGTTTAAAAGTATGTTGTTATTTTTCAGGCAGATAAAGCAATCATAGGATCCTTGTTTCCTTAGTAAATCAGGCTTAAGATATTTGGGACAGTCAGCACAACCCCTTCCTGGTGTAAGAAATGGAATGTGCTTTAAGAGGCAATGTTAGAAATAATAGTTTATATTTTATTTTATTGCAAGAAAGCAAAGCAGCAGTGCTGATCAGAATTAGCGTCTCCGTTACTTTTAAGAATACCTTTAAATTTTTTGTTTGAGGTGAAGCATTCAGTTTATGTACTAAAAAACAAGCTCTTGAAAAATGATACAAATCTGCATATATTTATATCCTACCTTGTCCCTATTATATGGGAAAAGAATGTATGTATTTTTTCTTTAGCTCTTGGGAAATCAGAATTAACAGTATTTTAATTTAGTGTTGAAGGTTTGCTTTATAACTTATTTCAATGCATGCCTGGTAAGTACTTGCTGCTACACTGTAGGAGAAGTTGGACAGGCTGCTTGCATGTTGGCTTTATGAAGCTACTTGACACTTGCAAAATAAGAATGTCTTACTTTTCTTACTAGAGGGTTTCCTAATTGCAATACTGTTACCTCTTATATTTCTAGATTTCCAAATTTTATTGTATGGGAATAATTACGCATAACTTCTTATTTTCACAGACAATTGAAATGATTGAGAAGGAACAGAGGGAAGTTGAAAGAAGACCTATCACAAAAATTACTCACAAAGGAGAAATAGAAATAGAAAGTGAGACACCAATGAAAGAACAAGAGGAAGTAATGGAAATTCAGGTAGAAAAGAAAAGCATGGCACTACAGTGTATTTAGTTCATAGACAAAGTGGCTATAAACTGTTTCGTTTATGATTTTGTTGTTCAGGTCTATGGTTACCTGCTAGGTCTGGTTTGAGTTTAATTTTTCTTTTATCTTTACTGACTTCTTGGCCTGGTGATTTTGTTGATTTCTTTCCTTCTGTGTTGTGTCTGTGACTGTATGATGAAGTAGTAGAAAACAGAAAGTAGAAATTAGAAAATATTCTAAATGTTACCTAAAGATTAAAAAAAAATAATTCTTCACTGAAAGAGTGATTGGGCACTGGAATTATCTGCCCAGGGAGATAGTGGGGTCGCTGTCCCTGGATGTGTTTAAAAAAGACTGGACGTGGCAGTCAGTGCCATGGTTTAGTTGATGAGGAGGTGTTAGGTCATAGGTTGGACTCGATCTCAGAGGTCTTTTCCAACCTAGTTCATTCTATGGCATTTGAGAATACTAATTAGTTATTGTAATGCATTTGTAGATTTTGTGATAGAATTTTACAGCTGAAGGAAGTTTATGTCTGAAGGGAGGAAAACACTATAAAACTTTTAAGCAATATTAGGAATATTAGATGAGGGAAAAAAGGGGCTAACTGAAATGTGTTTGACTTTTCTTAGGAACCTAATATGAAGTTATTTGAGAAGTCAGAAGAAGCTGAAAAGGATAAAGAAATAAACGAATCTGCATCTCCGGACACCACAAGTCAACATAAAAATCATCTCTTTGATCTAAACTGCAAAATCTGCATAGGTAATTTGGGAAAGCACATGAAAATAAATAGATCATGCTTCTCTAATTTTCAGTCATAAATCTCAATATACCTCAAGAATTTAAATAAATGTGGGTTTTTACTTAGTTTGCTGACAAAGTTATGGAAGGAGTGTTCTACTTCATAGTTTACAAAAGAGACTGTTAAAAGGATAGTTTATTGGCATAAACTTGTCTTCTTTTTAAAAAAAATCAGCTTCAGAGAGTGAAATCCCTATAGTGGATGTACATACTACTGTTCATTCCTCATTTCTTTATCCTATGCCATTGCAGTGGCAAATTTATGTTTAATACTGTATAAACATGTATTAATTTATACATTGTATAAATATGTGTAAAGTATGTGAGTTTCTTATCCTATCCCACTTCAATGGCAATATGTAGTATTTTTGGTGTGTCTTCCTTGTGTTCAGAGGAAGTCCTCTTTTTTAATATTTTTTATTTTTATTTTATTTTTTAATAAAAAATGAAACCCATTGCACTTCCTTTTGTGCAGGCCGAATGGCACCACCCACTGATGACCTCTCTGCGAAGAAGGTGAAAGTGTCTGTTGGGGTTGCACGGAAGCAGTCAGACAATGAAGCAGAGAGCATTGCGGATGCACTCTCCTCCACATCAAGTATTTTAGCTTCAGAATTACTGGAAGATGATAAGCAAGACTCATCAAAATCATTCACACCTCTCCCAAAGTAATATAAGCTGCAGAAACAGTATTTTTAAATGAAAGACATTATTAATCTTGTTAAACTACTATGTCTAAAGCTACTTTTTTAATGGCATTTCGTTAATCCGTTTGGGTACTTGAAGTTGTGTACATTTTAAGAATGGAGTTCTCTGCTGGAGTAAATGATGTGCATTTATATACATAATGCTACATATATTGTTGTGATTGCAAACTTCTAATTGCCATATAGTTTACTTTTCCCAAAAAAACAATGTTTTCTGGTGCAACAAGGTTTAAAAAGAGTTTATATTACAAAAAAATCAGTATATATATTTCATATTGCCTTTTGCTTTTAAGGCATGTAGTATGTATAGTGCATTTTAATGAGTGTGTCTTTGTATATGGGTATATATAAATTCAGGGAATTTGTGATTGCTCTAAACAGAGCATTTATACTGATAAATCAGGCTAGTTTCAAATTCCAAAGTAGTGCTTTTCTAGAAATGACCAGTAACAGCAGCTTGTTTGATGTTTTGCTGTATTTGCTGTCAGCTCTCTCTTCATTTTCTTCCACACTCTGCTACTTGCTAAAAAGGAAATTGCAGTTTATGAGGCTGTTTCTTTCTGGTTTGAGGGAGGCTTTTCTAGAAAAACATCAACTCCCAATTATTTAGAATTGACCAGAGTTCATGCTGAAATTTTGCCTTTATCAGGACAGTGTGATCTTTTACCAAGGTCAGTGAACTTTGGTTTTTGAATAGCTTACAGCAGATTCAAGGTAATTTCCAGTGTAGACAGAAATAAACACAGGTTACCCTGTTACTGTAACAGAACAATATCTGGTACTACTGGGCAGCTTCAAACTGCTAATAGCATGCCTGGTATATTTTGATAGCAACATGTTGGGAAATGTTGAAATGTGTAATCTTTTTCTTAAGGAAACGCTCAGGTTGAGAAATGCTCTCCTGTGAAATTATTTAAGTCATCCCATTAATTTTTTCAGCTGCTTTGTTAACAAAACTGAGGGGGTTTTTTAAAGGGAGGAAAAATGGTTTTGTCTAGGTGGAATTGGGAGGAGGCACTCACAGGAGGTGTAGAAATGATGCATATGTGAAAAGACATGAGGAGCCAGTTTGTGGGACAAGGAGAGAGTAGGGTGACACAGGCATTCAGGTGGTGAACAGACAATGGTGGCATAAAATGTAGGAGATAAAAAAGCAGTATAGGCCAGCAGACCGTGTGTTGTCATCTTCTCCCTGTGGCAGGGAAGATCTTGCTGGCTCTGCAGCACCTGTATGTGTTTGTGTCCTCTTCAGGAGCATTTGATAATTTTTGGACTAAACAACTCCTCTATTTTTAAAAGATAGATTAGTGAACTAATGTGCTGTTTATCTGACTGTCCTTCCTGTACCACAGAGCTACTTGACTGGAAGATGAGAAACATGGTTGTCTGCTGATCTCTTTTTGTTGACCCTCAAGTATGCTTAACTGAAGAATAAAATTCTTGATAATACTGCATTTCTAAGATAAATGATGATTTACACTGTCTTGCATGATATATCATGTTGTAAACCAAGTGGGTATTTGTTTGTCCTTTTTTTTAGGTCAGAAACACCTGGTACTGTGGAATGTGAAAGTCTGTTTCTGGCACGCCTGAATTTCATCTGGAAGGGCTTTATCAATATGCCTTCAGTAGCAAAGTTTGTTATTAAGGCTTATCCAGTTTCTGGCTCTTTTGAGTATTTGACAGAGGTATTTATATTTATTGCAAAGAATGAAGAATTCATTTATTAATTTTACCAACTTGTTTGCCTTATAGGCTAATAATAGTATAATGATGGAAGAGAGTGATGCATGATCATTGTACTGAATAAAGTATTTGTGGGAGGACACAGGTTAAGGTCTATATTTGTAAGTCAAGCATTATTCATTACATGAACCTCTGGTTCATCTTCCCCTCTATAACAGAAACCTGCGTAATGGAGTTTATTTTTTTTTGCCTATCTGGTGGCAATTCTGGTCCTAACCTTGCATTGTGACTAAATTGTCCCTAAAAAAAAAGTTTATGTAGCATTCTATTCTGTGTCTGAGAGACAATAAAAGCATGCAACTGCTTATCATAGTTGTCTTCATGTCACAAAATATGGATCAGAGAGCTTATAAGGCTCAGTTTTCCTTCTTGACAGCTACACAGGATGCATCAGCTTTCTAATTAAAAGGGCTTAGGTCTTCGATTAGTAAGGTTGTCTTTACCTTGCTGTAGATCTTCAGGGAAGTGCAGGCCATGCAGTAATCCTTAATACTAAAGGATTGTTATATAAGTATGATGCACTTCTCAAAACTCTTTTGCTTTATGTCAAAAAATGATTTTTCTGAAAGTCTGTTTCTTTTGCTTGGGAATAGTGAACTCAATAGTATCCAAGAAGAATTTACGTCTGTATATACATGCACATGTAGGTTATGTTTTCCCCTCATAATGAAGATGTTGAAAGTTTATTATATACATAGGTGTGGAGCTCTCATTGCAGTGTGATCTTATGGATAGCTTGAGTGTTTCCAGAGCACAGTAGAGTTACGTTTGCAGTTAATGTTACCAGAAGGAATAGTTTTGGCAAGGTATAGATGAACAGTATTGAATAATAACTAATTTAGTACATACCATTGACTTTGCACTGATATCTTAAAGGTCCAAAGTTTAAATTTTTTCTTCTGTTGTAACTTCTACTGATATTTTTAAATTATAATTTAAGAAATAAAAGAACTAAGTATGTTTTGAATTTATGAAACAGATACTAGATGAAGGACTTACCACAATATTTATGTTGGATTCACATTTCTGTTGTCCTATCTCATAGGATTTACCTGACAGCATTCAAGTAGGTGGCAGGATATCTCCCCACACTGTCTGGGATTATGTAGAAAAAATCAAAGCTTCAGGGACCAAGGTAAGAATTTTACGTAGTAAAGACTTGCTGTTTAATATGCATCTTAGTCATTGTAAAGATACTTGGTTTTTTTTCCTCTCTGAAACATTTGCAAAATGTGTGAACTTTAGGAATATCTCATGATTATGTTGAATGTGATGGGTGGCAACTGCAGGCATTTATTTTCTTCCTACCTAACCTTAAACTGTCATTTGCTGTGTGGGAATACCTGTCTTCCTTTGACACAGTAACTTGTTGTGAATGATTGGATACCACTTCACATCTCAAGTGTTACCCTTTCATTTTCAGTAGTGTTACATTGTGCAAAACCATCTCAGTGGCTTTTTGCTGGACTTGTCCCGGTGTGTGCCAGTTGTCCTTGTGCTGGGAAACCTAAAACTAGGAAGTCTTTTCCAGATGCTGTCTCACAAGTGCTGGACAGAAAGGAATAGCCATTTCCCTTGGTCTGCTGGCTACTTTGATTCTGACACCCAGATTGCAGTTGGCCTTCTTGGCATTGATTTACCAAAATATGGGCATAGATCTAGTATCAATACCCAACTGAGACGGACAAAGACTCTCTAACACCTTAGAGTTAGAAAGTGTACGTTTATGCCAGCACTGGGCACATGCCTGGGATAGCTCCCTAAGATGCAACGCAAAATTACAGAACAATACAAAGTCTATTTATCTACAAAAGTTCTAAATATTCAAAATACAAATGCATATTTATAACATTGATACCTCCCATTCCCTGCTTCATATGGTAATTAGCTAAAAACTAATTAAGCATGCGTAGTAAGTTCATTGTTTTGGGTCGGTGGTCTCGTGATTTGAGGAAAGGTCGTAAGTGATGAAGTAAAACTCATCTACCTCACTTTGACCTTTCCACCTTTCTGGGTCTTGACAACACATATTGCCCTTGGAGGACCTCCAGTTCCTCCCTTCATTACTTTTGAATAGGCTTTCAGATAGACACATAGGTAATTGTCTAAATTTCTTTAGATCTATTAATCAGTGTTGTCTGTTTCTCATTATAAGCACAGCGGAACAAATATAAAATAACAAGCAATCAGTTACTTACATCTTAAAACCTATTCCAGGCCTCACTCTCTAGCTAATCATTAATTTTCTTAATTAACCTCAGCTGGGTTTGCTTATTGATTCTATTTTAACTAATTTCAACAAAGAAAACCTTTAACTAAAATTGTAATGTTTTAAAACTCCGTGTTTCAGCATGGATGCATCACCAGTTCATAACTCACCTTGTCCACCAGGACCCCCACATCATATTATGCCAAGCTGTTTTCCAGCCAGTCAGTCCCGCAGCCAGTCGTGGTGCATGGGGTTACTCCAGCTCAAATGCAAGATTTTGCATTTTGCCTTTGCTGACATTGACAAAGGTCAGCCTTTTTTTTCAGCCTCCTGAGGTCCCTCTGAATGGCCACCAGCCCTTCAGCATGTGCACCACTGCCCCTGCTTAGGTGCCATCTCAGTTTTGCAGAGGGTCTTATGTCCAGTCTTCAGGCTGCTCATTAAGCCATTAAATGGTGTCAACATCATCAACTCCTGAGCTTGGCTTTGGGCATAATTCTGGGATCTGAAGACTGGTCTTCCACTATTATGAATGGATATCTTGGACACAACAGACTACAAAACGCAGCTTTCTAGTAATGTTAAGGGTAGGGAGTAGAATACTTCATTGGAAGCTTGGCAAGCTTCCCTAAAACTTGTTATTTAGCTGGCTGTTAAAATATTGGCTCTTTTGTCACGCACTTCAATTAATTTTTTCATCCTAAATGCTTTCTATTTGTTTTACCGAGTTCTGAACTATTTTTGGCCATGTTTCTGCTCCTTTTGTCTCCTCTGTTGTTCTCTGCCTTTTTGGCGTAGCTTTTTCTCCTCAGCATTGCTCTTTTAAATAAAGAGCAGTCAGTAAAAAAAATAACATTTCACAGGAAAATATACTTGACCATCTTTTTCTCTCTCTTCTTGTAAACAGGAAATCTGTGTAGTTCGCTTTACCCCAGTAACTGAAGAGGATCAGATTTCCTATGCGTTATTGTTTGCCTATTTCAGCAGTAGAAAACGTTATGGTGTAGCGGCCAATAATATGAAGCAAGTGAAAGATTTGTACCTCATCCCTTTAGGCTCCTCAGATAAAGTCCCTCATCATCTTGTGCCTTTTGATGGGCCTGGTAAGTACAGGTTGCAATTTGGAACTTCATTTTGGAACTTCATTATCGTAACGCTACTTAAAGAAGTTGGCAACAGAAATATAAGTGGAAATAAAATTTTAAAATGCTAGCGATTTTGTTCAAATATGTAATGAGTTTTCCGTAGTATTATTATATTAGTTTCCTTGAAAAGACATTAATTTTCCCTTGCTAGATTATTCTGATATTTCAAAGATGAAAAAATTAGTGTGTACAACCTTGTTTTATGTCTGCTACCCTCTTTCTCTAATACAGGTGGCTTTGTAGGTTTCAATGTCAGTAAACTCAGTCACGCAAGTGGACTGTGGTAGAAGTCATGAGTTCCAAATTGATACTCTCAATTTAAAATAGTATTTTTCATTATTTGAAACGTGGTCACCTTTTTTCTAAAGTATTCCAAAGTTCCTTACAAAAAATTCATTGAAAGTTTAAAACGTAGATGGGCAAGGAAGAAAAGGTCTGGACATGGCTCTCAGTTGTTCTGCTTACACCTCAGTTATTTTGCATCAATTTATCTTGGTTATAAAAACTTGTGGATGATCTCTCTTTTTGAGACAGGCAGAGCCAAAATGAAGAGAGAATGAGCTACAACTCATAATTGTTTTCCAATTATACAGAACAAAATAAATAGTGAAGAGATAGGTAATAGTGTGCCTTGAAACACAGTGCCTTTCCTGAAATGAGGGAAACGTTTCTGAAATTTGCTCTTGGCAAATCTTTGAAGAAATACGTCTAACACAAATTGATGAGGAGGCTTTGTGTTTGCAAGTGTTCTGTTTACTTTTTCCTATTATACTTTGCTACCACTGTTACCATGTTGTAGCTATGTTAGACTAACATGATGTTTAACTTCTGTGCAGTTTCTGATGAGATTAAATGTCCTATATAACTGTCTCGTATTCTCTATTTGGAAGTTATAGTGTACTTGATACAATTTTAATTGGCAATGCTTGAAGTCATAATTTTAATATTAGAAATACATCTTTTTTATTATTTTAAAAATTGTTAATGTTTAACATGACAAGCAGAACAATTTCAAATATCATAAGATTATTACTTTCAATTGTACATTGTAAGTGTATGGGGGTTATTTTTGTTAAATTTATTACCTTAACCAAAATACAACGAGATGATAAATTGCTGTTACAATTTTGTACAGGGATTGAAATACATCGACCAAATTTATTACTGGGATTGATAATTCGCCAGAAAATGAAGAGGCAAATTACTGCTGTTTCAAGTGTTACCAGTAGTTTTGCAGATGAAGCTGCTGACAGTACCTTGAGTAGCTTGCCACCAGAGAAGAAAAGCAAGCCAAGCAAACCTGAAGTCTCTCATCATGATTTGGCACTAGAAGAAGAAGAGGAAAATAATTTTTTTAATTCCTTCACAACTGTGCTACACAAGCAGAGAAATAAACCACAGCAGTCTAATACAGACGATGCTCCAGCAGTTATTGAACCATTGGTGGAAAGTACCAAACATGAACCACCAAAGCCTCTCAGGTTTCTTCCTGGAGTCCTGGTTGGATGGGAAAACCAGCCTTCTACTCTGGAGCTGGCAAATAAACCGTTGCCAGTGGATGATATTCTTCAAAGCCTGCTGGGTACGACAGGGCAGGTGTATGAGCACAGCAAGTCAGAAGCAGGTCCTAGTGAAGACATACCATTATTAAATGAACAGGCAACCTTGAAAGAAGAAACCATGGATGTTGCTGATGTAACTGCTGAAGTTAGTGAAGCAAAGACTGGTTTGGATGATCCTCAAGAATCCACCAATGCTGCTGTAACTGTGGATGCAGCAGCTGTAGGGACCTCAAGTTCTTCAAGAAGTGCTGGTTCTTTGATAGGGCTGAGTCTTAAGGGAAAACCTCCAGATGTCTCCACAGAAGCATTTTTAGCAAATTTGTCTGCTCAGTCACAGAATAAAGAAACTGAAGAAAGTAAAGAAAATGACCCAAAGCGACAGTTACCAGAAAAGGATAGTGTTGCACAGGAAGTTAGAAGGAGCACAAATTCCAGCTTTTCTTCCTCATCAAATTCAGGAAAAAAACCCAGTGAGAACAATGTTAATGTAGGCTCTGCTGAAGGTACCACTGCTAATACCTCTAAATCACCACCATTTATTAATCTTAAAAGAGACCCACGACAGGCAGCTGGACGAAGCCAGCAGACTAATATTTCAGAAAGCAAGGACGGAGATGTTAGCAGAAATGAAGACCGACAAAATGCTTCAGGAAATGATCAAGGAGAACCAGAGAATAAACAGCCTTCTGGAGAAGGGGGCTTAAACCTGTATCAAAGTGATGCACAAACCAATGAAACACAGTTCAGTTCAGCTGCAGCTAAGGCAGATAACACAGTTGCATCACAAGCAGAAGATACCAAACGCTCACAGGAAGATGCACTGATGCAAAACATTGAAACAGTGAACTCATTTAGAAGAGGACCAGCCGCAACTTCATCCCATTTTGAAACTGAAAACTCTTCTCGTTCTGAATTTATTTCCAAAGTCCCAAGCCCTATTGCAAGTGGCAGCTTCTCATCTGTTGGACCTCCACAGCAGAATTTTCAGCATCCTAAATCTAATCCACCTGGATTTCAGTTTCAGGCTCCTGCACCTCATAACTTCCCTCCGCAAAACAACCCTATGTTTGGATTTCCTCCTCATTTACCACCTCCGCTTCTTCCTCCTCCTGGCTTCGGTTTTCCTCAAAATCCAATGATGCCATGGCCACCAGTAGCTCATTTATCAGGTCAGCCACCACAGTATGCCGGACCCATTGCACAAGGGCTACCAGTGGCTCACAAACAATCAAGATTTTTGGGACCAGAAAATTTTTTTCAGAGTAAAGACAGTAGGAGACCAGAAAGACGCCACAGCGATCCTTGGGGCAGAGAAGAACAGCATGTGGAGAGAGGGTTCAGTAGAGGCAAAAATGATCGACAAAGACTTTACAGTGAAACCCATCCCCAAAAAAAAGACAGACATGAAAAAGAGTGGAGCAACGAAAAATACTGGGAGCAAGATTCTGAAAGAAACAGGCGCAGAGACAGAAACCAGGAAAAAGAGAGAGAGCGGAAGAGTAGAGAGGAAGGACAGAGAGACAGAGTGCGATCTCCACATGGTGATAGAGCTGCTGATGGAAAAAGCCCCAGAGAGACTAGAAATCCAGAAAAAAAGACAGAGAAGCCTAAAAGTGATGAACAGGCTCATGAAAAAGATAAGGAGAGGGAGAAAAACAAAGACAAGCATAGAGAAGGAGAAAGTGAAAAGAACAGAGAGAGACATAGGGACCACAGTGACAGAACTAAAAGCAAAAGGTAAAAAGATGCAGGCAGTCTTTTAAAATCCTATTTCAATAAACTGTTAGAGTAATGTTGTAAAACTTTGTATGACAAAAAAAAAAAGAGCCTGCTAGGATTGTGCCATCTTTTTTATTCCGTGTTGGTGTTTTGCAGAAACAAGTCTGTGTTTTGGTACCACTCAATGTACCAATACTCATCCTTTTTTTCATTATACCAACTATCGCTAGAAGTAGGAGTTTAATATTTTTAAAAATTTTACATTGCTGTATATTCAAAATTTTAAAGATTTCTTTTATTAATATGCAATAAAGGCTTAGGAATTTTCTTAGCTGAGGAAGTTGGCATTAGTCAAGTCTGCAGTATAGTTGCTGCCTTTGGTAATTTGTGCTCTCTTCTGTTTTAAGATGCTCTGATAATTTTAAAGGTGGTTTTCATACAATAACCTTCTTTTTAAATTGCACTGTTTTTAAAGACTGCAGCAAAGCCTCAGAATCCACACGTTACAACAAAACATAATATGCTCGGTGGTGTGAAGAGTTTGGGTTTTTTTAAAATTATTCAGTAGTACAATAAAAAACTCAAGTGTATTTCATTATATTATATTTCAAGTATTTCCTAAGCATCTGAAGCAGTTTGTGACCAGAAATTGGAAGGCTGAGCTGCTCAAATGTTACTGCTTTAAACTGCACTTGTTTTAATAAGAAAGCATTTCTAACCTAAATTCTTGAAAATGATTTGTAGTAGTACATTCATTTCTCCCACCATTTTCCATGCTTCAAAAACTTGAATACCTAAGCTTGTACATTACTTTGTGTTTTGCTATCCTTTTTACTGTAAAATGTAAATATTTTAAGGGATATTTTGATTCTAAAATGATAAAACTTTCTCACATACTGTGTGTGTTTGATTTCATAGGTGTGAAACTGTAGGCTAAATGAGTATAGAAGGCTGAGTCACAGAATGCCACATTTGTTGTACACTTCATGGCTCGATTTGTTTTGAGTTTTGGAGAACAAAGAGGGGGGAGAAGGGCAGAAGTGTTTGTACCCTTGGGACTTCTGGCAACTTCGTATTTTGTGGACTACCATCCACCAATGCCAAACAACATGCAAACGTGAAAACAAATCACCTACTCTTATACTTAAGAGTATACGTATTAAAATACACTGGGCATCTTGTTGAGTCTGTCAGAAACAACAAAAATATTCCACTGTATAAAGAAAAACTGAGGTTTATTGTTCCAGTTTTCAGCCTTTTGTTTTTCCACTTTGAGTACACAACCTTACTATGCTGCTGACAGAGCATTTTGCACTTTGCTGTAGAAAAGCCTCTTCTTTCCAGAAAGGTCTTCCCAGTTTAACAACACCCTAATTGTTGGTTTCAATTATGAATATATTTTAAGGTAAATTTTTACTTGTATACCTTGCAAGTAGCTTCACGTTCAAATTGGCTAAAAATCTTGCACTGAATAAAGGAGGTGGTAGACTTTTATTAAGTGATGTTTCTTAGGCTCATAGTTGAGAAGACTAATTTTAAAAAATCCACAGTAACTAAAAGAAATATTCAAACATCTTTAAAATAAAATTAGTCTTTTCCAAATTAATTCCATGGTATGTATAGCAGTAGTGCCATTGGCTATATCTGGTAGTATTATACATGTGTTTTGTTGTTTAAATATTTACACCAGAGTTCTGTAGGCACAGAAGTGCACCAAAGCATTGTTCTCATTTTTGGAGTAAGTTTTAAATTGACGGCTCTGCATGTGAAGATTTTCTTTCAATCCATTCAAAAGTAGTCTACTCCAAGTCCGCTGGTGATCTGACTCTCACATGTGCATCCATTTCTGCTTTGAAAATAAACTGGAAGCAGTGAAAATTGCAACTGCCTGTATGGAAGGGATGGGAATGCTTTCTGCCAGAACCACCAGAAATAATTTGTTTAAAAGAATATGTAAACATTTTTCAAGTTTGCTGAGTGCTTTGCTACCTGCCTTGTGTATGTAAAACCTGAAGAGAGCCACAGTAAAACAGCTCTTGAGGGAGAGTTTTGTTAAGTGTTTAAATTAACAAACAGCAACAGTCTCCAGGATTTGTTCCTAGGATGTGAGTTAGTGTAATGGGAATAAATCCTGCTACTACAGGAATAAAGGATTTTACTTCTCCATGGCCTTCAGTCACTCTCCTTCCAACATTTGTGTTAGCTGGAAGTGTTCCGATTGCTTGTTCCTTGTTTTACACTGAATCACTGCTCAGATCACAAAAGGCAATGTGAAGTGCTGAGGAACTGGCAGTACACCAGAAGCCCCAGAGAGAACAGGATAAACCTTAAAATATGCTCCCTTCTCCAGCATCACATGGTCATTAAAGGCCCTACTTAGAGAAACTGGAAGAGAAGAATCTGGGGACAGCTCAAATGCCAGGTGGGCTTCATGGCATTGGGCCATGGGGCCTTTTGGGAGAAGGTGCAGAAACTCTGTTGCATCAGGCTGATCACTTGAGGGCTCAGAGCAGCTGAAGAAGATAGAATGAACCTCACAAAGATGTTTGCAGATGCTTAGTAAAACATCTGGGGGTAGCTCCCATGCACTTCAGTTATCTTTAAGTCATCTGTAACTGACTTGACAGTGCTTTCATTGCTACACACTAAGTATGGTGATGTGGAAGCAAATGTGTGTCACCTACTTCTAGGTGCTTATGGCCTTTGCTCCATAATGCACACCCCATCCTCACCTCCCTCTCCACCCCAAAATAGGTACTTGTTTCTGACAGCTACATGCTGATGACTGGCTTTCAGAAAATTTCCATGCAAGGAGGTGATGGTTTATTATGTGCTTTTGAGCAATAGTAAAGTGAAAAAGGAAAAGATAGGAATAAATCACTATTATTTTTATTTAATAATTTTACTTATATACTAAGCCAGCAATCAAATGAGAAATGTAGAAGCCATCATACATCATTGGTGTAAGCACATTGAAATAGAACTTGGATTTTTTTTTATTGCTTCCTAAAGTAGAATATAACACAGCTTTTTGAAAAGGAATGGAATTTTTGTATTTATGAACAGCTCTATTTACTTTTGAGATTATAAATTAATGAAAAATATATTCACAGAAATTTGGTTTACTATGACCAAAAGCTCCGTCTCTTAAAATTTTGAAATTTCATTTAGGGGCATATAAGCCAGAAGGGTATAGGTAAAGCAAAACAGTTCGTGGACTTTTTAATTTTTAAGCTGTTAAGAATAAAAGTTACTTGTAGGCAGACTGCCACATTCCCACATTCCAGTTGTAAATTGTTAAAGCCAAAAGGTTTCATGTAGTCAAATAGGGGAGACCTCTGCTGGAGAAAACCAGGAGGCCTGTTTTCTCTCTCTAAAATTAAGTATGTTTTTTGCTCTTAAAATCATTCTTTAAGTGTAATATTTTAGCAGACTTAAGAGAGGCTTAAGTTCTACCCTTTTACATATACACATACAGGATGGACACAGACTCAGAAAGGAAGGAGAACTTCATTACCTAATTAGTCTTTGTGGGCTTAACAAGTAATTATAGCTGTTATGATTTTAAAAATTCTCTGCAATAAATGCACTTTTTTCCTCAAGTACACCTTTTCTTCCCCCACCAATTTCAGTTTTTACACTTGACCTTAATATTATAAAATTATAAAAGAAACATTCTAATAAAATTTAACAGTTGGAGAAACAGGTAACAGTTGTCTGTTCTCATAAAGCAACAAGCAACACTTGAATGATGGTTGGCTTTATAAGCTTCACTACCTCTGTTCACAAAACTATTTCCAGCACAGTAAAGAAAAAACCCTGCAGACTTTCCCATTATTTTAAAGTAAATGCTAAAGAGCATTAGAATTATAAATAATTCTAGGAGTAAAACAGTTGATCATATTTTATATGCTATTAATACTCCACATAAATTTGTCCCTTATTTTTAAGTGGTTTCTTACGTTGGTTGCTGAGTCATACACTGCCAGCTAACACAATAAACAGAAGGAAAAGGAATTTTATCATTTTTTAAAAGAGTCTTCAACAGCTTTTTTCAATTAATTTCCAGAGTTTCCATCATAAATGTTGTACCCTTCTGCTTTCATTAGCTGAATCTTTTTAGAATCTTGGAAGAGCACAACATCTTTAATTTTACCAATGAATTCCTTCTGAAAAAGCCCTGTAGTGACTGTATTGACTTTCCTGCCAATTTCAAACCCACCAAAGTAGCATATGCCACCGTAGTTTAAAGCAGTGTATTTCCTTTGTGGGTCAATATCTTCAAAAAGGATTAGTTCCTCATCAAGATAAACCTTGATACAAGTTTGGTTTTGAACTACAGTAATGAAATGCCATCTTCCAACAGAACAGGTAAAGTATTTGCTATGCATTAGAGGAACTGAGATTCTTTCTCCAAGATTAATCACAACTTTTAAAGTTCCATTGGCAAGACCAATGGCAAGGAAGTCATTATCTTCATTTTCACTTTTTCCCATCCATGCTATTAAGCCTTCAGTTTGATTGGTAGTAAAATTTAAAGAAAGGCGGCTGTACTGGAGATCTCTTTTTGCGTAAAAAGGATCTGTGTATTTAATGTAGGAGTTACCAACAAACTTTGCTATATAAAATTTGATTTTGTTATTGCAGTACTTACCTGTCCAGCCTAGTGCACATACACAGGTATATGAAAATGAAGAAGGTTGAGGAATACAGAGCGCATGAGACCCACACATATTTTGTGAACAGTGAATAGATTGTTCACATGTGGTCCCTGTCCACTCTCTTGGGCAAGAACAAGAAAAGCCTGAGTTTTCAACTAGACACGTTCCATTATTTTTGCACACAGTGTAACCACAGTCTGTTCTGTCACAGTCACCAATGTTGGCTCCACCTTTGGGATCAGCCACGGTAAGCTTCAGTTCCCTGTTGTTTACAACAATTTCTCGAATACAGCCAGTGAAACCTGTGGGTTCATTTTCTATTGCCATTGGATTAACAAGGTTTAAGGAGGACACACCTCCAACAAAAAAATCTGTGTGTGTGTCTAGTGCATTCATTCCAGGACTAGCTTTTTGTGTAACGTTGATGCCATCCAAGTCCAGGTAGCCTTCATTACCAACTCTTCCTGCATGGAGTGAGTGCCATGTATTTCCATTTGCATGGACCTTCTGAAGGGTCTGTAGGATGACAGTTTTGTCTCCAAGGTTGTAGCGTAACTGTGCAAATCCATTTACTAATGATATACATAGAAAGTCACCTGTAAAAAACAGTATAAAATAGTTTTAATTTTTAGAAGGGTTGCGCTTAAGAACAACATTCATAGTTCTGATGCTTTCATGCCTGCATTTCCTTGGACCGTCATCATATCTAAATCACAAAAAGGGAAATGTTCCCTCATGAGCTGCTTTTAGCCTTTTTTTTTTCCATTATTGGAAACTGAGCTCATATTTGCCTCAAAGTAAAAAGCCCAACCTTCTGAGAAGCTCTGTTTTTGTGCAGAGACTAGGTAAGTGAGGTTGGAGGAAACAGGATCACTTTGGCATCTGGGAAATATGAATCGGTGTTCCCGATTCCACTTTCCCGATGGAAAAGAATAAAGTTTTGGCCAAGTTATAAAGGCAGAAATACTCTCAATTTCAATATGCTGAATAAAGGCTTGATGGATTTGTCAGTTTAATGAACAGGTTTGTCTGCACCAGACATACTCTGCTTTCCCTGAAAGCTGCTTTTCAGAACAGGGATGTTTTGGGGTTAATAATCTGACATCTGGAGGAACAGATACGCTTTTTATTGCATTGTTCTTCTGGAGGCCTTCATGACAGGAAGTATTAGAAGGGAGTTATCTCTTCTTGTACTATCAGTGTTTCTGGCCTTAAAGGCAGTGTAAAAGGGAGAGAGTACCACTTCAAACTGTACTTTCAAGCATGAAGAAGGAAAGCTGGGAAAGGTTAGGAAATGAGAGCTAGAAAAGTTTGTAAGAGCAGCAATAGAGCCTAATACGGGAAGGTGACAGGGAAGCAGAAGACGACAGCAGAAAAGTCTGCAAATTAAAAGTTATATTCTCAAATTTTTTGAGGTCTGCCTGTGCAATTTAACTTTTATATATTACTTTTGGAAATAATAGGCATCAGGTTGTTATCAATTAAACTGGTATGTATGTTTGTTAAATTTGAATGCAAGCTTTCCTAATAGTTACCAGTCCAGTTTCCTTAAACATTCCTAAGGGCGGACCTGTCAGTACAATGATGAAGTTTGCTCTCATGTGTGTTTAATTTTTGAGTATTTCTAATCCTTGAATTACATTGCCTGTTGTGAAATTGAATGGCCTAATTTACTGCAGGCTTGTAAAAGTTGCTAAAATTATACCTCCCCAATCAAAAGATGTTCAGGTTGCCATTTAGGCAGGGTGGGGATGTTTCAGTTGTATTAGTGGCTGTAGAGCACATACTTCATGCCTCACCTTCCCTGCTCCAGATACCCATGAAAAGAACAAGAAAAAAGCTCTTCCTTCTTTCAACTCTGGTGGTGGCAGAGCACTTCCTTTTAGCTTCCTAGTTCCAGTTGTGATGATCTGGTTTACTTCCCTGTACTTGGTGTTCTTTTTGAGGACCTTGCTTTTTTTTTTTTTTTTCCCCAGAAAATTAATACCATTTCCTTCACTTGTGATTTCTCCTGCTTAGTGATGTGGCTTTAAGTGTGCTTGATTTTTCAGTGCGTAATTTGAATGCACTCATCTTGCTTTGTTTCAGCAATGTACATAACCTGCTTGTTTATTTCTTTTATCAGGCCCTCAATCCTAGAGTAAGAAAGGAACATGAGGAAAAGTTTCTGAACTACCTCTCTGGCAGCCTTCGATCCTCTCTCCTACCCAGACACGCAGACTTGCATAAGGACACAAGTACTCATATTTTGCTGGCTAGGAAGAAGGAAAACATCTCACCAGGGTTACTGTTGCATCTGACCTGTAATCAAGACACAAAGAAGCTCGCAGTTCTCCAAGCCTTCTGGCCTGTAGGGAAGGGTTTTGGTAGCTTTGCACATTTGACAATGATCTGTGTTTTGGAATCTTATTTAGTCTTATTGCAAGAGCAAATCTGTGTTACTGAATCTGCTACCTACAGTGTAAAGAGGTTATCGCTGAGTACTCTGATCTGGCACAAATTTGAAGCCTCACTTCAAATTGGAGTAATTTCTTCTGCTACTTGTGAACAAAAAAATTACACTTTCCAATTTCAACTCTCCCTGAGGCTCTTGAGGTGCTTTCTTACTCCTCTGGTTAGACCCTCTCTTTTCACAAATGGCTTGCCATTTTAGTCTTTGGCAAGAACAACAGAGTGTTGAGATAAATTTTAGGATCTGAAAGTTGATCCTAGGGTGCAGTCAGTATTTCTCCATGAAGTGTATCATATCATAGGTACTACTAGGGACAACTGGCTGAAAACATCTTACAACTGTCATGTAAAGTGCTGTGTGTTCAGTGTCCAAGAAACTTCCTCTTAAAGTGAAGGCAGATGATGGGCTTGTCTTTGATCCTTTTCATTTTAGCAACCAGTAGCATTTTCAACAAGGGATCTCCCTCTGCCCTGTCTCTGAGGGCCAGGTTGCACAGCTGGAGCCTGTGCAGGCAATGTCATCATAGGAATTGTATCACCAGTTTAAACAGATGGCATTCTTGCCACTGATTTTCTCTTCTCAGCAGTCTTGGTATAGGAGACCATGAAGCAGGGTGGTTTTTCACTATTTCAGTTTGATCATTGCTCAGACCTGTCTCATAACCTGTGGCCAGAGACCTTTCTGAGGAAGTTTACTTTTGTTAAGTATGAAGGAGATGACATGCTTAGTTTTTCCAGCACTAGACTGTATAGCTGGTCCCTACATTCTTGAAAATACGACCTATGCACAGGACACAAAACTTTGCTTCTGGCTTTTCAGATTAGCATCTCATCTAATATGGACTATTTATCTCCATCAGTGGTGTCACAAAAAAAGCAGAGAGACTCCTGAGGGAGGCACTCACAGTTCTTTTGTTGTGCATGCAAGTCTTTGCCCAACCTGTTGGATGCAAGGAACTGTAAGGCAATCTGTGTCAGTAAGGTTGAATCTCCTTTAGAAGTAGAGTGTTGTAGCTTAGCTGGGCCTTGAAACTGCAACATGTCAAGACTCTGGGTGTTGAACAAAATTATTACTAGCATTCAGTTCTGTTCTGATGCACCTTCCTGCCCCTGTCATATTCCCTGTTTCAGTAAAGCAAAAAGTGGTTTTTTATAGCCCAAATGCTAAAAGATCATTGTCTTCTCAAGGGAAGGGAATTTTGTAACAGGTATTGCCTTAAGGAAGGACCTGTTCTGAAGATAAAACAGCACTTCTACCTGCAAATCCTAGTTCAGGGTTTTCACCAAGTGACTGAAGGTCAAAGTTGCTCTGCCTCAGAGTGGATTGTCTCTATTCCATATTAGAAGCCAGAACTCCAAAGCAGGTGTGAATTTTTCTTCGTAACCTTATTTTCATGGTTTTATTATGTGCACAAGTCTCACCAGCTGCCATATCGGATGTCAGAATTCCCAGAAGACTAGTCAGCCCTGTGTCTTGAGCAGTTAGTTCCTAAACGTGGGAGTTAATGAAAAGTCTCCTATAAGTACATCCAACTGCTACTGTGAGATCTGGATTATCTGTAATAGTATCTTCTTATGTGACTTCTTATGATGAATTCTGAGTGCATCACAAAATTTTTCGGCTTGCTACTACTAGGAAAAAGTATGTAAGTCTCTTCAACAAATTGGTTACAGTCACACTGTCCAATTTTAAATTCTTCCAAACGGTGACAATGCCCTTCCATGTTCGGTTTTTGTGTGGACATGCAGGTGTGTCTGTATACCCCCATCCAAAGAGGGGATCATGCTCAAGCAGTATCAACTCTCCATGTTTCTATGTTACCATAGGAAACTCGTGTACATCATAATTTGTCAAAGCTTGATACAGTTGGAAATGCATTCTAGGAATATTGCAGTCTACTTGGAGGTGTCATGTTTGGGTCAGAAACATCACCAGAGTAAAAAAAGGTGACAATATTCAATTTACACAGCTGTGTTGCATAAAGATCTCTGCATTTACTGCCTACATTACCAAATATGCCTAATATGGATGTATTTCCTAGGAGGGCTGAATACAATGTCAGAGGGTCTCAGGCTGACACACTGTGAGCTGGGACGGCATCCTGGATGGTATTTTTAACGTTTCTGTTTCAAGGTCTCTTTTCTTCTTTAGTGACTTAAGTCTACCCTTGTGCTCTGGTGTGTGTGTGGGTGTGGGTGTGTGTGTGTAAGGCAAGGCCTTTATTACCTGTTAAAAGAGTACCTGAGGTTTTTCCTACACTCCAGTGCAAATTAAGAAGGATTTCCCACTAGCTTATATGGCCAAAGGAGCTTCCAGAACATACTTTTAAGTAACTTTTGAAGTAGTGGATGCAGTCTTGTAGTCAGTGGTGTTCACTTTTTTGCTGCTTTTACCATGGTCCCAGTGATAGAGATGCAAGTGACTCCAAAGGCTCCCTGTGTGCTCAAAACTCACTGATTAGTTCCTGGAACTGCTGAAGGTCTAGATTCCTTTAAGCCATGTGTTGCTTGTCTTTTGTCTCATCCTGTGTTACTGAGCAGAAGCCTCTATGCTAAGCTGGGGACAGAGGCTTTGATGAGCTCAGTGCCTCAGCAGCTTCTGCAGCTTAAGTGCCCCCAGAGCCCTACACTGTGGTTTCCTGGTTACTGAACATCTACAGTCTTGGTTCCTTTAGTTGTTTCGGAGCCCTGAGGCAGCACCTCTGGATGTATGTTTGCAGTGTGTGCCCTCTCTTGGTTTTACCTCACCCTTCTGTCCTCTGGCTCAAGCCCAGAATGCCAGTTTCTATCACTGTAGTATTGAGTTGCATTTCCTCCACTCTCCTTCCACCTTTTTTTTTCAGAAGTTGTTATCCATCATTGGCACCATCTTGGTGGCAGAGCAAGCATTTGAGCTTTTTATTCTCATAAGCAGTAACATTCATGGGAATCATTCCCAGTTAATGAAACCTCTTACCGTAGGTTCTGCTATGTGCTCATCTTCACTCTAAACTGATCTTGTTAAGCCACCATAATGCAATGCCTGTGTCTCCCGCAGTATTACTGCCTCGTGTTGGCACAATGCATCCTGTAACCATCACAGCTCCAAGAGGTATCTGCTCACTGCTCCTTCCTGCCTTGCTGAGCTGACTTCTCATTGCTTTCATTCTTTTTTTCATCATTGTGTTCTTCGCAGTTTTCCTCTCATCCTGCTCTCCTGTATGATTTTACATGGACCTGAACCACATCCTCTAACCCTGTCACCCCTTACATATTCTTCCAGGAGCAGGAGTTTTCTTGTCTAGAAGGGGTTGAAATAGCCCAATCAGCCTCCAGCTGAATGGCTACAATCTGTGGCCATGGAGATGCACTGTGGTGTCTACCTGAGAGGAAACATAGCTGACCAGTAGTTGTCCTTGACATGCCTCCTGAGCATTTCCAGTAGCCAGAATAAGGCCCAAGGCCAAGGAGAGAAAACAGGGAAGAAGAGGAAGAGCTATAAATAGATAGAATGAGGGAATGAAGAACAGAGAAGAGATTAGTTTTATTCTCACCCTTCTGCAGCTTCTGCTGTTAATTGCTAGCTGGTAATATGCCAACATGGTTGAAACTGCCTTCCTTTAAGTTTTTTAACCTTAACCTTGTCTTTGCCCTTGTCTGAGTGCATGCATGCAGTTAGGTGTCAGCTGGCTGACAAGCTAAAGGAGCTTGTTGCAGCTCTTGTAACTCGATCTTTTACCTAGGCATGACGATAGCCAGTGCCCCTAATGCACACTTGGAGGAGCTACCCATGGATATGCTTTCATGGATGATTATAATTTATTCTGCTCCGTGTATGGAGTTCCATCTTACAGCTCATGCAAGACTGAAAATTGCTGTCAAGCCAAGCCTGTATATTTCTCAAACCATGTAAACAATCAGTGTGTCAATAGGTAGAGTCCAGCTTCAGTTTGGAGCACCATACCACAGCAGGAAGATGGAGCACCATACCACAGACTGTGATGCTCACGCAGCTACAAGGGGTGGGCAGTTATCTATTTGTAGGTTAGACTATTCAGCCTCACCTTTCCAAAATGTGTTTCTTCTTTGTGAAGAAATTTTCTGTGCTTCCTTTAGTCACCACTGTCACCCTGGCACATTTTGGTAGCTGGAAGAGCCACCTTCCTTGAGCAGCCTCAATTTGCCAAACTTTTTTGGTTTGCTTGCCAGTGGCAAATGGGTAACAATAACATTTCATATGAATCAGATTTCAAGACAGTGGGGATGTCTGTTCTGTCACACAGCTGGCTGGCAGTTCTGCTTCCTACACTGCTGATTTAGTCCACACAAATTATTCCAAAACTAGTAACAAAGCAGAAATTATGTCCCTGTCAGCTAAGGAAGTATGGTTGCAAAGAGAAAAGACTTAACCACTGAAGTTCTTGTTTTAAAAGTGGTTGGGTAATCAGTTTCTTTCTGATTAGGAAAACAATACTCCTGCCTTTCGGGTATTCTAGAAATTCTGAATATTTCCAAAAGATTTTAGTCCAGTTCCATGATTCAGTTTTCATCATAAACAATGTTTTAGAAAATCATGCAGAGATCACACACTAGTACTGGCATTCTCTTATTTTCATATTATAGATTTATAAACTGAAATGCCTTAAATATCAGGAGTTAAAGGTTTTCGGTTTTTCAAACCAGGTAGGTAACATAATCTGGCTAAAGAGAGACAGAGAACTGCTGTTGCAAATGTTGAGTGTTAAATTTAGCATGAGTCATCCCATTCTGTTTATTAACCTGACTTCATTCTTAGTCACCTAGCATGACTGTTCTTTCTCATCTCTTTGGGGAGCAAACCTTTCCATCACCCTGGCCTGAACTCTAGAATAATGCAGGCAGTCTAAGGCACATTCCACTTTTGCTAACAAAGGTAAAGCTTCAGTAATGCTATGACTCAACAAAAAAGCAAGGCTCCTTCTAAACTGCCTTTTACCCAGAGTGCCAAGGCCTCCAAGTATATAGAGGGGTTGCTGTGTAAATGGGCTGAATTATATACATTGTTCAAGCACTTGGTGGGCATCCAGCAAGCCCTGTCTGAATTAAAGGCTGTTTAATCATTAGGGGTCTCATGCTTTCATTGGTAAAAATAGGATACACTGCCCTTGAGAAAACGTGAAGCGAGCTGGCCTTCTACAGACAGTGTGCTGGACTCCACATGAGTTCCGCAACGTTCGCAGAGACCTTGCCCAGAAGCAGTGCATAGAGCAAGTAGTCAAAGAGGGGAAAAAAGTCCCCTTGTAATTCTATCTTCAAGTTTCTGAACTCAACTCACTTGTTGGATTGGGTTTTATCCCCAGCTTATTACTAGTATTGCTAGTCACATAAATTTTGCCAACATTTGGAAATTATATTCTTAGGACCTGCAGAAATCGGTAGTACCAGACTTAAAGTCATGATACACATTCAGAAGGAGGTGACAAAGCAACAAAATGGATGACTGGCAATTATAGGAAATTATGCTAACAGATTCACAGGATGTTTTCCACTTTATGCCAGTTTGTGAGGTGTTTAAATGCATGTACTGGAGTGGTGATATTTTTAGAGGAATAAAAGCTGGAACCAGCAGATCAACCTTAAAGTAAGGAGACTTGCCCTTGCTAGAAAGTTCTGTAATGTTCTTTGGAAAGAACAAATCTGGAAGAAAACGTTTCAACAGAAGTCTCATGTTTTTTTCTTCGCCTACTAAAGATGTGATTTTACTTTTAATGATGGGAGGATTATTTGATGGGACATGCCCCTGAAGGACAAGTGCCTGTATAGTGTTGACATGGGTGACAAACCAAGCTGATACATAACTGTGCTACTTGGTATCATTGCTAAATTAGCTTCATAGTCAGTTCATTTCTTTTAAAAAAACAGCATTGCCTAGTGAGGAAAAAAAATTCTAATTATTTCCTATTAAAAAGGAATTTTAGAAACAAAATCCTGTGATTTCAGCAATTAATTTATTAAATCTTACATAACAGTGTAGAAGAAGAAGCTTTATTTAACATGCTTTCTAAACTAATCCTCAACAGAAAGCTCTATCTCATCTGCTTGCTGCTAAGAATACTTCTGGGTCTTTCATCAATCTAATTCTGCCAGGATTTGACAGGATTATATGAAGGCAAATATAAAAAGCCAGACAATTAGCTTTTCCTAAATCTTTCAAAACTTGAGGACGGTGAAAGTGGAAGTGAGAAATTTGTAAATAAATTGCTCTATATAAGATGAATTTTATTTTGAAATGGAATTGCTATGATTCTAGAAAGAGATTGAAAAAAAAATCCTTCCTGTGCAAACTAAAAACTCAGGAATGGCAACAGAATGACGGCATGCTCGAACTAAACCACTCCTGGCCCAAGTTAAACATACTTAGCACTCTCTTTGATGCTTCCAAAGAAATATTTAATTTCATTATATGCTGGCTGCTTCCATGACCTCTGACTATTCTTTTTGAGAGAGATCCTTCTTTTCTCTCTTCTATTTTTCATGGCCCATGTAATGCTTTAGTTTGTGCAGGAGAGAACTATTCACCAAGAATCTCAGAACTTGGCCTGAGATAAAATTATAAGGGATAAAATTATAAAAGATTTATTGTAGAAGAAAGAGCTCTTTGCTAATACATGTATTTTTATTACAGATGCTCCATATATTTTTCTTTGAAGCTTCTTCTCTGTATGTGGTTGCAATTAGAGTGAGGCAAAGTGGAGGTGCCAGCAGTGTATGATGCATTATCAATCTGTTGAAACATCTATGTACACAGAAAAGTGCTGGTACATTGGGCATATGTGTGATTATATGAATTTGTGCCTGAGTATGTTTATTGAAATATCTCAGAGCTTTAGACTTTGAACAAAGGAATGTAAAAATACATGATCAATAGTTAATTTTTTTTGTCTAAGATGATGTTATGGATGACACATAATGCTTCTGTTTAAAAATGTGCAAGTCACCATGTAAATGAGATTATGTTAATAAAGTAATTACAAAAAAATGTACACCTTAAAGACTAAATTTTAGGATGTACTTACACTATCAAAGTATGTTTTCTTGACATGAAGTTTTAGGAATGTTAACTTAGTAAAGTTTAAAATACTTCTATAAATATTTTATTTAGATCTATTTGTCACTATGCATATCTGGGAGATGCAGAACTTCCATGTTTTACATGCTGCACCAGCACACTTTTCAACATTATATAATAAAAAGCTACACTTCTGAGAAGCCTCATTCGCTCTGTTTACTTTCACTTAACTTGTTTGATCAGTTTTTTTATATTGCTTTGGTTTTGGTCATTTAAAACACCGGGCCAGCCCCCAAACGGAGAATCTTTGCATAGCTTTTAAGAAGCTGTCTGTGGTCACTTTTCAGGGGGAAGTGCTTTCCTGAACCATTAAATAAGTTCATTATGTACTTGCTGGCTTTGGAGTAATCTAAAACTTTGATTTTGCATGTTTTTTTCTTATGAAATTGATTATTCACAGTTCAAAACAACTGTACAATACAGTTCTGGTGTCCCCAGCGTAAGGATATGAAATTACTGGAGTAAGTCCAGAGGAAGGCCATAACATTGGTAAGAGAACTGGAGAACCTCCCCTACAAAGACAGGCTGAGAAAGTTGGGGCTGTTCAGCCTGGAGAAGAGAAGGGTGTATAGGGACCTTACAGCAACCCTCCAGGATCTGGAGTGGGCAACAAGGAAGCCAGAGAGGGGCTTTGTCAGGAACTACAGGACGAGTAATGGGTACAAATTGAAAGAGAGGAAATTTAGGTTAGATATTAGGAAGGCATTTTTTACTGTGAGTGTGGTTAGACACTGGCACAGGTTGCGCAGGGAGGCTTGATGCCCCATGCCTGGCAGTGCTCAAGGCCAGGTTGGATAAGGCCTTGAGCAGCCTGGTCTAGTGGAAAGTGTCCTTGCCCATGGCAGGGGACTTGGGACTAGATGATCTTTAAGGTCCCTTCCAATCCTCTAACATTCTATGATTCCATGATAAAACCCAGCCACCATGGGCAATGAGTTACAGAGACTTGAATGCCTCAATGGCTTCAATGTACTGCCTTTCTTTTTCGCAAAAGTACCTGGCTGTGTGATAGCAGCAAGCTGGAATCCCCTTACCTGACTGCGTCCCCAAACGCTGTGCAGCGTAGAGCAGGATACCATCTGGAGAGACAGGCTGGAACTGCAGTTTAATATGGGTCTTACGCCGGATATAAAAGGGTGCAAATGACATCCATGATGATTCATTATTTCTGAAGGATGGATCACTAATGGAAATATCTGAAAAATACAAGAGGAAATGTCTTATGAAAGATATTTTGAGAGGACTGCATTATTATGGATGAGTTATTTTGTATAGTACTTAAATGCTGTACATAATACTTCCAATTCTTCCCTTTCCACAGAATAAAAACAACCTAGATACAGAATAAAACTTAGATAATAGCAAATAAATGCCATTGTCTTCTGGGTGCCTTATTTTTCTCAGCAATCAAGGCTGCAGTTCTAATGCAAAATAAATTCGATCTTGTTAGCATTCATTTTCAAATAAATATAAGTGTAAATTTCACACTGTTTAAAAATTGAAATGCAAAATACTGTTGCAAGAGTCAAAACATTTATTTCCTCACCATACAGAGGAAAATCCTAGTGGAGTATTTGTAATGAGCTGCTTTGTGTGTCATAAGAATGTACCTTTTAAGTGGGAAGTGTTCATGAACTGTTGCTGAAATTTGTTCTTAGGATAATCATGCTGAGATGTTTGATAAATCAAATCATCCTCTCTTATAGTGAAAGAGAACACACACAATTACAGTGAAGACACAATGTACACTTTTGAGCTATACACAATTCAATCATTATATCTTACCTCTTCTCTCAGTGCTGATTGTTCATACACCCCTACAAAATCAAGCTGGTTCAACTGCCTTCAGCCAACTGATAAATTATTATACTTTTCTATACTGTTTATGTGACTTGAAACCATTTCCAGTTTTTCCCCCTGTAACAACATTTCATACTTGTGATATAATTGTCACAGAATCAAAGAATCACAGAATGGGTTGGCTTGCAAGGGGCCTTAAAGATCATCTAGGTTCAACTCCTGTGCTATGGCCAGGGACACCTTCCACTAGATCAGCTTGCTCAGGGCTCCATCCAACCTGGTCTTGAGCACTTTCAGGGATGGGGCATCCACAACTTCTCTGGCCAATCAGTTCCAGTGCCTCACCAGTCTCAAAGATTTTTTTCCTAATAGCTAATCTCAACCTACTCTCTTTCAGCTTGAAGCTATTCCCCCTTGTCCTGTAACTACATGCTCTGGTAAATAATCTCTTTAACCATGTTAGTTATTAGCTAATTCATTATCATGTAGTTGTTAGTTTACTGTATTTTTGGGTTCACTGGAATAAATCAAGCTACTTAGATGTGCAGGGTGTATTTAGACCTGTGTGTGAAAAACCCTTTTTACTATTTAGTTAAACAGCAGTATTAAATGCCTGAGTTGTAAGTGTTCCCTCCTCACTTCTCAGTTTCCCAGCCGAAGCTGTGCTGTTTCCCTTCTAAGAGGCCAGCATCTTTCCTCATTTTGGTGCTCCCAATTTTATAGTTTTATATTATATTTATGGTAACTTGCTCTCAGTCGAATCACCTTCAGGATGTCCTTGAAGTGCATTCCGAGATACCTTTTGCTGTCTTTCCACACTCAAGTTTTCTGCACAGCATCTGCTGGTGAACCCACTCACCACTCAGCAGCACCTTGTACTGCCCTATCACAGATGGGCCTCAGTTATTAGGCTGGAACACAGCCAGCATGCTGCAAGCTCTTGTGATTTGTCTATTTGTCACACCACCTCCCTCAGAATAGGGTTCAAGGTGTCCCTGGTGGACTGTGTCCAGCAGGCAGATGCATCACTATACAGGATCCAGATCTCTCACCTGTTATCTGCAAAACCTGATCATGCCTCTTGGATGGGCAGTAACTGCACAGCTGACCTTTTTATTCATTCCCCCCGGTAGATTACAAACAATACTTCTGAGGAAGGTACATGGATTTGATGGCACAAAATCTCAGGAAAGCTAAAAGTAAGTTTTAATCACTGGAATATCAATTATAATGGTTTTATTTAATGCTTGAATGATCAGAATCAGGCTTTTGATGAGCTGTTATTTAATCTACGTATATGTTCTCAAATCACTCCCATCCTGAGTATCATAATAGCTGTTACACATCCTATCAAGGCTAGGCAATGTCTGTAGGAATATATTACATAATGTCAAAGGTATTAAGTTCCTGGTATCTATACTTAAAATTTGACAAAAATAAAAGTAGTTTTGAGAATAGCAATTACCCTGGAAGATAAATAGTAATAAAACTTGCTAAACAGATTTGGTGATGTACTTTACATCACTAGAACTTATAAACACTATCAGGAACAAAAGACAGAGTAATACTTATTATTCCATATGGATTCTTTTTCAGTAGGTAAGACAAGGCTCTCCAATAGTAGTTAAAGATAAAATCTTTACTTATGTCTTCATATTTAAAAATCAATTAGTAATAATAATTCATTTTGTACACAGATATTTTTTCTTCATGCATCATTTGTAAGTCAGTCTCCTCTTAGCAGATTTTTGCACAATGAGACTTGCATGTGGAGGAACTGTGCCACAGTGGTCAATCTTACATGAAAATATGCTGCTGCTTAAAAGGTCGCCTTAGGCAAAGTGTATAATGAGGTAGCTGAAAGTCTCTATGACAGATTCAGTTTACTTTGTCAATGTAGTTAATTCTTTGCTGCTTATGGAGGAAGCCTGGACAATGACTAGTGTGAGAACAAAATCAGCAGGATTGAAATGCTACATTGCTTGTCACTGGGCGTGGTATGAAAGGAAGATTGCTATGATGAAAAGCCTTGAAGCAGAGAAAAAGAACAAGGATAAAAGGTGATTTTTATAGTACCACTCAGAGAAAAAATTAAATCCATGGTTTCATATTACACATAGAGTATTAAAAAAGAAGACTCATAGCTTCAGCAACAGATGTCAGAATTCTTTAGTAAGGAGGTATTATCCTGATTTATAGATATCAAATAGAATATTTAATATACTTCATTCTGAAACTTCTAAGATGCAAATAATTTATTTTCATCACCCTTAAAAAGTAGACTTATTTCCAAAAAATATATCTTACAAGTATCAGAAAGTAACATATTTTGTCACAATGCAGCAGGAGTAACTACAGGAAGTACTAGAATGACTTACAATTTTCTTGTAAATGATCTGTAGATCCTGCAAGTACTGATTATATGCATTGAAAAACTCTGACTTGACAGATGCATGGAACCCATATGTGCACCCATATCCCAAAACAGAATGCATTCACTGAACCACTGTGCACAGAGGTGAGCAGTATGAAATTTCATTTTTGCAAAATTGCTTCTATAGATAGACAAACTTTTAAGGTGAAGAATATGACAATTTAAGCTTTTCAATTTGCTTTTATGGCAGGCATATACAAAGCTAACACATCAGAGGCTGAGGTACTCTAATGCTGTTTTCTAGGCAGCAAACATTTTTTTCACCTAAGATAAGAAAATAAGTTGTTCAGCTAAACTTGCACAAGACAACACCTGTGTTACATATGCTTACTCCCAAGAAACTCTTTGCTAAAACAAATGAGGTAAATGGATGCCTGTGCTGATCCTATAAGCTAAAGTGGCAGGACCTGTGCTGCGTAACTGCTGCATTACTCACTAGAACACTCAGCAACGCCAGATATATTGTAAGTACAACAGGCATTTAAACAAATCCTTCTGTATCCGATTAATGGCTCAGTTTTCTAAGCTGAGTACAAGTATCTGATGATGCTACACAGCATAGCTGGAAGGGACCACAGTGGATCACCTGGTCCAACCTCTCTGCTCAAGCAGGGTCATCCTAGAGCACATTGCACAGGATCGTGTCCAGACACTTCCTGAATATCTCCAGTGACAGAGACTCTGCAGCCTCTCTGCACAATCTGTTCCACATTCCAACAAGAAGGGGAAAGGATATGTGAGTCACTGCTCAAAGAACTGAGGACCTAATAACAAAAGACATAGAAAAAGCCATGTTTGGCTCATTTTTCACTTGGTAAAGCCTGATCAAGCCTCCCAAGTCCCCGCACCGGATGGCTGAGCTTGGGCAAGTGAAACATCAGTTCCACAGTGATGAGGCAGGTGTTAAGGTCAAGCCTGCAAATTAGTCTGTGAGTCAGGATCCAGATCAAGTGGATATTGATGCTGCTGCAGTGAATTTCAGCACAGGATCAAGGGGTATTTAAAGCTACTCCTCAAGCAATGCAGGAGGAAACTCCTGCTGGGGCTCCTCAGCAAAGCTATGTTTGAGACCAGACACTAGCCCCATCCCTATGGGCTGAGAAATGCTCTCATATCTTTAAACTCATAATAGGAACTTATATATTGAACTCACATTTAGACACTTAAATCTAGGTGCTTTGCCTTTAAAACCAATTCCCACCATTAGCTAACTACCTACCTACCTAACTGACTAACTCCGAAAACCTTCACAAAGTAAGGTGGCAAGCACATTTCCAGCAAATCATTCATGCTCATAGAGGAAGTCTAAGTAATTTCAGAGTCATCCTGCTAAGTGCCAGTTAGCTGGCTGCCTCTTGTTCTTACTCAGTTGGGTGACTGGAGGGAATGGTAAGTAGATGATTGAATTTTTATTGGGACATCACATTCCATGATGACATGGCTGGCCTGGTGTGAGGGTATTATCATCTCCTTCTTTTTATCATGCATGACTCCCGCTTGCATTTATATATTATGTATTTAAGTAGGTAACTCATTTTATTCTGCTTGGCATTTTAAATTATACAGATAAATATTACAAATGCATGCTCCCTTGTGCCTGCCATGAATATTAAGTTTACTGGACTGTTAATGATAAAGCTGACAGCTTAGATTGCTTTTCAGGTAAAGTTTAGACAACACATTTATCCTTATGGGACGTGAATGCTGTACCTACAATTTAAGATTTTCTCATTTTGCCACAAGTTTTCAAAAAGTATCCATGGAAACAAAGCTTGACGGGATTGGCATTGCTTAAATGACTAAAAGACAATAGTGACAATAATTACTGTGACTCAAGATAATAATAAATTTTCATTATGGTTAAACATAGAAACAAAAGTTTCCAAATGATAACTATGAAATAGACTGTGCAAGTCTAACTGCACTGTCAGGTAAACCCAACATTTGTGTACATGTATGTGTGCTTGACTGTGTATATAAGATGTCTTTTCATGTAAAAATTGAGCTAAATCATACTGGGAATTAATTTATGTTACAATAGTAGTCAAAATATGTCAAGTAACATTCTATACTATGTAGAAAGTAAAAAAATATTTATAGTAAAAATTATTTCAAAAGTCAAGGTTTTTTTTTTCTGTCCATTTATCAGGTATTTTCAAAATATTTCTGTACTTTTATATCAGAATAATGGAATTTGACATCAAAATAATATCTAGAAAATTGACTTGAGCAGAATAAACATGGCTCAAGGAAGTTGCTCGCCCTTTGTTCAGCAAGGAAATGGCTTTATTTCTTGACAAGTATCTCATTAAACCAAGGACAGAACAATGAAAACTCTTTACATTTTCTTTCAGTTCTTCAAGAGCTGTACATTGACAGGCAGTCTTTGTAGCTATGGAATTCAGATACTAATATACAGTTGAAGAAATCTATTTATTAACTTGTTTCTTTGTGAAAAAGGCAGTAGCATTCTGTTATCATGCCTTGAAGTCAAGAAAAAATATCATAATGGATTTGATGAACGCATGTAGCACAAACTATTCCTGCTAAAGAAGACTGCTGAATAATTTAAAATTCGTAGAAATACTGTGATGAAAACCCTGTTTATTTTCACCACTGGCAAGTGTTCTCCAATAGTGCCATCTATAGAATCTTTCAAATATTACATTGCTGTCCCCTTAAATAAGAACATTATTAGTCTCTGTCATCTCACAATTAACTAACCTGAAGTTGTAGGTCTTCTTCATTCCTCTACTAAATTATCTGGGAAATAAATACACTTAGTACATATAGAAACTCTATCTTATGTGTAAATATATCTCAGTGTGTAATGGAATGTCAGAGGAACTTTAATGACTTAGAATTTATTTTTGTTCAAGTTTTTAATTGCCTTTGGTGATACTCTTTATGCCAAGATTAGAGACTTGATTTAATCCATTAAGATAAATGGCAAGAAAAAAAACCAAATGGTAAGCCATAAATGTTTAGATACTAAAAGAGTGCTTCAGGGAGATGTTGTATATAGTTGCTGTGTTAATTTTTTCTCTAATCCTCTATTATTGGTCACTGACGGAGACAGGATTACTGGCCTCACACAGGGACATGGTTCTTATGAGAGGAATAAGTTGCTAAAATAGAATTTAGTAGAGATTAGAATATAATTGCAGAGGGTATTTATGGATAATGTCTGTAATTTTAATGTTCACATCTCTTAATAATTACTAGTTATGAAAAAGATATTGTGTGTTCACGTACATAACAGTGTCCTGTATAATCAAACTACCTGCAGCAAAAGGGTTTTACACTCTTCCTTCTTTCCCAGGAAGAATCATCCTCGACATTTCATCTTGGCCACTGTTTCTCACAGTAATAATCACAGTGAAACCAACAGGTCTACTATTTACTTACAGGGGAACTGAAAAAACCAGGTCCTTGGAGACTTCTCCCTCTTCAGAAACCCTTTGAGAGATCTAATTACAAAGGTATTCATTGGCACAAATGGAATAAGCTGGAATTTGGCACACAAAGCCACGCAGGAGACTCCCCAGACAAACTACTGGAAACTCTTGTTGGTTTTGAATATTGTGTGTTATTGAAATAACTAAATTATATGCTGCTCCAGGCTTAAGCTTCGCTTCTTAATCAGAAGACAAGTTAGAATTGTCTGGTACTTCAGTTGCAAACTTTTAAGTCAAATGACCAAAAGATTTTATTAGCATCATGTTTTGGTGTCATGGAAAACATAACTACTTTTAAAGAAACCCTAGATAAACTACTTCCCCATATTCCTAATCCTTGTGGTTATGGGAGTGCTAACTAAGAATTAACACTGTGCCAGATCATGGCAATGTTTGGTTGCCATTTATGTGCTTCAGGAGCTGGGCTGGCTTTGCTGTGTTACTGTCACAGCTGTGACCTTTTCAAACCAGTGGAACAGCATTATTTGGTGCTTCATGTGTCACAAACAGTCTTGGAAGTGGTTTGAGTCCAAATGGCAATGTTAACACCAAGTGAAAAAGACTCCTGCATAAATCTTCCAGCTCCCTCCCATTTAATTACAATCACTTTTGTTTCTTGGCTCTGACATCTAAAGCTTAACCACAATGTACCCTATCTCTGTGCTGACAGTCACTGCATCCTTGGTGGCTTGAGTTGATGCTCTAAGCCAGACACATCACAGTTAAGAACAGCATTGTCCTCATCTGCTCATGTGCCTTCATCTCTCATCTCTCATGTACATAGTTAATAAAGAACATCAAACATTTTTAGTGTTTGCCAAACAAGTTAGTGCTTGATTATTGCCAGTTTATGCCTGAGTACCCTTAATAATTGTGTTCAGAATACTCTTGTTTATTATTGTGGTTCTACCCCTATTGCCCCCTTTATTCACTTCACCTGACCTGTTCCTCTGCAAACAATACTGTTCTAGTGTCTTTACCAGTTGCTATTATCTGGTAAAATCCTATTTGTTCTTACCCTTTGTTACTCTACTCTGTGCTTTTTTTGCCTCATAAATCTCTTCTGTCTTCTTCTTACACTTTTTTCCTTCTTTCTTGTACATTCATTAGTCTTCATCCTTTAATTACCTTTTGTTTTCTCCCAGTCCCTTGGGCTGTTCATTGCTCTCTGTCTCTTTTTCTTTTGGTTTCAATAACCACCATTAATCCAGAAATGAGATATTCAATCTTGATAAGCAGTTGTTTTTTAGCAATTTGCCATCCACTAAAAGTGCAAACTGCTCTTTGAAAAATCTCATGATAATTCATTATTCTGCCACAGAGTAAGGTGAAATACAGGGCAAAGAGTTTGGTCAGGATCCATAGTACCTATTCATAAAAGGAAAGCTTTTAAATAAAACAGAGAGGAACCCTCTAATGTGTTTACCAGGTGAAGAATTACTAAAAGGAAGACAATCTGTAAGAAATACAATTTTCTCCTGCTCCAATATAAGTTTTGTACTGGTAATGTGGTCATCATAAGAAGATCCAAATGTATTCTGAAACCTGAACACAGGATTGTTTACCTGATTAACTACCTGCTTTATATATAGCACATGTCCTGATGATCAGTGTCCTGAATCCAGACGGTATTACTTTTGAAAACCTCACTTGAAATGAGAATTCAAATTGAAAGTTCATATAAAGAGCCTTGAACAGCTGTTGCAGCAGAGGCAATAAAGCAAGCACATTCTTACATGGAATAAGGAATTCAATGGTAACTTTCCAGAAGCTATATTCTTTTTCATTTGAGCCTACCAATTCCACGTGTAATGGGAATTTAAAACTATCCATCTATAGGGTGAGGACTGCAAATCAGGTCAAATGCAGTTCAGCTTGTCAGTTTCGTGCTTCAAACTCACACACCAAGAGAGGCTGGACCTTGACAGGCGGTTTGGAAAGGCAGCTATTTAACAGTAACTGGAGTTCTCAAAAAGTTGTACAGAAAGCTTCTCAACAGGAAGACATAAGCATGTACAAAATTAACATGAATCTAAGAGCTGTGGAATAGAGGGTGTGTACTGTACAACACTTCCTTACACACAGAGGCACTTTGGGCAGTTGCAGGAAAAGTCCCTGAGCTTGTAGCACCTGTGTATCCACACTGTTGAATATTAATTGGCGCAATCTCTCAGAGAAGAAAACAAAGGATTTCTTTTCATGAGGGTAAGAAATGCAAAACCTGCAAACTGAGGACATATTTTGAGGGTGACGTGTTGAAAGAAAACTGGGGAGAATAATCACTTGCAGATTTTTGCAGTGATGTTTACATCTTTTGTCATCTTTATCAGTGCATCCCTACCCAGTAGCCTGTGAAGTCAACAGGAACATCTCTATCAGGATCAGCAGAAATTGGGTAAGGTCCAGATGCTTCCCTCTTCTGCACCACTACTGAGATCTCAAGTGTATTTCCCATCATACTTCATTACGATGAGCTTGGGAGTTGAACTAAACACTATAACATTGCTCAGCAATGCTTCTTGTCCCCTTAGAGTCTGACAAATCATGCTTGTGAACTTGGTTGACTGATTTGAAAAAATGGAAGGAAAAAATGGTGTTTAAAATAAACAGAGTAAGGAAAAAAATATCTAACAATTCATAGCTTTAAATTACCTTTTCTAACAGAAAGGAGTATCGCTTTCTTAAATCTATTTTGTACTTTGTGTCTCTATGTCACATTTTAGTGCAAAATGCTGTGGTTTTACATCACATAACTGTGTGTACAATGTACTGTGCATTTGACATACCTTGTTCACAGTAGGTACCAGTTGTTCCGAGAGGACAGTGACATGTGTAGCCATTAGGCAGTGGCACACAGGTACTGCCTTGCTGACACAGATGTGGAGGATCATGCTCAGGTTCACACACTGACACAGTTTCTGTGCAAAATGCACCTTTCCATCCAGTGAGGCAGTCACAGCTACAGAGGGCAAGTGAAAGGAAAGAATGCAACAGTATTAGCAAAAGAAATCAACATGCCAGTAGCAATGTAATGAAGACTTTCAAGTTTGGATACCTATATTTAATAACCTCATCCAAAATGCTTAACAAAGAAGTGTAGTAACCAAGTTCTTAATTTAACTTTTTGGTGTTTTCATTTTATTATAAAAGAAAAATATACTTAATAGGAAACATTTTATTTTGAATATTAACATTACAATATTAACATCTGTAAAGAAAAAATAAAGAAGAGGCTTGCAGCTTTTGTGTGTGTGTTTTGCTCTACAAATAACTCCAAAAGGCTTGGAGTTATTGGCTTTATAAAGTAGGAGTTAAAGTGGACATTAAAAGAGAAAGGTAGGCAGCAAAAAATAGTCATAAAAATAAAACCAGCATCAAGGAATTGCTAACAGTTCGAAATTTTAGCTACTAACAGGAGCCTGTCAGCAACTGCCTATCACTTAGTCATTATTAATTTTCTAAATCCTTACAACTGGCATATCAGGTGTAGATTTGTTGAAGCACTTGATGGAAAAGAGGATAGTGGATCTGACCATGAAAGAGGTGGCAATCAGGGTTTCATATATTTATGATTGTAAATCTATACCGTAAGTAAATTTTCTAAACTGACTGAATCTTTGGACTTGTTAATGTCTGCTACTGTTTATGCCTGTCTTTCATCTAGGCTGGGGGAAAAACGTAAAAAATTCACACTAACTTGTAAATTTAAACTTAGTATGAATTCTATAGAAATTGTTAAATACAGAATACACTTGGTATTGATGTTTAAAATACCCTCCTTACTAAATAGTTAAAATTAAATATATTAGACCTATTTGTATTGTAGCATTTAGTATCACTTTATGATTAAAAAATTTTCCCCCTGAATAAAAACACTTACAGAGTTTTCCCTGGAAGTTTTCTTTCTCAAGGCTAAGATTGAAAACTCATATATTTTGATTGGGCTTTGATTGGTTCATATTTGTTTGTTTTTTTGTTTTGTGCAAACTCTTGAATTATTCTTTGCACTGACTGAGCTACAGATCCTCCATTAATCTGCCCACTGTTTCTGGGTAAAACATAATGAGGAGCCTGTGAAACTGCTGTTTCACCAAACCTTCAGATCAGACAACATGTAAACAAAGCACCGCCAACAAACCCTTCAGAGTGATAAACAGCTATTTAGAATGAAGGGGAAAAGAGGACAGGACCTTGCAAAAGCAAAAGCACCTCAATTCATCAAAGTCAGCATCAGAATGCTTTCTGTCCCAGCTATAAATGTTATGCTTTGATGCATGAAAGACACTGAGAAGGGGAAGTGATTTAACTCCCTGAGTACAAACAGCGGTGCCCCTTCCTTGTGCCGTGAGGGATGCTGCTGGAGCTGATGCTGCTGCTATTGGGCATCACACTAGGGTTCTTCCCCTTTCCCTGGTTTGTGTCTGCATATGTCCATTTAAATTTCTTTTAATTCTTGTCTTTTACGACCTAAGAGAAGTCAAGGTTTTTAAATTAATCGAAAATTATTTGCACAGAGCTAATAGGCCATGAACAGAACATGCTTGCTGGCCTACAGTGGCAATGGTCTGTCAATAAAGGAAGCCTATTTAACATGCCTAAGCAAGTTGGACTGGTGTTGAGAAGCTTAGATCCAAAATTTCCTAATCTTTAAAGAGATAAAGGAAAAGGCAATGTTTCAAATCTTTTCCATCATGCAGCCTGCCATGCTGGACTAATTTTATCTATATCTTCTTCATTTTGGTTGCTTGTTTTTTCCAGACCAGGAGAGCCCAATAGCTTGCACTAGTGACTTGACTCTCAGGCATTTAAAGACTCATTCAGAATCACAAAATACCTCCAGTTGGAAAGGACTCATAGGGATCTTTGAGTCCAACTCCCCGCTCCTTGAAGAACTATCTAAAAGTAAATTGTATACTAAGAGCATCATCCAGATGCTTCTTGTATTTCTTTAGGTAAAAGAAGTGAGATTCATTCTGAGATCAAGACAGTTAATTTTATGTTACAGCAGGTGCCCAGCTGGCTTCCAGTTGCCCTAGAGGTATACGAGAGGCAGCTTTTGGTCAGGGAGACAAGTTTCTGACAGAGAGCACTGAATGCTCAAGTTTAGGCAATGGGATCCTCGAGTAACTGCCTGAGCTCATATGCTAATCAGTGATGATCCAGCAGAAAGAGTCTCGGGAACTGGAGCACTATCCATCCCACAAACCAACACATGCATGACCCTAATGATAAAGTCCTGCATTCAATTGCCTCAACACAGACTAATGATATCTGCCTTCTGATCCATGGTGTGTCTGAGAGATGCGTAGCAGATAAGACAGAAGAACTGTGGAAGACTTGTGCTCGTCTGGAGTCCTCCTTTTCTGTGCTCCTATGAAGACCGGAAAAGTATCCCAGGACCTGTGCCATTAGAATGCCAGTGTTTAGACAACTGGAAAGGCCTAGATCTCCACTGACTGTGATAGGATCCTACACATTTAGCTCGCCTGGAGAAAGTTTATGTGTCGTAGGAGATAGTGTCACTGCAAGACACTTTCCTATTTTCAGGCTTTTTGAAGAACGTGGATCAAATTAATTCTTCTATACTTGAGATACCAGATACCAGCATCTCAAGAGCAACTGCCAGAATGTATTTTTTTTTTTTAAGCATATTTTTAGGGGGGAAAGGATAGAAAGGGTTTCAAATACAACTTTGATAGTGTGTCTGAAAACAAACTGTATAATCTTGAATCTCCTAGTTTTGCGAAGGTCTCTTAATAGGATGCACTTCAGAGTATGTACAGGGCAAAGTCAGCCAGCTCAGGACGCAAAATAAACTCACTTTAAATTTTGGAAATTCAAATACCACTTCAAGTTCTGACATATTTGTATTTAGGAAGATCAAGGATGGTTTAATTTAATGGCTTTTTCTTGTTTGCTTCTTGTCAAATGCTTAACAGTGTCATGCAGTATTCATAGAATGGTTTTTCAGGTTTGAAGTCCCTTACCAAAGCCAAAATTAGCTCTCAAACAAATAACACAGTTTCTACATAAGCAAGGACAAGAAGTGTATGCCACTGTTGATTATGAACCAAACCCCAACATTTTTCATAAAAATTCAGGCTACATTAAAAAAATTAATGAAAAGTAATCTTACACATAAATTATGTAAGAAATGTGTCTGTTTCTTACTACACAAAATCCTGATTGTACTAGAAACATTTCTTGAACTTCATAAGAAAATAACTAAACGTCCTAAAGGATTTGTGGAGAATTGGAAAGTTTACTTAGATCCTAAACTAAACAAAACTCATTCTTCTATTAAATATAGAAAATATATTGTTTAAAATGTCATTCTCAATGCTAACAAATATGGATTTTCCCACAGTTATGCAAATGTGTCAAATCAAACAAGTAATCTTATAGCAGAAAAGGAGGTGTTCAGGTCTGCACATTCTGACACCTGAATTTGGGATTCTATATGTAAGATGGGCATATACTCAATGGAGATCAGAGGCTTAATTAATTTATCTAATGAGTCAGACCAACTGAGATTAGGCAGATGTTTAGTGACATCTGAAACTCCCTAGGGTGTCTTGTCTGACCTCCAACCACTTTTCCAGGAGAGACTGAAACATTTCTCAACATCGTGTAAGACTCTCAGATAGTGCAGTGTTGGGGTGCCCTGGCAAACCTGCCAGCCTGGGGTTTAGGGGGACAGAGCTGCGCCTGGAAAAACCCCCTCGGTTTAATGTTATCTCTATACAAAGGTGTATTGGTTTCTCCCTTCCCCCCCCCGCGGTACCAAGAGTGTTGGGCTGGCCCCGGGTTCCTTCCCTTCCCATTGGCTG
>VZTI01001107.1:917516-939691 GCA_013397865.1 Struthidea cinerea | reverse complement strand
CCAAGGGTTTTGGTTTGACCCCGGGTTCTCTCCCTCCCCATTGGCTGTTGCTGTAAGCCCCGCCCCCATCCGTGGGACCCTAGGGAAAGCCAGGCGCTCCCTGGCCAGACGGCTGCTGGGGACGAGAGAATAAAGACCTTCAGCCTCCTCCAGTGTCTCCGTTCTCGCCTTCCTTCATTCCCAGGGTCCAGGGGGGTCCAACCTAGACTCCCCATGGATGTAGATGCTTCATCTAGAGGGCTCCATAGCCAGAAAAGGGAAAAATTACAGACTGCTTGGCCGGCTTTTGGAGTGTGGTCTAAAATCTGCTATTTTGCTGAGCTAGTTTGGGACCTCACCCCCGAACTAGCTAGCCACAGCAGCCAGACAAAGACACAGTGCAGGACGTCTCAAATTCATATTGGCATGTATTGGCCCCATCAGGCTGCCCAGTCCACTGGAGATTTCTGGATATAGTTCTTGAATTTGTTTTGTAGTGGAACTGAAAGATGCAGAGCAAAGGAGGAGATCCCTAAATAAGAGCGGTTTTAAATTCATGCAGTGGAAAACTACAGCATTAACAAAACACAGTCTACCTTCAGGCTAGGAGGTAAAAATGGAGCCTGAAGAAAATAAGATTGGAAGAGAATCAACTGTATCTAAACAAAGAGAACCATGGAATGCTGCAAAAGTGTCCTATTAAATAAGGAAAATTGGATAAAAATTTTTAGATAGCAAATTCACCCCCAAAACAGAAACTTGTATTGTTTTAAACCAAAACAATTAAACCGCTAAATGTCTTTTCCCTTACAGAGTATGAAAGTATGTCCTTGTGTTACAGATTGATTCTGTCCTTGCACTGCAAATTTATTTTAATTGAATCTAGCCCGATAATGAGACTACAGCAGCTCCTTTTATGGGGCACCCCACACATATAGGGTATGATTTAATTTCTGAAACCTGAGTGGCTATTGCTCTTTGAAAGCTATGGAGTACTGAGAAATCCACATGAGGCTTGGAGATAGGACAGAAAACTTAATTCAAGTCCCAAGCTCTTCTGAAGCAGCAGCTGATGGCCAAACGTCTACCCAGGGGTGTCTAAAGTGACACTACGCGCTTACATTCAGCAGACTGAATCCTCTCCATTTTGTCTGATGTTCTGTTCAAACAGCACACAAGATACACTTTTTTCTTACTTCACCAACAAGAAGTAGCCGTAACACCTCACAGACAATCTTGTTACATGTAATTTTCTATTTTCTGTGATTTTGTGCCATAAATAAAAGGGGATATTATTGTCCCTTGAAAATTATATTCTTCATTTTATTGTTCAAGTACTTCCCCTTTGTTTTGTTAAAACACAGCAGTTGTGCTCTGTTGCTGGCCAGAATGTAAAGATTAATGCAGCATATTTCTGTTTCTATTTAAATCAAAGCATTATCCCTATAGCAACTGAATCTACAGCTTAAGAGCACTGCACACTTTCTGGCAGGGTGGTGAAAGCGAGATATAAAAATAGCTGAAAACAGCAACCAAAACCTCTGGAGAGATCTCATTTCAGCAGAGAAAATATTTGAACACAAATCCAGTTCCCTCAAGGACTCTGCTCTTGAAAGGAACACAGATGATTTGAAAATAGAAAGGAGTTCCCTCTGAGAAAATATATTGAGACAGTATTGACAGCTACTGTACCTTGACAGAAATTATTTGTAAGCTACATTCATGCCTCTTTGGCAATGCTTCACTTTTTCTGTGAGAGGAAAAACTGACCATTACTGGTCCATGCATGCACATATACACACTGTGTGAACACCTAGCTGTCCTGAAATAGGGGGACAGGAATAGAATTCAGTAGTAGGTCACTATAAATCAAATGCAAACAAGCAAACAAACCCCAGAAAAAGCAAATTATGCCCCCCCTTCTCCCCCCAGCACCCCATAAATTTTAGAATAATCCCTAAACTAATCTGGAATACAAGTTGCAATGATGAAAAAGAACATTGCCTATAATACCAAGCTCACAGTGTTTTTCTGTCACCAGCTGCCATTCTAGCCTGCCACCTGCTTTCCAAATGTGCTCTCAATGCTGCTGGTGGTGGTTCACCTTACAGATATGAAGGTGATTTAGCACAGCTGAGTAAGTTACTGAAGAAAGCTTTTAGGTGGGTGGATGGGAGTGGGATGCTTCAGCCCACATTTATGAATTTTGTCTTGCAATTTTGGTTTCTTATCTCCTCTGATATGCTCATAAGGGGAAAGAGGGCCATTATCCTTTCTTGTTCCTGAGAAAGATCAAATGTCAAGGGTTTAACAGCTCCGGGAGGGTCCTGCAAAGTGCAACAGCTGGGACGTACAGCAGTGCAACAATCAGAAGGCAATCACAAATTATGTTTTTTTAAAGCATTTCCTTCATTACTGTATTTAAGAGAATATAAATACACTCATAAGGGAAATGGGGATCAATTTGTGAGCTAATCTTGGGGTCAATTTTCCAAATTTCAGTACAGCTTCCTAGCTTTAGAAGCAGGTTTTTTTGTACCAATTTTCTTACAGGTGAAGATTTGTGTCACTGGCAGCAAAACCAATTACCATATAATTCTCTGTCCAATACAGAGTTAGTAGATTGCTTTTAGCTTGACAGATATGCAAATGTTTTTCTATGTAGCACACAGAATGGCAGTTTTTTGTTGTTTTAAGACACATCATACACAGAGGCTCCACAGTGCAAAGCCTGTTTTCTCATTCTAATCTGTCTTGCAGTCTGCAATGTTTTCAGCCAGTATCTTAACAAGTTTCAAATCAGCACTTTTCTCTTTTTAAAAAAATTATGCAAATATGTGGAAATAAATGAATACATGTGAAAGCACATAAGGGGAAGCAAGTATAATTATTCTTGGCAGATACTTTTAAAATAAAAAATGCTCATCAGCAAAGGTTTTACAGTTGTGTTACAAAGTGTTTGAAAACAAGATTTATTACAAAGGAAGTGTTGACACTCAACAGCAATATGGAACTGCAAATGTACTTCCTCCTTCTGTGCTTGACAGCCTGGGCACTCAGCTCCATCTACACTGAGAGACAAGGCATGAAAGACCAGAGACTCGTCTTCTGGGCAGCCACTCATGGCTGCCCCTTCTTGCCCCATGGATCAGTCAGGTGAGGAGCTCACAGATGAACAGACATACTTCAAACAATGTTTGGAGCTCCTATGCATTTAAACTGGCTCCAAACTTTGTGATGTTGGGCAGTCAGAGGTTTACCCTACAAGGGGTTTTTAAATGGAAAATAATAATTTCCGGGAAAAGTGTCGTCTATTTTTGCCCCATCAACCGCATTTGGACATTAACACAGTCGAGCTCTCCTCTTCACTACTTCTTCCCTGCTATCCCAGCTGCCCACTTAGTTTTAAAAAATGTCGCACATCTAATGCTTCTCATGCATTTCCTAGTAAGTTTGGATGCCTGTGACTTCAGTGGAGCAGAACCAGCCCATGGAATTTCTTAAAAAATTCCCCAGAAATGGTCCTAACATAATTTAAATATTTTTATATTTTAATGTGTTTGTCTAACTGAATGAACTTTCATCAGCGTTCTTTCTTTCTTTCTTATAGCCTCCTTCTGTTATGAACACACTAAATTACCATAGTTATTAGTCGAGACAATCTATGCTGTCTAAAAAAAAAATATATATATATATATATACTTACTAAACAGTAGACCCAGTTTCTATGCACTTCCCACCATTTCTGCATTTTATTAAACTGCATGGGGAATCTTCACATTGACCAACACTGCGACCAGAATTGGGGTGTCCTTCTGGAGTTCCTGGTGATTTAAACCCTTGATTGAGGCTGGTGCGAACTTGAACATCAAAAATGCAACCTCGAAAGAAAGAAAGAAAGAAAGTTTAAAACAGATAGCAAAAGTCAAAACAAACCTAACAGCAGAACAATGTCAACCCTCAGTGAATGGGATCCACCACAATATCTTCAGTGAACAGGCAACCATACCATCTACAGGAGAAAAAGGTAGGCCAGCTGCTTTCTGTTCAGGCAAATGAGTGGATGATCAGAACTCCTTCATTTAATTGTGGGTAAAACAATAGAAATAATTTCTTAAGGAATTATAGGACAGGATCTAAAGTCAGTGACTAGGTGCAAGTTTGTGTTTACACACTCATGCTCTTACAGGAATGCATCTATATCAGGTAAAAACAGTCACAAATCCCAAAACCACATAAAACACAAAAAAAAAAAAAAAAAAAAAAAAAAAAAAAAAGAAAAAAAACAGGAAAAAAGAGACAAATAGACAGCAAGAAATCTGCTTAGTATAAAATATAATACGATCCAGACAGCACCAAATAATATAATGCAAGCAAGGAATGTGGACTCGAATTTCCATAGGCTGAAAAGGACCCCTTCAGGTAATGACTCAAATTCTTCCCTTCTCAAGTCCCTGGTACATGCAGATCATGTCACACATGACATTTTAAGGTCGATGTAGGCTGCTCCTTCAGGCCCTTCATGTCAGAAAATAATTTAAAAAAGTGACATATACTAGTAAGGTAAACACTTCTGGAGCTGTTACTTGGTCCTGTGGCCAAGTGACCTGGCGTGGTCACAATTTTACTATCAAACTTTTATTACATTCCAGAACAGTATAGCTGCATGCAGACTACCACTGGGAAATGGTCCAAAGATTATTCTAAGCCCCTAAACACATCAAAGAATTGTTTAGGAAACCAATAATTGTCACAGACCAAATATTTATCAGGGAATATTGTAACAATTTATTTGTAAAGATGATTGAGTGCCAGTGCCTGGATCTATGCTCTGATTTTCTTTTAATTTCATAATACATTGGTATCCCAAGCGAAAAGAGGAGCTAAAGCTTCAGAGTGAAGCAGAGGTATTCCCTGCTTGCTACTTCCTAGCAGCTCCTGCTTAGCCTGTGAGTTTTCCGGGGACTGCCCCTTTGGAGAGTCTTTGCTCCTCCTAGTGGTGTCACAGGTGGTCAGCCTTATGGGTCCAGCTGGAGCCATCAGCATTTCTGAATCATATTTATGGATCCATGTGCTTATTTCTATACGGAAAAACTGAAAATGATGCCATAGAGTATATCTTTTTGCATCAAATCCTAAGTGACTTTTCAAAATACACCCCAGCATCCAAGTGATGTATAGTCACATTTAAAGGTAGCCTTAAGCACTTTTGAAATGTCATCCAGATTTTTACATAAATACATACACAACTTCAAACTAAAAATCAGATTTTAAACCACTTTAGCTAAACTAGTACATAAATGTATTTGAAAATTCTCATACCTTTCTAAATTTATAGAATTTAGCTGAGACATAGTGAATTCCCACCGTGACTGAAATCACAAGAAGAGCTGGTATTCAGCAGTGCATGCCAGAGGCTCTCTGCTTAATATTACAAGCAGGGAAAGGATGTGATATGGAGATTGCAAGTAATCATTACACTGATTTTAAAAACATCACTTAACATGATTTTTTGCATGATTCACTGAAATCACATAAGGAAAAGTCTTGCATCTGAAAAACCCAATGAATGTACAATGAGATGTTTTTATAGTCACATAATTTGTTTTGAACAAAATATAACTAATATCTATAGCAAGATAACTATTTTAACCACAGTTTCCTGATGTTTTTGAAAGTAGCTTTCTTCAGCTATTTCCATATTCACACATTTTGTAGCTCTGTCTATACTGACATACTGTTAATTCAGAAACTCATAATAAGTAATTTAAAAATAACCTACTTTGATGATTATTTGCAATCTTTGTGTTATTGCTTTTTTGCTTTTTACACGGTTGTTTTTTTAGGCCACCTTGTGCTTGGTAAATCCTAACTAATGTTTCATCTCTTTATCAGTAGCAGATAAAGCATGTTCTGTTCTCCTGGGTCTTGCTGGAGCGCTAAGAAAAAGCAGCCCAGAGCTCTGCGTAAACAATGGAAAGCACAGTGAGTTCCCAAGGACTTAAAGGTCATCATGGAAAATAAACTGGCCTTTGTGTTGATGACTAGTTTAACTGCACCAGCCACAGTTTAACTGTGCCATCTAGGTTAGGAACAGTTCTTGGGCGCTGGTAAACAAAGCATGTAACAGGTACAAGAGTGTTTTGGCCCAGCTTTCTAAGTTCAACTGAATCTTTTATTTAATGAGTCAGAGCAGCAATTTGAGCCTGTTGTAGCAAGCACTATACAAGCTTCTGCAGAGGGATCAGCTGATGAATGTGTCTTCTTTCTGACCTGAATTCCCTTTGCTCTGCCAGTTCTGGGCCCCTTTTAATGAGAGACTGCCAACTATTCTGAATAATGGAGAGGTTTTCTGACACAGCCAAGTTTGCTAGAGGAACTCGAAGTTCCCGACTTTGTGAGTTAAACTTGGCGTGATTCTGAACATCAGAGTTTTATGCAAGTAAACTGAAGTCAGACACCAAGACTGTACACTCACAGATGGTATACTACCTTTTCGTTTGCAATCTTTTGAATTCTGACTTCTTAGATCACACCTAGGCCTTTCTATTATTGACCTTTTTTACCATCAATTTCTTTTATAGCTTTCACCCCATTCTAGCAGAGCTCACAAACCACTAAAGAGCCACCAACAATGGATTAAGTGAACTTAATATAAATAAAATACATGACTTCACTACTCTGCTTTACTTTTTCTTTATTTCTTCTGATATATCCTTATCACACAAAGATTTTTTTTTATAACTTCTTGCTAGGATCCCTTACCCGCTAGTAAGCCCTTCGTGCTATTTTGACTAAAAAGTACTCAAAGCAGGCATTTTCAAGATGTACTAAAAATGCAGCAAGAGAACTGACAGAAATACATACATTGATTAAATATTTTCTATCTGAACGCAGTACTGAATTTACAGATTTCTTAAATCCTACCTATCCTAAAATGCTTTGCTTTCCCCCTGTTTTTCTTTGCTGTTTGAAAGTAGTGGGGTATTGGGGTGTTGGTCTAAAAGATGGCCCCCACAGTGACTTCTCAGGACTTCTCAAAGCTGTGACCCAAACACCCAGAGGGCCTGTATGGATCATACAGCACTGACTAAAAGCTAGTTCAGAACTCACTTTCCTTCTGTGACATCTGTGGTGCAGGAACATTAAGATAAGTAGTCTTTACCCTGGCAGGTTTGCAACGTATTCTAGCTTATTATGATCTTAAACTTTGACTGAAAGGCTGTATTTGTACCTATTTGGAACTCAACTGTGTTCTGGGTTTACTCCCTGTTTAAAAAGTGACTGCAGTACCTGGAATTTTATTTACTTCTTTGCAAAATCATTTATGTGAAGAGGTGGCTCTTTCAGCATGGAAAAGGTTCTTCAACATTTCCACTTCGTGGTAAGAGTTTCTTTAGCCTATTTACTCCTCTTTTTAATAGTACTTGCTGTCAAACATCAGATTACTTCTGTAGTTATGCTTCATCCTGCTTATGAACAGGACCACAGGAACAATCAGTTGCTCCTTTCTTTGCTCCTCACTTATTTCTAGATGCAAGCCCTGTCTCTCCATCAGTTGCATCTATGGCTAGAGACTGCATCCTGCAGTCATGGTAGCATAGAGCGTGAAACATCAGAACTCTCCCTCTTGTTTTATCCCTGACACCGGATTTCTCTCTGCCTCTTTCAGAGATGGAAGGGCTGGAAATTCAGCTGTATCTTCCAGCTTTTTCCAAATAACTCTCTGTCTCATTTTATGTAGGTGAGTCATACTGCTGAGTTGTGCATGAACATGAGTCAGTTGGTTTTATACTCCCATTTCAGATTGTTCATTAATGACCAGGCTGAGTCTCTTTGGCCACAAGACTTTCAGCTACCTAAATCTCACATTTTACTTTTTAGAGCATCTGCAGTGTGCTCAGAAAACTCACAACGTACCTTAATTACACTGTTATAGGAAATGAAAAAAAGCTGAATATTTAAGTAAACCATCACATTTACAAAAGGCTCCTGTAACCCCCCAAGGAGCCTCAAATTCAGATGAAACACAAAGAACCTCAAAGTCCCCATGAACTTGGCTGCTTCATCTGACCTCTACCTTTACCAGTTTCTTCACCTCATAGGCACTGAATGAAATTTTGCAAATTGCTTACAGTACCCTCAGACATCCTTCAGCCTTTCAAAAGAATCTCTAGGTGCTGATTCACACGTCCTAACTCAAAAATTCCACAGCTTTTGATTATTAAATGACAATTTATTAAAGAAATTTATTTTCAGTTTACTCCTCCTCTATGGAAATTACTTGAACAAGTGCTAAAGGCATGCAGGTCAGGGAGGAAATGGTCTGAAACTGTAGTTGTACAGAGTAAAAATCGTAAATTATTGCACACTGACACTGGGGACATTTAGTCTGCAGCAGTATGGCTGGTCTCAATGTTTCTTCATCCAGTAGTGATTTCTTACAAAAGGAGAGGTACACTCTGGTATTAGAAGCAAAATGGTTTTCATAAATCATGTCTTTAAAAGCAGCCAACAGCAGGTTTCCAAAAGTCTAAATGGTTTAATCAACTATGTGCTAGATAAATTTATCTTGGCTGTCGCTTCCAGAGTTTCTTTGAGTTCCCTACAGCTGTAGATTGGCTGAAGTAAAATAGTTCAGAATTTTCCTCTCTGTTAGTGGTATTGCAGTTCCCACTCTGGAAAAAGTCTATAGAGGTTTATTTCTGAACATGAAGATCCTGAGAGCTGAAATTTGGGAGATTTCTGAGCTAGAAGAACAAATGAGATGCTGACTACATAAGAAAACGTCATAAGATATTGGTCATAGGGAAGTGTAGATTCCTTGAAAGTCAGTATGCTCTGGAAAACAGAGACAAGCTACTGCTGGGAACTGGAGCATGGAATGAATTAGCAAATGCAACAGACTTAACACTGTAAATGATAGGGACAAAGAGAAAACTGTTTATGTGCTATGTTTGCCAAAATTTTGCAGTAAATACTTCTTTTTAAAGAATAAGAAAAAGCAAGAAATAGTATGGTAACTAACAGTACATGAACTTTCTGGTTTTTAAAAGATTATTCATAATGAATTTGTAGAAATTTCATTGTTAGAATATATTTGGAACATGAGGAACCTGGAAAATTCACATTTGTGGTTAAAGTGAAGCACCAGAAATTCCTATTGGTCACCCCTAACATTAGCATGTCTATAAAACTCAAAAGTACTTCACCGATATTGACCTTATTAAAGTACTCGCACAGACATTATGTTTTATGATATGCCAATCTGCAAGCTGCTAAGAGGCTATGAAAGGTATAACTACACAATCCATACTTCCTGAAAAAGACAGAGACAGATGAGATGTTAATTCATATGACATTCTGAGTGAAAAGTTGACTATAGGATATGAAATTGATTTTGAGGAAATTTCAGTGTAAGAAAAAAAAGTAATAGCTGGAAATTAAGCAGTTACGTGGCCTTAATGGAAATGCAGAGTTTTAGTGTATGAAAGTGAGTTTTATTGCTATGCTTGCCTTTCATAATGTGCCCTCACTTTCATAATTGAGAACTCAAACTCTGTTTTACTATTGCAAAAGGTTTTCTTTTAATTTGAAAGGCTTTCCAGTGCCCAAAATGAATTGAAATTTTACCTCGCGAATATCAAGCACATTGTTTCTTTGGAAGCAAAGAACAAATATAAAGTGTTATGAACAAGTTCTTTACTTCATTGCTGATTTGGTAGGAGTTGAAAACAGATTAACAAAGCTTCAAATATCACTTTCGACGTAAAAATTATTATCTGCTAGATAAATATTTGCAAGAGGAATTAGCTAAGTCCTGTCTAGAGACCTAGATCGTAATGCCAGGAAAAAAAAATAGATTTCTTTCTGAAAGAAATTTTCACCATGAAAAATATTACCCAAACTAGCACTGCCAGTCACAGTGGGAGAAGAATCTAAACTACTACAAAGAAAGAAAGAAAGCTCTTTGGAAGTGATGCTGTAGAACAGGGGCACGTAAGAAGAGATTACATGGCAAACATTACAATGGCAAACTTCCATTTTAGCAGAAACAGAAAGTATTAAAATTATTTAGCAAAGCCTCTTTTTGCATCATGTCTCTTAGTTATCACAGTGCAATAATGAAAAAGCCACAGGAAATTCAGCCAAGGAGATTCTAGTTTGTTTCCTGGTAAGACAGAGATTGTTTCAGTTGCCTATGAGAGAAAGATATACAATCTGATGCATGCATTAAAAGGAATTGAAAATGGTGTAATCTTTACCTTGAAAGCCATTCTTAAATCTGGGTCCCTTTGGGAGAAGTTCTGGAGTATACTCACGATAGCCTCCTAAATAAAACTGACTGAAGACATTGAGTCCAAACAGCCTCCCAGGAGAAGTGACAGTTTTATTCTTCTGATCATCCACCTTTCAACGAAACATTAATATTTGTTACAACAAAGGAATTTGCCTTTATTTAGGAACTCCTAGTGAAGACAATCCTCCCAGCTTTATAGGGAAGCAGAAAAAAAAATACTAAATTTTCCATATAAAATGTGAAAAAACACAGAGAACACTTTCATCTAAAAGCTATCCTTCTATCCTTCTAAAGAAATTGCTTTTTTACCTTCAGCCAGCCTTTCTGGAGATTTCTGCCAAGATGGATGACATGAATATTGAGTGTCAGATCAAGTGGTTTGCTAATGATTGTTGCTGTGCCAGAACCTAGATTGTAGCTATATACCACCCTCCCATTACGGAGGCCTAACTCCAAGAAATCATCTCCATTCAGACCTGAAAAGACAAAAAAAAGGATAACTACTTATTCCAGGATTTAGTGAACACCAATGTGTAAGATATACTCCAAATCCATTGAGAAGTTATGTTTAGCAAAATTTTAGCCAGGAAGGTTATGAGTTTCCTATATATTTCTAATATTCTTGGTTTAACTTGTAAGATTATTTCCAGTATTCTTGTGGATTTGAAATAGAAACTGAAGAGATTTTAAACATTTATAGGTTTTTTGGAGCAAGATCTTTTTCATACTACAGTTAAGTTAGTGACATTGACAAAACCTGCCAACCGTGGCGGATATAGCAGTCATTGCTGTTCCTTCCCCCTGAAACATGAATAAATTTTCAAATTTCTCTAAAATCTAAAAAAAAAAAAAAAAAAAATTGAAATTTCAAGTTGCATGTGAGAATAGGCCCTGACTTAATCCTATTCCAGGATGCTTTCAGCTATCATTATAGGTACTTCAAGAGCCTCAAAACAAGAGGCCACCTGCTGCTCTGAGGCAAGGGGGGTAACAGGGACATGGGTCTCAAGAAGCTCCAGCATCTTCTGTCAAGCTGCTTCAGCTGCCTGTGACTCAACGGCACCTGGACACTTTATTGCACCCGCCCCCAATTAAGATGGCTCTAGGATGTTCATTGATGGAACTTCCTTGATCAGCCAAGTGCTTTAATTCTAATTCTTTAAGCCTTCTTCACTTTCAGGTTAGAACTAATTAATTTGCCAGTTTGCAGTAAATCATTTAATTTCTTTACATTTAGGCCTGCATGCTATAAGTGTTTGTGCTTTTAGTAATTGTAGTGTAAAATCTCATTTGAAGGATTTTAAGTCTGACATAAAGCCCATGAGTAAGAGTTAAATTCCTGGACCTACTCCTGGTCATCCAAATAAACACATTTTTACACTGGCATCGTTAAAGAGAATTCAGTCTCTCTTCTCGTGCAGGCAAGAGAGGAACCACCATTGCTTAGACGAAACCTGATCAGCTTGTTTCTTTTTATAAACCCCAACTTTTCTTCTGCACACACATTTGGTATGGTAAAAGAACCAGGGTACGAACAATGGTGAAAATGAAGAATGTTCTCACTCCTGCCTTAGGATGTCCTGAACTGAAATTCAAAGCCATCCATTTCCTTTTACGACTCTCCTGGGAATTCAACCAATTCAGTGCTCAATTTCATGCCTGTACACTGTACTTTATTTGATATTGTCTTCTGTTTTCATAAGGCTGTCTTATTTTTTTTTTGTATTTGTTCCAGGGAAGGTCTCTTCCTATTTGTTCTTCCAATGTCACATAGCGGCCCTTATTTCAAATGTGTCTCGATGCCCTTATTTCAAATATGTCTTGATGCCCCTGTCTCAAATGCATGGGAAATTTTCTTCATTTGCAAAAGATAAAGTAGGCTTTTCCCCAGCAAAAAATGCTACTTATATTGTCCTCCCACTGAAGCTCTGCACACAGCTGCTTCACAGCCAAAACTGCCGTATTCCCCTTATCTCATATTCTGGAAGTGAACATGCTGTACACTGTGCTTTTTCTATACAGAAGTTTGTTTTTTCTATAGAGTTACTATTTTGATGCAATAGGAATATATAGAAAAAGAAAAGGAAATCCTTATTCCAAAGAATATGAACACACTGCCTCTGTAGAAAGTGCGCAGTTACATTCAGTTGTATAGAACACAAACACTATTCATTTTTATTACAATGATTTGTTCATGACTGAATGAAATTCCATTGCTTTCAGCTACACTGGCACATTACCAGTGAAGGATTTTCAAACTGAAAATAACAATTACTTTTTAAAAACCTTTACTAAAGTTTCTATTTTCAGCAGTGTCTACAGTGTACTTCTGTGATTTGACCTGCAAAACTAGGGGAAGCACATTAAAGACAAACTGCTATTTAAAAGGGTTTCTGAATTTTTAAAATGCTTTTTCAGAGTTAAAGTGTATTAAAGAAGTGCAACAGTGTCAGCACTCTACAAAATGGACTTGATTTGAAGTGAAAAAAATTGAAGTGAAGATAAGCATAAAATCATAGACCATGAGGGGTTGGAAGCAACCCTAAAATTTATCTAGTCCCAACACCCACAGCCATAGGCAGGGACACCATCAATTAGGTCGGGTTGCTCAAGGCCTTATCCAGCCTGGCCTTGAACTCTGTCAGGGTTGGGGCAGAATAAAATAATGTTAATAGTCTGCATAAATGAGACAACTTTTAACTATGTATTGGGGCAGAATTTCATAGTAACTCACGAGAGGTTAGCCATGAAATCGATGCCCGTGGTTTGGGCAGAGACAACACTGGAGGGGAATCAGGTAGGGTGCTGCAAGAGAATATTAACTAAAAGAAATGGGATGAAATGGAGAAAGGGGAAGATGCAAATTAAATATTGAAAATATTTCCTTACTGGAAGATCACTGGCTGTGAAAATCCTCGTTCTCCTCCTGTTGAGAGCATTATTATTCAATACTCAGTAAATTGTTAAAACAAGAGCACCTTCTTGAAATAAGTGACATTCTCTTGGTAAGAAACTGCTTTCTGGTAGTTAAAATGTGGAGTGCTCGGTCTCCCCAGCAATTTAAACTAATAGCAAATTACCAACAGCATTTTACCATCACCTCATTGCTTTGTGTTTGTTGAGTGTGGCCCTTTGCAGGTGCGCTGCTGCCCACCCATCGTTTGACATGGGGCTGCAGAAATGCCTGACTGCCGTACTGCAGTGTTCACATACACACACACACAAATGATATGCAAAGTAATAAAAAGCCAGGTTTCTGCCTGACAACTGCATAATAAGCCCAGAATGCTAGTATTCTCATTAATAAAAATGACACCAGTAAGACTTTTTTTTAAAACTCAATTCAGCAAAAACATGATTCCAAGACCTACATTCCACAATGACTTCTGACAGTACAGGGTACACCCTGCAGGCAGGCCTTTCTGAGACAAATTTTAGTGCAATGTATCTTCTATATTTAAGCAATTTTTTTGTGTTCTCTTTCAATTATCGTAACTGAAAAAGAATCAGATTATTTCATACAGTTGGTGTTCTACATTTTCTGTTTGCATTTTCTCCATCCTGAATAAAGACAGTGAATTAATTGGTATATAATTTTTGTTTGGTTATATTTCCTACAACTGGAAATGTTTCAAACAGGTGCTTGAAATGCAGTTCCCAAGGTTGCAGAAACATGTCTGAGTGTGGTGGCTCATTCACGTAGTTGAAAAGAATGTTCCAACAATTTCTTTGTGTTCATATTACAACAGAGCTTCTTATAAAAATTTAATGATGCAGACACTGGCTTTTGAATGCTCTTTTCTGAATGATTGGATGGAAAGGTTTTAGGTAATTTCAACTCTGTGTGCTGTTTCTACTCAGCTACCCAAAAAAGAAAGACAATATTTCATCCATGCACAAAAATAATTAGTGAGTGAAAGGAAAAGCTGCCTGGGAGTGAACTCTAATAGCAATTTCTGTGACTGTCACAGAAATAAAATGTGGCATGGGGAGTTATACCTGGATGTAGTTAAAATAATGTGAATGTAGTTCAGTTAGCAGGATCTGACCATGTCTTTTGCTGAAGTTTGGGAAAAAACTTAGCAAATTCTGATTTCCACACAGATAGAAGCAGAGTTTTGAGTTTAAATGCATTCAGAATGGTTAATACCAATTTGTGTTAGGCTAATTTGGGTAAACAACCTGATAAATTAAGTACTAGGGTCTCATGGCACGCTAAAGTGCAGTTGATTGGCTGAGCTGCACCAGCTAAATTTGACAGGATCTTTGCAAATGAAAAGTAGCAGACTTAATTATAACATAGATAAACTGCTGAGCTGTTCTAAGCTAACAAGTTTTAGTTTGCATTGCAATAGGCTAACAGTCTGACTCCTGGAAGTCTGCCACAGGGAGAAAGGGGAAGAAGCCCCAGAGCATATAGGAACTTAAGTGAAGAAATTTAATAGAAAGGAAGACCTAAGAAAATATTAAATGTATTAACATAGCAAATGAAGACACCCTGTATCCTACTGATGTGATGTACTGCAATTGTTTTGTTAGATATATATGTAACTGCATAATGGCTCCCCAAAACTGATTTCTAATAATGCATTTTGGGACAGCAAATAATAATTTCCCCCCTCCTTCATCCTTCTGAAGCATTAATTTTTCTGATACTGTTCAGCAGAAGTGTAGGGTTCCGGTAGGTCAAGGGCCATTTCTGCAAAACTCGTGACGTTTTAGATACGGTAAAGCATCTAAAGCATCTACTATAGTAGTCGAGACTTCTATTAACATACCTAAATCACTCTCCTACTCTGATGGGTTTAGACCTAAGACACATCACCAACCTCCTTCCTAGGCTGCAACAACCCCACAGGACAGCTCCGAACCCAAAAAGTTAGGTCACGATCCAGTTGCAGAAATGATTAAGATAAAAATAAGTTACTTGCTTCTTATGAAGTATCTATGATCTATGACTGCTGTATCTCTGCATCAAATTACATAAAATTTTTCTCAACTTTCATCAATATTATGGCTTCTGTTTGGAGTAATGCTGAGACGGACAGAACACAAGTAGTATTGCTATTTTAGCCCATGCCACACCGGTGCCATGCAGCCTGCCACAGAGGGGTGCTGTGAGGAGACACCTTCAGTATTGCTGAAATCTTAGTACAAATGCTGTTAAGTAGAGCTACATAACCTGCTTCTTGGCTCTGTTAATCAGACCAAGTTGAATGCTTTGCTATACAGACTGTAGCTCAACTTACTTGTAGATAGCTTGGGTTAACTTGCATTGAGAGATCTCAGGGTTTAGGGTCTCCTATTTTATGTAAGTAACACAGAGTTCAATGATCAACAATGAAATTTATGTTTACAACTGAAAAAAAGGGAACCTTGACCTCCTGGTTCCCATTTGTTGTGTTCAGAAATATACTATGTCAGATTAACTGTTGACTTTAATTACTGGAAGCAATTATAGTTCTCCTTAATGAAAAGAAACATTTATACAACCTGATTGATTACTCTGTCTTTACAAAACAATACAGTTTTGAAGAGATTATTTTCCCACTAATGAAATTATGTCCTAAAAAGAATCAAGAAAAACTTGTGCATATTTTTATCCTACTTGTTTAGTGAGTATTTGAAAGCTTGTAAGGATAAGTGATACAAATAAAGCTTACCTTGGCCCTTCTGTCCAGTGAAAAAAATCAGGTTATCTTGCAAAGCTGAGTGGTGGTTTGCCAACTGAAATTTCAAGCGAAATTCATAGTAGAAGGTGATATTTGGGATTGTAGAATAAGCTAGGAATGCGGTATAGCCAAAGACATCTGTGCCACTGAAACTTGGTTGAGTAATATTAATAGCTGGATTAAAAAATAATAAATTCAATGTTAGGGCAAAATGTTTAACACATGTATTTACAAGTTCTATTTCCTAGTCTGGTTTAGAACTTAAGAACTTATAAATTAAACAAATAATTTGATATGTTGTAATATTTTACACACATGCAGATATAGTTTGGCTTTCCTCTGAGGATAAATATCTTTATTTTTCAGCTTTTGTAGGTAAGCTTATTTTAAAAAATGACTTATTGGCAACTACTGCCATCTTCTGGATTCTAGGTAACATTGCTACAAATAAAAGTACACTAATATTTACTCAAGACTCAGAGAGACAAAAGAAAATACAAAAAGAAATTTTCCTGTTTAAAGAAATGCCATCTCAGGCAGGCATTTGAGTGAAAGTGAGTACAAGGATGTGCTGTTGAGGTTATGGAATAATAATTCTTCACAGGTGGAGGAAATAATAAAAAGAAGCATCATAAAAGGATGAATTTGCAGCACAGTGAATAGGACCTACCTGAACTACAAATAAAATCAAGCCTATATGTATCTGTACAGAAAACAGAGCGTTGGTGCTAGGCACCCACATGGCCCCAAGGGCTGGCGCCCAGTAGCCAGGCTGCTGTAGTCAGTTCCTGGAGCTGGTGCTCAGAGATCACATAGTGCTCGTATTGACAATATGGTTTAGTAAAAAGAGGAGAAAGAGGACTGACAGCTTAATCCTGAAAGACTGGGTATGGCTCTAGATTTAAAAGATTCAAGCAGTTACCTCCAACCAACCTGTGCACCAAATGTGGCTGGATACAGCTTTATTAATGAAGGCAGTAGGAGGGATTAGGGGAGGAAGGAGTATGGAGCTGCACCATGCACAAACCAGATTGGGAAATGCTGGTAAAGAATTGTAATACTCTCCAAGTAAATCTATGTTAGCCTAAGTACATCAAAGCACCTGAATGCTTACAGGGTGGGAGAAACAATAACATGTAATTGTGAAAATGCTGTCACCATCTCTAGACTGTGGAATCTGATCCTAAATTTGCAGCCTGGGAAACCTGCCGTTTCCTGTCTGGCACTGAAGTGGCAGACATTGCCTCGGTACCTGCATCTGAGAAAAGGTGCAGGCACAGGCATGGCAAACCTTTTCTAGCACAGACTGGGAGTTTGCAGCAGTACAGAGTGTACTGTCCCATTTATTAAGCACTACTCCACACGTGGCACATTATGCCTTGCTCTTGATCTTAAATGGGAGCCAGGAAATTTCCATATGAAACAGTGATTTTGTCCTTATTAGAAGGACATTGGCAATGAGTCTGACTGAACACAACCTTAAGTCTCAGACCTTTGTGATTCATGTACTGCACTGGAGGCAAAATGCAACTCCCCTATATTTAAATCTGATGTTAGTTTCAATCCACCCATATTCCCTTAGATTACTTGAACATGACTGAAGAAGTCTCAAATTGTGTATTTTTGCTAACTCAGGAAGATATGACACACAGGCAGCTCCTTTAATGCAAAGTATTCTTCCTTTTTTTTTCTTTCTTTTTTCCCTCTTTTGTTTGTTTCTTTACATTTACTTAATAAACCACGAAATATTTAAGAGACAAGAAAATTTTAAAATAAAGGAGTCCTTTGTGTTTATTGTCTTTTCCTGCTTCCGTTTATAATGGGAAAAGCAAATTCTCTCACGTAGCTCCACAGAGCCAGGTAATTTGGTTTGCTGGCAGACATCACTCAAGAGTCTATTCCTGACAAGTTATTCCCAACAGGGAATAGCCCTTTATCCCCAGGATGAAATACACCATTGTCTCAGCTATTTCCTTGGAGCTTTCTAACTGGGAAATTATTTTCTTGCCTTTCTACTCGCTCCTTCTAGCATTCCATATAAAGCTGGATTAAAGATTGTCAAAGGGCCTCCAATGCAAGAAAGGTATGGACCTGTTGGAATAGGTCGAGAGGAGGCCACTAAGCTGATCACAGGGCTGTAACACCTCTCCTATGAAGACATAGGAGAGTCTAAGAGAATTGGGGTTGTTCGGCCTGGAGAAGAGAAGGCTCTGGGGAGACCTTGTAGCAGCCTTCCAGTACCTAAAGAGGGCTTACAAGAAAGCTGGAGAGGGACTTTTCACAAGGGCCTGTAGGGCTAGGACAAGGGGGAATGGCCTTAAGGTGAAGGAGGGTAGTTTAGATTAGATATTAGGAAGAAATTTTTTGCTGTGAAGGTGATGAGGCCCTGCAACAGGTTGACCAGAGAGGCTGTGGATTCCTCAGGCTGGATAGGGCTCTGAGCAACCTGGTCTAGTACACGGTGTCCCTGCCCACAGCACGAAGTTGGAACAGAATGACCTTTAAGGTCCCATCCAAGCCAAACCATTCCATAACTCTATGATTCTATGATCTGTGACATAGATGGCTATGTAACAGCTGACCACCTAATGTTGCACTTTATGTCAGTAGAAAAATCAAGCACATTCAGGATATGACTTCATATAAAACACCTTCCTTATACAGGACAGATGAACAGTATTCCAAAATGCATATTTCACCCCACCAAGTTAAAACGTAGCATTGGCTTGTAAGTCAAAGTATTTCAGACTTCTAAAGATAGGTGGGCTGAAGTCTACCTGCTCTGTATTCTGAAACCCTTTCTCATTCTGCATGGTCTTTGTCTCTGGTTTTCACTGCCATAATGCTAAATGGTTGTGAAATTCTGAACTCATTCTCTGTGAAATCAAGGAAGCACTTTTTTTTCCTGATTTTAAAGACTAACCCTAGGACACTTAGAAATGAAATAATATGCAAAAAATTGCAAATATCTGGGCAAACAAAGACTTACATAATGGTAGCTTATCAGGAGGCCGGCAGGAAGCAGGGCACGTTCCTCCAGAGGAGCAACTCAGACCCACAAACAGATTTAGGAAATTTCAAATTCTCTGGTTGGACTGTCCTTATTTATTGTTGACTTGGAAAAGTACTACCTGCATTTGTTAACCAGCTGCCATATCCCAGCCCTGCTCCCATCCATGCTAGTCCTTCCCTGTGCATGCATGGCGTTTGGATCCAAGCTGAAATGGTGCATGAGCACCACATGGAGCTATACCTCTATCAGGCATGTGGTCCTGAAGGGGAATAATACTTTTCTAAGCCAATAGGAGTCCCATGGGCACTTTTAATGGAAACCATTACACGCTACTTCGGTTTACTTCTTCACAGTTTTATCCACTGTGCTGAAGAAGTTTCTCACACCTAGTAGAAGTCAGACACAGTATCTAATTAACCACCCTATCTTTAGCAGGTAGGAACATGCAGTAAATATTTGCAAATAGACTTCCCTATACTGGTCTCTGGAGAATAAAATGTATTTAGAAATGTTAATTAATACTGAGTAAAAAGCTTATATTTCTGGCTAACTCAATCTATCTAGCTTGACAGCTATTCCATATTTTATCTGTCTCTGAACTGCCACTTATAGATTTTATACCACATTTTTAATCATGTTTCTTCTCTACACTAAGTATTATTTATTAAGAGATCTTTATCCAATCACATAAAAAAGTGAAAGTCATCAGTAAAAGTGCATCAGTGTAAAACAATCAGTCTTTGAGATTCCTTTCATGCAATGACCTTCATTAGTTTGATTTTAATGCAGACTAGTTTGCCATACTCTTACATATTTTTAACTTAGAAATTGAAAAAGAAAAATAACCCTGTATGAAAAATACACTGATTGGCAAAATTGTGTGAAGCAAAACAGCTCCACCTTTTCCTTTTATTCTCTATCTTTTCATTTTAGAGCTATGGGGCCAAGACTGCAGAAAATTGTATAATCTTTTCCTTGAAACACAGTCCTTCTAAACATTATTTGTAAAATGTTTGGGGCTGGTTGAAATAGTGGAGGGCACAGCTAACATCGTTGGGTTATTTTTCATTTCCTGTCTGGGCATCATCCAAACTGATTCCTACTCTTGCTCTTGCAGTGCACAGTCTGAAGTGGTAAAGAACGGAGATGTGTCCCAATGTCTTTGATTATGAGCCTTGCTCACACACTCCAATTAACACTGTGCTTAAAATACACACTGCTCTGACAGAGTACTGAAGTCTTTTATCAACTTTTTGTCCTTGATCTCGTCCTGTGTCCCTCTGCCAGTTCTATGTCATTCATCATTGCGCTTTTCTGCATTCCCCGTATTGAAGAAGTAATAACGCATGATACGTCCCATTGACTCACAAACAAATAATGGCAAGTTATCCCATTACATAAATGTATCAACATGGTTGACTACTTACTTCCCTAATGTTGTACATCTTATCAGAGCTGAGCACATGAAATGGGAGGTAAAAAAAATCAACTATAGTTTGAAAAAAATCTTAACAAAGGGAATAAAGTGACAAAGGAAAAAGAGAATAACGGTTTAATTATCTTTGAATTTACTGTTATGAGTTAAAATTAATGTTCCTTCAGCATTCACTGGCAATACATATCAGACCACAGCTTTACAATACACTGCAAAAACTGAGACAGATTAAAGGGATAGGAAGAGATGAAGACTTCAGGCTACAGAACTGCAATCAGATTATACACTTTTTTATATTAACATTGACTGTGAACAGTTACCAGCTCAGTATCTGGCTCCAGGATCAGCAGCCATATACAGTGTGCAATGAATAGTATACAGTTCTCCTAAAGACCTACTCATATTTCATAGAATCACAGAATTACAGAATCATCAAGGTTTGAAGAGACCTTCATGGTCGTCCAGTCCAGCCAAAAACCCGGCACCACCATAATCACTGAATCCCCAAGTGTCACATCCAGATGCCTCTGAAACACTTCCAGAGATGGTGACTCCACCACCTTCCTGGGCAGCATATTCCAACGCCTAACTACTCTTTCAATTATATTTTTTTGGTAATATCTAATCTGAATGTCCCATGGTACAATTTATGGACATTTCCTCTTGCCCTGCCCCTTGAGACGTGGCAGAAGAGGCTGATCCCCCGCCTTGTTACAGCCTCCTTTCAGGTAGCTGTAGAGAGCAATGGGGTTCCCCTGAGTCTTCTCCAGACTAAACAACCACAGTTCCCTCAGCTGTTCCTCATAGGACCTGTTTTCCAGACCCTTCACTAGCTTCATTGCCCTTCTCTGAACATATTCCAACACCTAAATGTCTTTTTTGGTGAGAGGCCCAGAACTGAACACAGGATTTGAGGTGTGGCCTGAGCAGTGCTGAGTACCAGGGGACAGATACAGCCCTGGTCCTGCTGGCCACACTATTGCTGATCCAGGCCAGGATGCCATTGGCCTTCTTGGCCACCTGGGCACACCTGGCTCACGTTCAGCCAGCTGTTGACCTGCAACCTCAAATTCCTTTAATTTGAGTAGCTCTCAAACCAGTCTTCCCTAAGTGATACACAGGGCTGTTGCAAAGACAAATTCTTTGCAAAGACAATATTGAAAAAGGAATGGCAATTACTACCAAATATTGTACTTTACAGTCTTCCAAGCTGTGGTGGGTTGACCCTGGCTGGACATCAGGTGTCCATCAAAGCAGCTAAGTCACTCCCCTCCTCAGATGGACAGAGAAACTAGAATAAAATTTTGTGGCTTGTGATAAGGACAGGGAAAGTTCACTCACCAGTGTAGCAGGGTATCGCACCCCCCACCAAACTTATCTATTGTTACTTAACCCGTCAGAAAACTCAAGCAGGGCAAGCTGGTTTGTAGTGCATTATTTTGGTGCCACTCGGTTAACCCTGGTCTGGCATCTCCCAGCTGCCAAAAAACATCTTACTGTTGAAATGAGATCTAGGAAGATAAGTCAGATTTCTGACTGACAGACATCTCACTTTATGACCATAAAAGCCACTCCAAATTTCACAAAGCAGAAACCTGTATATTTTCCTGGAACTGTGTGGAGTTTCTCGCTGACGTAGGGATGCTTCACAGTTACTCCCCCAGGTCTAAATGAAGGAATCTGTGCACATTTTCGTCATTTCAGTGGTAAGTTACACTCAACTCCTAATCAATACTATTTCTTTTGGTAGCTCTAATTTCTTTTTGCTAGCTCTTT
>VZTI01001107.1:857840-917497 GCA_013397865.1 Struthidea cinerea | reverse complement strand
CTAATTTCTTTTTGCTAGCTCTTTTTTTTTTTTAGGTCCCTTGATAGTGCACTGTTTTATGTTATGCTGTAATCTGCTAGTAGTTCTTTGGTTTTATACTGTGTAGGAAGTAATTCTGATTCAGATCTTTCATCTGTTGTCTCTTGTCTGTTTAAGAAATTATTCATTTTATAAATAGATCTGATTTGCCATCATTAGAACTTGCAGACCAGAGTGATTCCTTAAATTTAAACTGCTGCTGAATTCTGAGGCTAAGGCAGGGCTTGTCTGTGCTCATCCTGTGACAACCACTTATTGTCATGGGAAAAACAGGCTTGACTTGGGGACAAACTGTCAATCAAACGAGAGTAGGGTAATGAGAAATAAAACCAGTTTTTAAAACATTTTCCCCCATCCCTTCCCTTCTTCCTGGGTTCATCTTCACTTCTGAATTCTGAATTCTCCACTTCTCTCCCTCACAACTGGCACAGGGTGATGGGGCATAGGGGTTGTGGATGAGGCCTCTGCCACTCCCTCCCCCTCTGTGAAAGGACTATTCATAGTCTTCCCCTGTTCCAGTGTGGGGTCCCTCCCACGGGAGAGAGTCCTCCATGAACTTCTCCAGCGTGAATATTTTCCACGGGCTACCGTCCTTCCCAGCATGGGTTTCCCACAGGGTCACAAGTCCTGCCATCAAACCTGCTCCAGCATGGGCCCTTCTCTTCACGGGTCCACAGGTCCTGCCAGACTCTGCTACAGCGCAGGCTGGGGTCACAGCCTGGGATCCTCCATGGCCTGCAGGTGGATATCATCTCCATCGTGGGCCTCCATGGGGCTGGAGGGGGACAGCTGCCTCACCATGGCCTTAACCGTGGGCTGCAGCGTAACCTTGCCACGCAAACCCACTTTTCTCGCTGGAAACTCCGGGAAGTCCAAGGAGGAAAAGATAAGGGGTGCTGGAGCTGCAGGGTGGTGCAGTGCCAGATGAGGGTTCAAGGTGGTATTAAAATACTCATGAAGTCTGGAAGACTGTTGTATTAGGAGTTAGTGATCCACTTAATGGGTCATTCAGGTGCATGCCTTCCCCTCCCCACCTCCAGGACTTAAGGATTCCTTTTACTTGTCCTGTAATCATGAAGTCATCAGAGTTATACTTTGGGAACTGAAATTTGAAATAATAAAAGTGATTTCACTGGTCAGGGATGAAAATATGATTCTGAAAAACTATTAGTACAGCAGTGACATTAACAGTGTGTGAGTGTGCCTATGTGTGTTTTTTACAATTTTTCTGACATTCCTCACATTGGAGGTGTGGGGGAAATTAAGGCCCAGTGAAAACAAAATGACCCAGAAAATAAATTCTCTTAAACAGTAAGAAGAGCAACCCTGATCAGCATTCCCCAAGGTCTTTTATCACTGACCAGAAACCTTGCAAAGCAGATTTTTTTAGCTGAGGAAATTCCTTTTGGGCATCTGTTGTCACTGAACTGCACAATTCAGTCTGCAGACCCAAACAACTCTGAAGGTGACATTGTGTGCCAAACATAGCTGCACAGAAACAATTTCGCTTGCAGGCTGATTTTCACTCTACAGAACTTGAAGCAAGTGACTATTCCCACTTCAACACTTTGAAATGAATTTTATACATGGGGGAGTACATCCTACAGAAAACCTGCTGGAATCCTTTGGACTGTGAAACATTACCATAAGTGTTGCTCAGAAATGTTTCAAGGAAGAACCTTACAGATTGCTGTGAATGTGTGCTGCAAATGACCCTTTTCAGGGCGTGTTTGCTAAATACAGTGTCACAGTTAGGACTCTGCTTCATGTTGTCACATATGTAAACATATGTGAAACTAAACCACTGAATTTTGGTCTAAACACTGCAAATGACACAATTACTCATCTTAGCAATGCACATATCTTTGAAATCCTTCTCCCTTTAAATTTGCATTTGTACTTACAAAGGGCTTGCTCTTGATTCTTGGCTTAGCAAAAGGCTTCATGTTATGACCCACAGTTTCCCAGAAGAGCCCCGTTTCTTGTGCGACGTACCAACAACATAGAGAGTTTAGAAGTCCAGGTGTTAATTTCCCGTCCTGGTGAATGAACCATTCCTGCTTCACTTGCATTTAGGAGGCCGTTACAACTTCACAGTACAATGATACACTGATATTAACTATTTAAATTTCTGCATCTTATATATCAAAATTTCTTGCATTATCTACAAGATTATATTAATTTTTTATATTATTTCTTGCAATATTTCAAACATACTGATCTTATATTTTACAGACTGTATAAATTTCCTGTACAAACCAGGAAATGCCTCCATTCTGTGCTTAGATAGAAGAGTTAACAAAAATAGAAAAAAAAATAAATAAAGGATGATTACAGAGATGGTAGAAATTTAACAACTGTAATCAACTCTGTGATACTAAACACTGGAGGAGATTTATAGTCCGCAAAAAACAAAAGGCAAGCAACTTTTTACTTATTTAAATATGAAAGGAAATCTATCAGACTAAGGGCTTGAATGCTGGCTGCTTTCACACATATCTACTGAAAAGCCAGAGCTCAATAACTGGACTCAGTTTAAATGATACAGAACCCTTTATCTGCAGCTTAAAGAACAAAGTCACTTGGGGGAATTAGTCAATCTGCCCATGTAGACAAAGTCTCTTTTCCAAAGTGTTGCACACTGATGGTGTTCTCCTCCCCTCCACCCCACCCCCCAGACAAGCTGGAAGTCACAGAGGCATTGAACTCCACAAATTAACAGTCCCAGCCCTATCCCATCAGCCACCAGCCTGTCACAGGTCCATCTCCACAATCCCAGAGGAGCACAGAGCACAACAGCAGACAGGAACCCAAATTAAGGATTCAGATGAAGGAACACCTTGTCCAGACCCCTCCCAGGGCTCTCAGGCTACCTTCAGCCCTAGTACAAAGGTGTGACACACCCCATGATGAGTCAACACTGGATCACCTTTTGGACAGAGGGGTGTAACTGCCATGGAATGTGGGACACATTATGGGGTGTGGGACACATTATGGGATGTAGTGAAGAGCATTTTGGAATAGCACAGGACTTATGGATGTCTAAAGGAGGAAATTAGGTGATTTTGCCGGGGAGCAAGTGTGGAAAACAGAGAGATACAGAGACAAAAAGGGCCAGTCCCACGTAAATAGTTGGCTGGTCAGAATGCTTGTCTGGCCCTGTCCTCCACCTGACCAACATGGCCTGTCCTCTTCTGCTTTATATTATCATCCCCCTCCCCTTGGCCCATTGCACAGCAGCTGCACAGGTTCTTGAGAGACATTTCAACGTATAATGGTCAACTTGCAGTCAAAGTAATGTGGTCATCTAGTGATAAAAGCAAGAAAAATGTGTAGTGAGAGATAATGCATCTTGCTATGTATTTTTGGAAAAATGGACGTGCTTTTAGGAAGCTTTTATTGATGTCTGAGACAAGCATAGCATAACTCAAATAAACTCAGAGCCATCTTTACCAGCATGCTTAGACTGTAGTATGCTCCATCCGATTCAGAAACGTAAGAAAAGTCCTTGTTAGTCGCAGACCTTGTCTATTTTTCCATATTCATATAGGCTTGTCTAACAGAAGATACCACCTGTCCATATATTTTTGCCTCATTTGTCATATTTACAATAGTCCTATAATTTTCTTCACTTTTTGAATGTTATGCATTTCCCGTAAAATGATGTATTTTTAACTTGTCATGTCAAGCAATTTGGTTTTTCTTCCTTTTTTTCCTATTTTTGTTTTGTTTTCATTTAATAATGACAATAGTTTTATTATAACTTTTCCTTACATCTAAAGATTGCTGTTTTTCCTAGCATGACTTCCAATCCTTAACAGATCGCAATTGGAGCTCTGATATGTGGAAGATATCTGTGGGCTCATTTGTGGCTCTGTCCATATCTTTATTTATCCTTTGTCTTTTGTAAATAATCTCTATTGGTAGGAGCAGCCAAGCTGGCATGAAATTGCAATTCTATTTGGCACATTAGTTATATTCATTTTATTAAATAATCACTGTGACATCTTGCTTGTTTTGTGTTGATGAAGACCAACTATTATTTGATAACCATTTTGATAAACAGCTTTTCTTCAGTGTTTCAGACACAAAGTAGCAAGCATTAGGTTATAATCTGAATAGTAGAGACAATATTATTTCGTATCTTAAACAAATGATGATTCATTTAAAATGTGTGCTTCTATGCCTTAATTTTTATGGACCATTTCTTTCTATTAAATTTATTATCTGGGACACACATTTTGTCATAGTAAACAATGAAGTTTGCCTTCTGCTTCTAAAAGAATTTAAATTGTTCTACCATTTTAATTAGGCAATCTATCATTATCTTCAAATATCTTCCCAAAAGTATGGCTTTGATGCTGCTAGGGCTATCCAAAAGGGTACATCCAGCCTCCACTGCATCGTGGCTCTCTTTCTCCCTTCTTTGTTTTAGAAAATGTGATGAAGGGGCCTTTTGCAACTCATTTTAAGACTTCTGTCTGTGCTGAGTTTATTTCTATTCCTTCTAAATTCTTAAGACACAGTTCAAGAAAATAGTTTTTCATATTGCAATAGTAGTTTCTTATGTTGTGGGCTTATTGCCTTAGATTTATACTCTGTCCTACAAAGCTGTGTGTTCTTTCCCATTTTTCTTTCTTATGGTGATGATCGAGACAGTTTTCCCTTTCCACTCACTAAAATTAATTCTTTCTGTGCTTTCAAGGACTCCAGTTTTGTAGTCTAATCAAACTACTGAATTTCTGTACTTTCTCTCAATTTAGGCTCTCAATTTTTATGTAGTCTCTTAATTTAGAGACAGTTAAATACAAAGAGTTGCAGAAAATCCTCATTGAACAAGTACAGGGAAAAAGCATTAGATGATACTCAGTGTTGACAGATGTAAATTGGGGTAGATTATAGGAACAGTCCTAGCCTTAAATACAGAACGGTGGGCTCTGATCTCGCCATCAGCATTCAAAGGAAGAGGTGTTAGATGTTTTAATAAGCACTTTTATGAATACATAAGTGTACTCATAAAAGACAACAGAATGGAAGAACTGGTTAAGTAAAGGGCAGAGAGTAAAACAGAAAAATGTCAAACACCACTGTATAAAGCAGTGGCATTAACACACCTTGAATATATCACCCTGAATCAGCTCTGAAGCCTCATTTTAAAGAGGATGCAGTGGAATTGAGAAGGAACAAAGAAATGCAGCCTGGATGACTAGAAATACAGCAAATAAATTCCCAGTATATTGCTACAGCAAGCTAGGAAACATTGCCGAGAAAGTATCACACGTTTCATATACTCACCTCTTCTATTTGCTATCAAGTATCATGGTTAGATGAAAACAGATAAAACATAAATGTTCATCTACCGAAAGTTTTGGAAATAAAAAGTTTGCAGAAGACTTAAATACTTATGATATGACAAAACCAACCTGATTGTTGTTTAATATTTATTTGAAAAGGCACTTCATGTGCACCACTAAATAAGCTCAGAACCAGTGATTATTTTCTATGTGTAGGTTTTTCAATCATTATTTCTTGCTACATTCATTGTTAGGGGAAAAGAATACCTTGGATGTTCACGCACAGGAATTTCTGACCTAGAACAATCATTTTAATCAATGCTTAAGGAATAAACGTCCTTCCTTTGATAATCTTAGTCAAAGTGACCTATTTACTTTGTTTTATTATTTTCCTTTCATCCCATCTCGTGTTTCATAGCAAAGCACTTAGTAAATGTTAATTCGTCCTTCTTTTTGACCTGAAAAATTAATCAAATTATGGTACATGGTGGTATTTTTATAACCCAGAAAGTATTCTTTATACACTGCATTTATATGCAAAATGTACAAAGTAATGCTTCCCTAAGCAGAGGAAAAATCAAACTACAGGACAAATCAATTTCTCCAAAGGAGCTCTCACTTGAATCTCTCAGCTTTTCTCCAGGTGATTTACTAAAACATCAGATGCTACCTGGTATTTCCCAGCTTCTCTGAGTAAAGTCTCAGCTTCTTTGATCCCTCTGTCTCCCTTTCCCTGGCTGGAACTTTTATGAACCAGCATATAGGAACAGTGATCAGCTCAGCCATTCTTTGGCTGTGATTGGATTTTGGGCTGTTTTTAGGTGGGGAGGTGGTGACTTTCAGTGTTTTACCTTCAAAGCATTGGACTTGTTTCTTATCACAGCTTCTATAAATGATAGAAACTACAACCAATTCATGAAGAAAATGGTTCTTACCATCACTGCAGAGGATGCCAGACCTTCCATATGGACACAAGCAAACAACATCTCGCCTGGACTTTGGAAAACATGTAGCACCATTTCCACATGGATTTTCATCACAAGTTGCAAACTGGCAGAGTTTTCCAGTGTAGAGTTTAGGGCATTCACAATACCAATTTTCTTCATCACTTGCAAATTTAAATTAAAACAGCAACAAAAAAAGTATAAGTACTAAAATGCACTCAAAACAAGCAGAATAGGTTTTACACTTACAGAAAATCTTATGGTTGTAATATGGTTAATATGGTTGTAATATGGCTGTAATATGACTTATGGTTGCAATAGATCTCTTTATTTTTACTAGTGTTCCTGGCATGCCTTATTGGTGACTTCAGTTGACAGTTTCTTTTGGGTTTAATTTAATATTTTAATTTATCTTTCTTTCCATGGTGAGATATGTGACTTTTCTAATGTCTCACTAGTTGTTTGTGCTGCTGCTTTCACAGCATAGTCAAAATAACTGCTACAGGAAAACAGGTCTTCTATTATGTCTGAAAAAATGAAAGTATGTGAGAACAAAAAATGAAGGTTACTAGTGTATTTTGCAAGTGGAAACATCATTTGTATATTCAGGTACTACATATAGCTTGAATGTATACAGGAGGATGTAAAAAATCCTGAAATATGAACACTTGCAGTAGTGATTATATTGAAATTGAAACAGAATAAACAGGTAATATCTCTGCTATCATAGAACTTATGTTCTCAGTCACAGAAAGAATATTAGAATAGGCAAGGATAAAAATAAGTTGTAATCCATCTTGAGGGGTGACAAAACCAACATTTAGAAATGTGCATATTCTGGTTGTACCTTTTTTTTTTATAGTATTCAAAGATAGCACAATGACAGATACGGTAGGAAAACCACAAACAGATAGGAAAACAAAAGAGTGCGAGATGTTTCCATCTATCACTTATTATAAATATAATTCCTCAGAAGGTCTTATTTGATTTCCCCCCTATGTTATGGCCAAAATTAGATGACAGCTAGATAGGTCAGTTCATGTGATTGCTCAGTATTCATGTACATCCTCAGTACTGAACAGAAACATGTCTGCTTTATACTTGATAAGGTCACATGTGCCCGTGGGTATGAATGCAGAAGACATGGTATATGTTGTATCAAACCACACTCATTTTGGTTTTCCAATAATAGTATAAACATTAGGATGAGCACTGATAAAATTTCAAATACATGTGATTTCTAAAAATCCATTATCTGCTTATAATATCCATGCAATCAGGTTAAAGACAATCTGGAGCTGAAAGTCCTCCCGTATTTTTTAGCAGAGGGAAATTAGTAAGTCTTGTGACAGTCCTTGTGCAGTTGATTAGTGTGTTCCTAAACTGACCACCCGCTGAGCTGGGGAGTAAGGATCTCAGCTTGAGAGTCTACCAGAATGAATCTCATGAATAATGCCTCCAGACACCTTGGCAAAAGAAAATTGCTATCAGCTGCAATAATAAATTTCTGTGTGTAGCCTATTCTATTTATAGATCTGCTGCAGACAGCAGGAGAGGAATGTAAATGAGAAACTGGATTGCTTTCATTTGTGCAGCATTGACAATCCTGCTTTCAGTGGTTTTAATATCAACATTACACAGCCAATTAAAAAAAGCATTAATAAACAGAATTCTTCCTGGAAATCTACAACTGTTGGTGATGATTTTTAGTTATCAAATGTATTTCAGTGTGCTTATAGAAGAAAAGATAGATTGCTGCTGCTGACTGCTGTAAGACACAGACTTTAGTCTTCACCTTTAAAGAAATAATTTTCATACATTCTTTTAATGACCTGCATATGACAACACTGGCTGTTTCTTTTCATAGTCTTACTTTTGCTGTTGTGGAGAAGATTAAAAATAACAGGTTTCACAACAAATTGTGAGGAGTTCATGGTTAACAAAATGAGCAATGTTATGACATTTCACTATTGGTGCTGTAACATTGTAATAACAAAGAGGACTGATTCCTGATGAGGTAGAGAAAACAGTTTTTAAAAAGTTCTACAAAATAAAATAAAGCTTGAAAATATAACAGCAAACACAGAGAAAACAAATTATCACAGACATTTCACAAGAACTAGTATACAAAGTCACAAATGACTTATCCTCTTTCAAAGCACACTGTCACTGTACTAGGTCAAGAAAAAGACAAGATCTCCCATATTCTACTGAATTAATCTCACATGCAAGAAACACATAATGGTTAAATGATCAGGAACTTCTCCCAGGTAGATTTCGCAATTTCATGATAACCTGCTGCTCTTTATAAATGCAAGAAGTAAATGAAAGGGGGCAGAAAATCCGAACAGTAGTATCTTTTGCCTACGCTGTACACCTGTGAATGACTCCAAGAAAACGTTACTGGATAATTACATACAAGAGCAGAAGAAAGTGAAAAACAAGGAAAATATCAGAATTTTGAAGCGGCAAAACAAGAAACAAATTTGGAGTGTTTTGCTGAAATGTGTTATATGACTATATCAGTGTTTGAGTTCAGATCCAGAGCATGCTTGGAAGAAAACCTCCTGGCTGTTCCCAGTTGAAATGCCTTGTTCCACATTGTGTCTCTAGAGTACATGAACTGAATTGCTTTCTGATAAACCTGCACCAGAAGATTGTCTCACACTTCAGCTGCTTCAGCTGTATGGACTCGGCATTCGGACCCAGACCAGGTCTAGTGTGAGTCAAAGCTTCTTGCAACATGAATAATGGGGATGTTGGGTCCTCAGCACTAATTGATTTGACCTGCAAATCTAAGTCTATTTAACTACATTACCTACTAACATGGATGCAGATTTATAAGCCATCAAAAGAAAATCATGCAGCCATGGTATATGTTACATATCAAAAAAACCTCCAGATTTTATGCTAGAACACTGACAAACTACAGGACTAAATAGAGAAAAATAACCAAAACCCTAACGATTCAGAATCATATGAAGGAAGAAAGACACAGTGAGAGAAAATGGGAGAAAAGACAGCAATAGTGTAGAAAAGGAATGGAAGAGACAAGAATAGTATTTCTAGAGCACCATCACCTCATGTCTCCAGGCTTATGATACAGGGAAAAAAAGTGCAGGGAAAACGAACTATTCTCTGACATTCTTATAATCCTCTGAAATGGTAAGGGACATATTTTCTATTACCATTTCCCATGTTAAAATATTCCTTTGATCTTCAGTTTAGATATTAGATTGGAAAGAAAATCACCAAGAAATATTGCATGATATGACATGGTATTGGTAATTCAGTAACATAATTTCTCTCCTTGAATCACTGATACATCAGTGACCTGATTTAATGAAATCAAAGTTTTGTATAGGATTGACAGCTTTGGGATGCCAACACAGGTTGTGGTAAATTGTTTATTTTAAAATTGCACAATACAGAGGAGACTGGATTGTAATACATTAGTAATCCAGTCACAGCTATATTTAACCAGCTGGTAAAGCCCTGTTTTTGACTTTTAAGCCAATTCTGTTTTTAAAAGATTATAATTGCTCTTTACAATGTGTCACAGACATCATCTGTACTCTAGTGACACAGTGTTTTGTTTGCCCAAAGCAGAGTATAATTTTCTATATTCCTGTGCTTTTTCCATTTCCATGATAACCTGCTGCTCTAAGCTATATAACTATATATATATAACTATACATGCCCTTTGTGTAGTTTTATGCAAGAGGGCTTCCCTGAAAGGAAGCACACTCAACACCCTTTAATCATGATGTTTAACGTCCCTTCCAACACAAAGCATTCTATGATTCCATGATTCCATGGTTGTACTGTGCGTCACAATGGGTTCAATATTTAATGATATAAGTTCTTTTAGTGCCCTCATTATATCATCTGTAATGAAGCTATGGAAGTTGGAGGGAACAGCTCCTTCAGTCAATAAGTAGTAGATGTAATTGTTTGTTTTCAAGTTGTTACTATTATTTTTTTCCTAGCACTCTTTTGTTTTAAATTACTGGAAAATGAAAGGACCATCATACTTTTTCAGTTTAAGCTTTAAGTTGAATTACACTTCATGCAAAGAGTCATTAAATTGCTTTCCAGAAAACACCAGCATAATGTGAAGGCAATTACAATCTTCCTTTGAAAGCTTTGTGTAATAGACAAATCCACAGAAACTCATTGCAGCCAGAAGGATAACCTTATCTCATCAATAATCTCAAAAATATCAAAGGACACTATGTAAAGGAGGTGTTTCTTCCTTGTGCACAGCAGGTGTTTTTTAGTATATAATATATCTGCCAATCTTTCCTTGTATTATACAGCTCCCAAAAATCAATTCAGCTTTCGTGCTGCTTTAGTACTTTTGACTCAGGTTTCCTCAATTACGGTATCTTGTCTAGCTCTGAATGCTTTTGTTATCTTTACTGTTTTGAATCCTTTTTCCCCCTGTATGGAATCATTATTCTGCAAGTTCTGTCAGTTCACTTCAATTTTCTTTACCTTTCCCTGAAAGCATTTTTGTATTGGGTTTGTGTGATCAAGTTTTGATAGCGGCGGGGTCTTACAGGGGTGGCTTCTGTGAGAAGCTGCCAGAAGCTCCCCCCATGTCCGATGGAGCCAGTGCCAGCTGGCTGCGAGATGGACCTGCCACTGGCCAAGGCCAAGTCCCTCAGCAGTGATTGCAACGCCCCTGGGCTAATGTAGTTATGAAGTAGAAAAAAATGCCCTGGAGCAGCCCATGCTGGAGCAGGATCCTGGCAGGGCCTATGGCCCCATGAAGAGAGGAGCCATGCTGAAGCAGGTTTGTTTTCAGGACTGGTGTCCCCGTGCCTTGGGACACACAGCAGAGCAGTTCCTGACGTACTGCAGCCCATAGGCCTTCCCACACTGAAGAAGTTAATGAAGGACTGTTTCCTGTGGGAGGAATCCCACACTGGAGAAGGAGAAGAGTGAGGAGCCCTCCCATTGTGGAGGAAGGAGCAGTAGAGACTTGTGATGAAATGACTGCAACCCACACTCCCCATTCCCCTGTGCCACTGTGAGGGTGGAGGTAGAGAATTTGGAAGTGAAGTTAAGGCCAGAAGGAAGGAAGGGGTGAAGGGAAGATGATTTAAGATTTGGTTTTATCCAAATCTTTTGGTTCTTTATCCGACTCTCATTAGATTGGTAATGAATTATTTTTTCCACAAGTCAAGTCTGTTTTGCCCATGACAGCCTGAACCACGAGCTTTTCATTATATCTTCTCTCCCTTTTCCAGCTGAGGAGGATAGAGCAGCTCTGGTGGGCCCCTGGTGCCCAGCCAGGCTGAACCTACCAAAATTTTCAAAACTGCTTTTCTTTATATAAAGGCTCCCTTTAAACCAAGACCAAATCACTTGTGAATTAAGTTGGTTTAGAAAACTCATGGGGAAAATGTTTCCAGATTAGTTGGGTGCACTCACGGAGAAACTATTTGGCTTAAAATTTTGTTTGGGGCAGACTTAGAGTTATATTGCTTCCATCGCGGACTAAATAGGCCCTCACTTTTAAATGATGCTTCCAAATTATTTGATTGAGATTAAAATATTGGAGCGGGAAGAGGGATTCCAATCCCACTTCAAAAGGAGAACATGAGTGACAAAAAGGTTCCAACACCTTGCTTCCCTGCTATGAACACAGGAGAAAAAGACTGTTGTGTACAAACTGATTCAACTCTAGCAGAAAATTAATTTATAGGACCCAAATAATGCCTTATCCATCCCAGTCAGACAGCAATGAGCATCTGCTCTATCTTATCCTTATACATATGAGTTTTCTTGAGCAAGAATACACTCTTTAAACAATACCTAAACTGTAGAAAGTTTACTGGACTTGTTTGAGTTTGCTGTGATTTAGGAAGGACAGAATTTGATTTATGGAAATAATGAAGGAGGAGAAACTTGCTTATTGGCAGATTGCCTATTCCAGACCTTCAAAAATGCCATTTTTTTCAGGAATTCAGGATGGTTTTAATTTATTTTGCAATGTACTAATTGAACTTACTAACACAGTACTAACTTTTCAGGATCATGAAGCCTATTCTGGGGTTTTTTATAAGCACTCTTTAGACTCCATTTTCCACTCACTTGGTCAATACACAGGTGATTCCCTGGCCCATGAAGGATACATATCCATTAAAATGTGTGATGCATAAAAAGTTCTGCCCTGCAATATGTCAATTATGACCATTCCTGTCACAAGAGGATACACAGTTATGGTATCAAGCACTTCTAGATGCATAACACTTAATGACAGATGGTTAAGGATCCCTCAGAAAAAGTACAGCAAGCAATGGTTGGTGAAAACAATCTATCTGGGCAGCAATCCATTCCCTGGCCCCATCTAGGAAGAGAAATAATGATCTGTCAGGCTGGATCCATTGCAAGGGCTGAAATTAGCTCTGACATTACCCCTTTCCCCAGTCTCGGTCTTTTCAGTTAAATCTACATTTTGTCCTTCCTTGTGTTGTATGCGAAAAATAGTAAATAGCTGTTGACATATGCTAAAATGTATTTATAAAAATGATTTTTTTTAAAGTTGAAAGGCTATGATTTTGATAATAAAAAATTAGCACTACATGAAACATGTCCAGGGCAGCATATGAATGTTTTCAGCAGCGTAAGGTTGAAGGTAGATTTCCACATCTTAGTGAAATCATATGCAGCCTAAATTCTGTTTGTCCTTCAAAAATCTATCATAATTCCTTATGACAGAAAAATTCCAATTGCTTCCAGCAGTCCCTAGGGCTTCAATATCTCTACTATTTGCAGCAGGACTCTGGAGTACCATATCCAAAGCAGTGACACTGAACATTGGTCTGCACCATATTGCTTGTTGCACTGCTTTCATTAAACTTGCATTGTATACTATTACTAATTTCTGTCAGAAATTTAATACCATATTTAAGCACAAAAACATTAATTACTTCTATTTTAGATTAATTTATAGATTGCAGAACTACATGACTCAGTATTTTCCAAGATTTCAGTCTCATTACAGAGCAACTTCAGTTAGCTACAGTAATCATGAGGAGACAGATAACAACCAAATTGCAGAACAAAATCTTTAACAGCCTGTGACATAGCAGCATGTACTTTAAATACACAACATAATAACTTTGAACTATAACGGCTGTATTCTAAATCCAGAACTGTCTACCTGGGAAAGAGAAAAAAAAATAGTGCAAATCTAGGTGGTACTTTCTCTCTTTATCAGTTTCTTACTAATATTTTTTTTCTGTTTTTAGAAGATGTTTTTTATTAATGTATTTATGATTTTGAACTTCCATAGATGCAAACTATTCCATTCAGAATTCAGCCTGCAGAGAGAAGTTTCCATAACCAATTCTTTATTTTGTCATCACTACTTCTACCAATTTGCAACTCTAATAATCAGCGGCTCAGCTCCTCTTTCGTATCTATTTAGCATCCATTACCTTTTCTGTTTTAAAAACATTCTGAATCACAAGGGTTTGATCATCAGTACTTTCTTTTAAGCCTGGTCTATGTACATGGCTGGAAGACATGAATCTCTTAAGAGCTCACATAAAAGGGTAAGTTAATCTTTGAACTTGCAGGGCATCATCACCTTCCCATGGTGATTTTCCCTGTTCATACAATTAATTTCTGGTATCTCCTGTTAATTCAAAAGTAGAGCCTTCTTTTCAATCCTAGGTACCGTACACCTCATGTCCTTTTAGCTTCAACTCAGTCTCTGAGATTTCTGTTTCTAGCTCAACAAACTGGAGATAATTTTACCATATGCACATAACACAGTGTAATATTTACAGATAAGAATCTATGTTTATAAATATATTAAATGTATTCTAAGCTATGAATGAAAACAGAAATTACTGAAGGCTCTATGAAAAGCTGACAACATCATAAGTGACAAGGTAAACAACAGCTGCTTTGAACTGACAAAACCTTTACCATTCACTTTGGATACTCCCTTTTCTAACTATCCTACAAATGCCACAAGAGAGAAATTCTGAAGGAATGAAATTCATGGAGGAAAACCTGAATAGAACATTTCTTTGAGGGTCCATCTTTCCACATGAAATCTTCAACCTATTTTTCTCAGTGATTGCCAAAAGAACTTTTGTGTGTTGCTTGTTCATTTCGTAATGAAAACACAAAACTGGGTGCACAGGCATGTGCTCTACTTTTCCTCTGAACAGCGAACAGAGCCATGAGGGGGGTCAAGAGCCACAACTGAGACAGAGCAAGTCCCCATGGATAATGGTTTTCCATGGAAAGGAATGACTATGAGTCATACTTTCACAACAATATTTTAACATTAATGAGAAAGTCGTTCTCTCCACTTTGGCTGTAAATCTTGTACATAGTTTCTAATATTTAAATTCTATTAGTTGTCTACCCATGGGCCTTGGGAGCTTTTGTTTTTTTTTTTTTTTCTGATTCTTTAAGTTAAGAAAGGAGAAAATAATATTCCTCCACACAAATCATGCCTCAAATCAGTAAGCTTTTGTGCACTAACACCCATGTTTGCATAGTGGCCAGTAAAGTGTAACCCTTTGTTTCTTCTGACCATGTATCACAGAAAATAAGATTCGATAATAACATGTACTAACGTATATTAAAAAATGTACCATGGTAACTAATGTATTAAAAATGCACCATTGATATAACCAGTAAAAATAGCACTGCAGAACCCTGCCTGGACTTTTACACATTTTTTGAAGGAGTATTTAAGCTATAACTAAAAGTCATTTGTCTACAGAAAATATTTTTCCTACTTCATTTTTTCAATCTCAAATGAAATTAGTGACTATCTATACAGCATGCCAGACTGTAGCCTCTAAAACAGCGAATCCTAGCAATGTTGTAGGCTGAATTAATTTCTATTAACACCTGTATCTAAACCTATTACAAAGCTTGAGGTGATATATGACTGGCACAAGCAATTGCACTTGCCATATATTCTACAGATCCATTGCTTACAAAAGGTGGTAGATTAGCCAAAATTCCTTAGATGACGCAAACGAGAAAATGTAAGTTTCCTTACCAATGACACTGGTGATTTCTTTGCCTCAGAAGGTAATTCACACCTCTGTGCCTTTTCAATCAGTAGTTTCTTTGACTGTCCACAGCTTTAACTCTAATACAGATAAGTCCTAGACATTTAAATAAGACTCTGAGACTGTTCCAAATAGCTTTGTACAGCTGTGAGACTAGCACATCATCAGTCACATGACGTGGCTGAATTGGTAGGTCAGGTCTGAAGAATACTGGTTTTCAGGAATCACCTCACATATACTGGTGCATAAAATCTAGAGTTAAATCTTATCTCAGCCCAACAGTGGTGTTTCATCATTGGAGAAGTATCTAATTACACTGTAAGCATGGAATGTGTGATGCTGAAATCCAGAGAAGGAGAAAAAAATCTAAGCACCCCAGACCTTTGTGTTTCTTAGAAAAAAACTAGTAAAAATTGGCCTCCATCAGGCACTGCTAGCTGTGCTGAGTGTAGTATAAAGACTTCCCACAAAAAAAAAAAAAAAAAAAAGCATTTTCCTTTATTTCCGAAACAAAACATCTCTTAAAGCTTCTGGGTGTCTATCCCCTGTCTGTCTCTTTCTTATCTCTTTGAGATTCACTTTCTTCCCCATGTAGTTCAGGTATTTTCTTCTACTGTCAGCAATAAAAGAGGTAAAGAAAGCTTCAACACTGTTTTCTTGTTCATCCTTTCTCTGGAGTACCACCAGCTCTCAGAAGGAGCAAGAAATTCCTGCAGCATAGGATTTTTGTTTATACTTTAACTGAAGTGTAGGAGGTTAAGGAAAACTTCATAGATTCCATTTGTCCATGGCTCTAATCAAATTTCTACAATTAATTCAGATTAAGCTATTTCTTTAAATAACATCAAAGGTAGGTCATAAAAACTGAAAACAACAAGCAGCTAGAAAAGTAAGTGTGTTGGAATGACCAAACCTTGACCACTCTGTCACAATTTTGTCCTACTAAAATGAAAGGTAATGTATAGGAGAGTGCACAAAGCTTTTACAAATAGTAATTGCTTAAGGTTGCACAACTAATTGAACATGAGAGGGGCAAAAGAAGTGCTGAGTACTAGAACTACTGAAAATATTGTCTGAAGTGAAAAGTTAGCAATCACTGTGTGCTTTCAAATTTTTTACAACATGCTCTTTATCAATAGCTTGAGTTGTTCTGTCTTGTAGGTTGACCTTTTACTTTGATTGCTGCCTCAGCTCTGAATTTCACATGTTCCTGGATGATGGCTATGACTTACAAAGGATATAAGATGCCCTAAAAACTGTAAAATCAAATACTATAAAACTGAGTATTGGCATTTTTCACATGTGCTAGAGCTGTAGCTGTTACAGTTGTCCCATCGCTGAGAATTAGCACAGTCGGTGACACACCTGGATAAGCTGATCCAAAGTGCAGCAGAAGAAAGCTGATTCACAGCTGATGTAATCACAGCTTATAATTGGTACAAAAGGCCATTTGTGTACCCTTTTCTCAAACAGACCTACCTTTAAGTGCTGTGAGATTAGTCTCTAGCTTGTACTCAAGAGGATAGATGAGTCAGGTCATCTGACTTATGTGCAGCAAAAGCTAAATTATTATCTTGAAAAAGAAATTGTAGGAGAATATACAATAGAGGGAATCAGTTGCATCATGACATCATTAGCAATACTGCTTCCAGTATTTGCTTCCAGATTCCCTTCAGAGAAACAACTCAGCTTCTCTTGATATCATGATGCTGACCCATTTCTTTACAGTTATGTAGAAAAATAACAGGAAGTAATTCTGTCAGTCTGGCTCTATTGGCTACCTAACCTTGCAAATTTTGGGGAATGGGAATAAGCAGTTCTTTTAAATAAGACACTTGAATTTACAAATCAATAACTGAAATAGCCTAAATTAAGTTTAGAAAAACATATGTAACAATCTGCATTTAATCATAGAGGATTTTAAAAGTAGTTTTCTGGATAAAGCAGACAACAGATTTCACGTTATTTTCTGGATATAAAGTGTCTATAACTAAGGTTTAGCAAGGCAGTGTCTGTGACAATATAAACTTTTGAAAGTAAATGCCTTTCTTCACACTTTCTGAACATTTTATTTTCCAGTGTGCATCAGTATGATGTCTGTCCATGTAAAATGAAAGTACTGGAGCAATTGCTAGTAACAATCTGATATTACACTGTCTCCTTCTAATGTCTGAATATTTTACACATACAGATGTTCACTGCTGGGTGGAATGAGTGGTGCTTCAACCTCTAATACATGTTGTACTCTTCTGACAAAAACACTTCTGATTCAGTAGTAAGGATGGTGATTTGAAAGGTGTATCCATATTTTTGCCATAAAGTTTCAAGCTGTCTGTGTCTACATAGCAGAATGAAGAAATCATGGAAGTGGAATTAGACATTTTTGACTTTAATACAATTAGCACGGCTACCACCTGCAGTGAACACATGATGGGATGTTTCATTCTGACTGTTAATTCTTCAAGGAAAATGGAGCTTTCTTCAGTTTACTAGCATGTATTGATATTACTACTCATTCTATCTTCATGAAAACTGTCTTAGTTGTGCCTTTTCTGCGACCATTATCTCTGTATTTTGCTTTATAGACATGTCCTCTATGTATCCCTTGAAACAAGCACAGAATGAACTGTGATGCCTTGTGGCCACGTTTTTTTTTGCAGTTACCACATAAAGGAAGCGAGAGTGCCTTATTTAAAGGAAAAAAGAAAAAAAAAAAAAGAAAAAGAAAGAAGACAGAGCTCTAATGCAGCCAGAGGAAAGAGTACATTTTGCCTTTTCCGCTTACTTTCTTTAGTCAATTTCTAACAAATACAAGTTACAAAGCCGCATTGGCTGCAATATTAATGAAGGAACTTCTTCCTTCCACTCCTTCCTATTCATTGATATCAATGCTCCTATAAGTGAAATTCACATTAGAGCTAGTAAGGGCAACTAACACCTCAGTAAGTCTGTGAAAGAAACAATCTGCTTGTGGTTACAGAGTGATTTAGCAATTAGAGTAGGTGCTTGGAATTCTCCCAGGCTTTCAGGTTCACTTGACCAAATTATGACAGCACTACTGAAAACAGGTGCTCTTGAAAAGTCACAGCTTTTCACACATGGTAACACAAATAGGCATAATTAAAATCAGAAATTTCATTTAAATTCTCAGATGAAAGAACATGAACTGTAATTCCATTCTCTACTTCTGGACTGCTTATGCGTTAATGTTAGAGATTTATTGACAAAAAGTAACCCTGGAGTACCAACTAAACCTTAGTTCTCCCAGTTTCTGCTATATGCCTCTTCAGAGGTAGGGGCAGATCATACTGATTATTCTGGTTATACTGATTATTCCTGGTTCAGAACAACAGACTTTTTCACTCTTCCGCTGCTGACTTCAAAGTTGTAAATTTCTAAAGAGAAGGTGAAAAATGCTCCCAGAAATCTTCCAAGACACTTGGGTACTTAAAGGCTAACTTAGAACAGGGCCTGCAGTTCAAAAGTTAATTCAGACCTGTACCATAAATTTCGCTAGGATCCTGAGAACTTGACAGAATGTCAGGTTATGTAGCATTTTTATTTTACAAGTGTAAAATTTAAAAATACAAATGTCATTTGTGCTAGCCAAATGAATTACACAACTTAAAAGTGAAAGTATTTTCTTTGTTAACTGATTCAATTTTCTGATGTGCTTTCTACAGCCTTTTTAAGAGATTCAGAACTGGAAGGTAGTTCCCTGGAGTCAAGGTCCTACCACACCTGAATAACTTTCACATCAAAGGATATGTTTCTCTTGAAACTCCCACCTGTAACTGAGTTTCCAGCATAATGGTGTTTAATGTGTTGAAGGGTCAGACCACGGTGTGAATGTTCAGCTTGTCTGAACCAGATGACTGGTTTCATGAGGATCATAATCTTTAGCACAGTGGCAGATGCTTTAATGCAGACAATGATCTCTAAGAAACCACTTAGGAACAACAGAAGCTGGTAAAACAGCTGAATTTTTTGAGGCATGTGCTTCTTCTCTTAAAAAAAAAAAAAAAAAAAAGACAAAAAAGTTCTTGCTTTACTCAAGGTCATGTAATCCTGAAAAGTTACTACTAAAAATTATACTGTTGTGTGATGAATCAGGATGTGATAGAAATCAAATGACTCCAAAACCAAAATAAGAAATATTATATGTTGTAAGTGCTTGGGTGTTGTCTAGCAAGCTGCAGCTTTCCCTGAGAGCTCAGCCGAGGATTCTAGGACAGGGCAGAATTTCTCTGCCCTTCCACAGTCCGTATTGGACGGCTCGGCACTTTTGCTCCAGCCAGCTGTCAGCCTTACAAACACAGCGACGACAAAGGAGGTGAGAAGGGTCTCTCCATGGGGGTATTAGAAGATGTTAAAGCGTTGCATCTGGTCCATGCAGTCCCCAGAGGCAGAGAGCGAGAGAGACCTCATGGCCAGGGAGCAGAGCCTTCGTCCCCAGTCCTCAGGGGCGGTACAAGGGCAGGTTTGGGGTACAGGAACCAATTGGGAGAGCCCGAGGGAGTGGCCAGGACCAGGGGCAGGGGGAAAGGTGGGGGAACAATGTACACTGAACCCCACAATTATATTTGTATGCAGAGTTGATAATTGCGGTTTTTTTTTGGTTTTTTTTTTTTTTTTTTTTTTGTGTGGTGGATATTGAAGAAAAGGGTGCTAGAAGGTGGGAAATCCTACTGATGCACAGCTACCATTGAATTGTATACTATGCCATAAATAGCTTCTGTACTAAATTGACGGGCATTCAGGGGTAGAAAAGCAGTAAATGAAATATTGTCATGAAAAACAAATACAGTTTTTAATTTGATTTCTTTTAAAATGTTTTAAATTTAATGTGTAAAATCCTAACTTTGTTAACATTCACCTTGAACATTTTATATATGATCAATGTAATCATGGAATATCACAACCACTAATATAAATAGGTCTGTTTGACATTGTATCATCTGTGAGGTAAGGTCTTTAATAGATCTTTAACTAGAACTGATATAAGCCATAGCTGATTATAAACACTTATTAACCATTTTTTTCTACTGGACTATTTAAAATATAAGATCAACACTGGAGTTAACTAGTATCTTCTATTATATGATGAGCAAATTCCTTTAAAATCTCACTTTCCTATTGTACTTATGCTACGGTTTCTTTTTAAAGGTGCTAAAGAGATGACTAACTAAACCATTTTAAAATATGTTAATATTCATAATATTTTCATTTGTCAGTAAAAATTATCTCACAGTGGTGTTTGTGGGAAGGGGATCTCTGGCAGAGGTTTCCGCTAATGCAACTGAATAGAGAATATTTTCATTGGGATTGAATCTGCATTATAATTGTGGAGAAAGCAGAGTAAGAGCAGTTTTTGTTGCAGTTGTTGGCTTGAGTCCTCCAGGATTTTACAGTACACAAAATAATTTCTGGCAAAAATTCCTGTAACTTATATGGCTACCCTTAAATGTATTTTCTCTGTGTAATATAATTCCATGTCTTCAAAAGCAGTGTTTGTGCCAAGGTATCATTTATGTGCTTCCTGTGTTCCAGCACTTTGGTTTATCTCAGACTGGAAATTGCAGTCCAGGAGGAATGGAGTGATTTATTGCTCCTGTGTTTCTACGGTAAGATTTTCCACTGCTGTAATTGTTCAGCTCCACAGGTGGTAGCTATGGCAGCATCACTTGTGCAGAGTGAAAACCATGCAGCTTCAGATGTTTTAAGGAAGGTTATGTTTCTTATTGTTAAAAGCAGTATTATACAGCACACTACCTATATGTGGCATTAATTACACTGTTACTGTTAAAGACTAGCTCATGCACAGTGGAATCATCTGTAAAAAATGCTAAAACCAGAAAAAAAATAGATATGGAGTGATTTAGAAAACAAAGAGTACTTGAAGCTGTATGGATATAATTATAAGTGAAAGATACACAAAAAATGGTTGACGTGGCTTTAAAAAGCATATAATACATACAACTGCAAGAAAGATACTGCTATATTTCTCCATTTTATCTAAGGGTCACCTCTATCTTCAAAGTGGTGCAGTTATGCTTCAAACAGGCAAGCTAATCTGTTTTACACAGGACTCCATAAATCTCAAATTTTAGGGAAGACAAGACTTTATGGAGCTCCTTTAGCACTCTATTTGTTATTTATCAAATATCTTTTTGTATACAGAGCTAAGCTGATGTGATTCAGTAAGATGCAAAGAGCACTAGAACTGTGAATTCATCTATGAATCACCAGCATAAATCACACAGGATCACAAAAGGTACATCAATCACTCCTTCCTCCTACGTCACCACCTGCCAGGGGACGCCCGCTAACGCGCACTCTCTCATTCTTAAACAGTTGCAGGCAGTGCCTGAAATAGTATTATGTCCCATTTGATGAAGGTTAAGTATCCCGGAGAAAAGGCATCATCCTCTTGCTACCCAAGCTATTAAAAAGCCTCATCCCTCATTCATCATAATTTCAACGAATACATTGCTCTGTAGTCATCGTGCACTCCTGCCTGACAGGAAATGCAGCCCTCTGAAGACAAGAGCATAACCGCAGCACATTCCTACCACCTGTCACAGTGCAACAGCAGAACTTTGCAAATGCACGCCAGAGACCCTGTGAGAAAGCCCCCAAACACAATTTATTGCAGTCAATCTGATGACAAGAAAAAAAAATCCCTTCCCACTGTCCCAGAAGAAATTAACTCAATGTTCAGAGAGGCTCGCAGGACGCACAGCTGTGCTCTGACCTATCAATGAAAAACACTGATCTCCCAGCAAGGGTTGTGGCTGACGAGGTAGTATCACACATGCTTTGCTTTATGAGATATGAAAAAGAACTGGTGATATATCTGAGTCATTTTTGACATGTCTTATCCACCCACAGGAGAAACTCAGAACCCTTCCTCCAGGCAGACAAGCCTATACTCCCTTTTAGCTTACGTGACATGCATTCTTGAAATGGAATATTTTTGCTTCAAAGAACTGGTCTGTGGTCAAGCACAGTGACGCCAGGCTATGTCTTCTCCCAAAACAGTACAGGGTACCAGAAGCACATGCCATTTTTTTCTTTTACTACCCTGGTAATATTTCCAATTTTGCACTATTATGAGTGGCAAAGATAAAGGAGGTGAAAAGAGGTGGAAAGCCTAGTTATTACACTCCATCCCATTCAGCAGCAAAACAAAAGATTCCCCCCCCCCCAAAAAAAGTGCTTGCAATTAAAAATGCTGATATCTTTAAAGATAACTTTTATTATTTTTATCCTATTATTGTCACCATGACACTGTGAACATTTCACACTGCTGAGATGGTCTGCCTTGTGACAGATATTAGAGAAAAAACATAGTTTAATGTTCTTCTGAGTTGAATTTCATGCAGGACTTGAAACACATGAGGTTTTGTTGGGAACTAGCATTTTCTAGAGACTAGCAATAAGCTAGTTAGATTATGCTTGCATTAGATTTAGGTCAAAATTTCTTCATTTATTTGGAGTTTCTTGCTCCCACCAAAGAAGCCAATTTCTGCTGAAGGAACAGTAAGGACATTCTCCCTGTAACATCTAAACAAGACAGGTGGATGTGGACATTATTTATGATTTTACACATTGACCTATTATTGAAGTGTAATTCTCACTACTGGATATTTCATAGTTCACTGCTGTTGCAACAGATCAGAGAATAAGGCTGTCAACATTTATTCCAGCTAGCTGTACTGAAAAGCATTAATTTTCTTCAAGCAGAAGGTGTGGTGCTGCATTGTGGATTTGAGATTGAAACAGCATTAAGGTGTCAGTGTTTTAGATCCTGCAAGCAATGCTTGCACAGCATAAGGTTTTTTGTTTTCTCACTCTGAGTAGGCTGAGAGTGGGCAAGAAGTTGGGAAGGGATTTAGTCAGGACAGCTGACCTGAACTGGACAAAGGGAGATCCCATACTCTAAGGAACTGTGCTCAGCAGTGAAACCTGGGAGCTCATCTTTCCAAAGTAGCTGTTGCTTGGAGACTGGCTGGTCTGCTGGGGGTAAATGATTGCTTTTGCATCATTTGGTTTTATCTTTTGTTTCCCTTCATTTATTAAACTGTCTTTTTTTCAACATGCCAGTTTTCTTGGTTTTGTCTTTCCATTTGCTCCCATCCTTCTCGAGGTGAGTAAGCGACTAGCTGGGCTGGGATTTACCTGCTGGCCTGCGTGATCCCACCCCACTGAGTAAGTGAAAAATTCCAAATGTGTCTGGGAGCTGCTGTGTCAGGAACTGCAATACAGGCACTCTGCAGAAGTTTGCAGTTGGCTAGCTACTCAAGGACAAATGATCTGGCCCAAAGACTGGAAAATCTGGACTTTGCAAGGGACATTAACTTCCGACAATTCTTCCATGTTTTGATAACAACAAACATTTGTCAGAGCGAGTTCACTAGCAGGTCAAGATTTGTGTGACAACCAGGCTGCAACACATTTAATCAAGAAACAGAGAGTGGAAATGCTGCATATCCCTGAAGGCTTTCATACTTTGAATCTGTTCCTGCTGGTCCACAGCAGACTCCTTGCCCAGGTTCTGTGATGGCAAATGCAGAAAACCCACTCCCCTGGAATCTGTACAAATCCCAGGAGCATTCCCCCCAAGTGGTGAATATGCCCTCAGAAGTGACACTGAGGAGGTCTGAGCAGCCCCCTGGGCTGGAAATATGTGGAGACTTTTTTGTTTTTCCTGTTTGAAATCCAGGAACAAAAAGGACCACAGGGGAGACAGGCAGAATGCTATCAAGGGAATCACCTAAGATAGGGAACATGGACCATTATCAAGCCATTTAGCAACTCTCACCTTTGCTTAACATCAATGATCTCAGAATAGTTCTAAATGCTCTTGCACAAAGAAATACAGGTGAGTGGCAAGAGAATGGACCAAATCATACCAGGAACCTGGTTCTGTGGGGCATTTTGTTATACTTACAGATACTAGTTTCGAGAAGGAGGCAATATTGCTTCACATGCCACTTATAAGAGTATTTCAGAGCTTTCAGAATTAGAAAATTGCTTCCACTATTGGCAAAAGATGGTCAGACAATGTTCTGGACTTGCTGATCTGCACTGGGTGCTAAGTGTGTCTAGTGTTTAGGACAAGTATCTAAAAGCAGTTTAATATTGTCTCAAGATTTTTAAGCAGACCAACCAGCAAATTACAGTGACTTGCAGGGAGAACCATAGAGGAATGCTGTACCTGGTGCAATTACATAGGAAGAGAAGAATGTAAAAGCAGTTACACCAGCTCAGAACAGTGTGCGTGTTTACCATTACCCTGTCTCTGACAGTGGACAAAACTTGCATCTTGCAATAAATGGTAGTTTTAATGCAACATTAAGTGACATTCATCTTCTCATGACCTGCAGCAAAGGATGTCTTGAGTCAGATATATTTCACAGTCCTCAACAGATTTTTTTTTCTACATGAACACGTCTGATCACTTTCTAAACCTGTGTCAACTTGGAGCATCTACATTGTGTGGCACTATTCCACTGCTTATGTATGAAATATTTCTTAGGCCACTACCTCTGCTCTCTTCGAATTTCTATCTCCTTTTTTTTTCACATGATGAACAGAAGTTTTTCCATTAGAAGACAAATAATTAATGTCTGTCTGTTTTCTTCTGTCTCTCCTGATGTTGTAGACATATTACTGTTCAAATGTCCCTTTTCCACACTAGAAAACCTCAAAGTAATCTGGAAAAATTCCATTTCTTCTGTCATCCTTCTGTCTTCTTTTCCTTTAACCTCATCACTACTCTTTTTGAGAATAAAATGACAAAAATAATGAGGAGTAATGGAACCTTATCAATAAATATTTATGTATCATTATTTTCCCCCCCTCACTTTCAAAGGATTTACTCTTTAGTTTTATAATTCTTGCTGAGCACAGAGCTGGTGCATTTCATTGATTATTAAAAAAATGTTTCAGAGAATATTAGAACCTATAAAGTTCCAAAAACTTTCCTGAAGTGTAGCTGCTGGTTGAGAGCCCACCCTTCTATTTGGGAAGTTAAGATCTGCCACTCTTTTAATGTGTTTTACTTGTCAGTGTGATTTACTGTCTTTATAATCAATTTCCATACACATTTATTTATCATTCAGTATTGTGAGAATTCTCATACATTTTTTCACAGTCATCTTAGATGGCCAATGGTCAGCCTTTAGAGGTAAAGGATTGGGTAATATCAGCAAAATGTTATAGTGGACCTTGAGCAGGGCCAAGAACCAAAGTGCAGTGGACAATATTATAAGGATGGCCTACTTACCATGAAATTCAGGAAAGATAGCAAACCTCTGTATCTAGCAAACCACATGTCCTAATTCTCTGGCATAAGTGGAATAAGGGTGGTTTGGTTTTTTTTAATACTTCGAATTCTCAAATATGAAGAAGAACAAGTAAACAATATTATTGCACCAGACACACTCTTGTGCTGGGTTAAATGGTGTGTCTGTTATAGTGTAGTTGCAATTTTTTAAGGACTTAAAGAGCACAGTTGCCTGTCTCAAACACTATTAAGGCCCCAGAAGGACTTTGCCATGAGATAAGTGCGGAACGGAGCAACAGGATAGTGCTAACTCCAGGCCTGGCAGAAGCAAGATCTCATTAGCACATCCTGAGTAATGCATCCAGACAAAAATTCCCACTGTGGCAAACTGTGCAACTTCTCATACACCTATCACCAGTCAAAGATCACCCTAAGTTACAGGGCAGATGGCATCTGTGACCACCAGCGACCACCAAAGCCCCCTTGAATATGCCTCTCTGGATACCTGGAACTTGGACAGTGGGAACTTGAGATAAGATGAAGGTGGTACTATTGTCTGGGTATTATCTCAGACCTAGGGGGAGGCTAACAAGGTTGGAGGAGAAGAATTTATCACTGAAAATGGACTCAAAGAATGCAGAATTTACAGGGCACAAGGAAAGTCAACTCAGGAACTGTGCTGAATCAGCTCTGATTGGTTTCCATCGAGGGGAGATCATGACCACCAACTCATGGTCCAGTGACCTAATAATGAATTAAGTCAAGCTAAGAAAAGGCCACTTTCTGTATAGCAAAAGCAGTGAAAATTAAGTCTTACTTATTATGTCATACCCTGCCTGTTTTACAAAGCTTCTAAGTATAATCTAAGATGTTTTGAACTAAATAGTGAATAAAATAATATTAAGTCTGTTTCCAAATGTGTTTTCATTCAAGGCAGATTAAAGCAATTTATCTCAAAGAGCTGTTGTGCAGAGATGATGAGGTTACAAAAACACCCTAACTGTAAAGGGCCATTGACCATTTCTGGAATATTAAGGAAGACATGAATATCAGTTAAGGTTGAAAATGATGATAAGAAAACATGACATTCACCTAGAATTTTGTATATGTACATTTCCATCTATCATGTCATTTTTTCTAGAAATCAGCTAATAGCACTGCCAAGGCAGACACAATTGATAATATTTAACACAAAATTTCTGCTGTCTGGTGCCAAAGTGTCAGTAGCAATACATTCAGTGTTAAAAATTTTCTAAAGGCACAAGGGTCTCTTGTTCTGATGATTGTGATATGTGTCATTTCTCATGATGGACAGTTGCCAATGAAAATCACTTTTTAAAACCAGCAAGAAAGCAAAGAATGAAAACTACCAAAAAGAATGAAAACTATCAAAAATGACCAGATGGCTGCTGGTCATCTGCATTTTGAATAAATGCTTCTGAGGCTCATTACTGTTCACTTTCTGATAAGTCCTGCTGTATTGATGCAGAAGATAAAGTTGGATTAGAATGTGCTAAGCTGTATGGGACAAATACTTGCTCTTGCTCAGATTTTCAGACCTTGGGCAAATCTCTCAGATGTTCTCACAAAAGAGCATACTTAAGACAGCAATAGCTTCACTACAACATGCCACCTGCAAAGCAACCTGATGAGATCCCTCTGCTGTCACTGCCAAATTGAGTTAAGAAAACACCATACAAAAATTTTTGTTAGTAAAGGAATTCGAGTTAGAGGCTAAACACAACTTTGAATCTGAATAATTTTTCACCTAACGGAAGAGAGGTTTTTTTTCAATGCTAAGGCTCTTCAGCTATGAAACTAGTATAATTTTGTTTTTCTGGGTGAGTTATGAAGATCAGCATGAAGCACTGTGGAACTATGATCCAGATGAGCCCTTAATGCATATTTAAAACAAATTCTGTTATAACAACTTTTGTTGTTTGCTCACAGACCATCCAACAGTAGTGATTCAATGGAATGAACAAATATTTCTTCATCCATTTAGCAACATTTTCTTCTTGGCCTTAGTTTCAGAAACTTAGTGAACCGGCTGGAGAGAAACACTATTTTATTGTCTTTCAACAGGGAAAGATTTTTGTTTGGAATGAAAAGCTGAAAATTGCTGAATGCAAAATTACCCTTTTTATTCTGAATTAAGAAAATTACTATGATTACTTTCGTATTTGTGTTTGAAGCCAGGCTCTTAAATGCAAGCTTTCAGAAGCAAAACCAGTAATATCGTAGCATTCCTAAAGTTTTGTAAGGGAAACTTATTAAAGGCATTTTCATGCAAATGGAGGTGTGACTTCCTTTCATTAGTGTGCTGAAAATGGCCTTAATGCCAGCCAAATAGCCAAACGCCAATGGTGTAATAAGGGCTTCAGAACATTCTCTATGAGCCTGCCTGAGTTCTAAGTATGTTCCCATATTCCCAGAAAACTTTTCCGTTAAACTGTATTCCCTTCACTGAAGTTCATGACAAGCTTTTCTAGCTTTGACGTGTCTACTTGTTTCACCACAATAAACTATTGTTTTAGAAAAAACATACTTTTTTCCCTAAAAGAATAGGAACTGGAGTTATTACGAGCAATTTTTTAAAAAAATAATCTTATATAGAACAAGATAGTCCTGCTTATAAAAAAATCAAATGCAACTCGCCAGTAGTCTGAGACTTTTAACTTCAAGCCACTGCTGATATCTAGGTCAGATCAGAAGGGACAAAAAGGACAATAACTACTCGACAGGTATCACTATTACAAGCAGATATGCAAGCTTATCAAAAACCCAAGCAGATGAACATAAGGCTATACATGATGATATACTGGATGTAACATCTCAGGAAAAAAATCCCTTCCACTGCTTTTCTGAATAGCTGATAGACATTAAAAAAAAAAAAAAAAACAAAAACCCACAAGGGTAGTTGTTTGAAAAATGCCATAAATCCTGAATGCAGATGATAGCAAAACCCCTATAAAAATAACTTGCAAATAAAGGTTGACACTCAGCAAGTGGAATAAAAATGGTTACCCCCTGGAAGGATACCAGAGTTTGTCTTTCAAAAGTTTTAGTTGGGGAAATTCAAAGTGAAAATCCTGCTAGAAGAAATTGGCTTAACAAGTCTGCTTTCAGATTCTCAAAACTGACATCAAATTAGATGTGAAAGACTGTAAAGTCAACTAAAATCATTGCAATTTGTATGGAAATGTCAGACTTCTATCTGCTTCACTCCAGGTTTTCTCTTGAGTCCACATGAAGACTATTGGTACCATGCCCATTTAATTCCCTCTGAGAAAACTGAGATGGTATGTGCCATAATAGCAAATGCCCCTCGTAACTGCCTCTTAACATTGTTAAATATTACTCCTTATGCCTTCTTTTTCTTTCTCCTTTTCCAGATTTAAAACAAAACATGGCCCTTTCCCACTCAATCTGATGGGATGTGTCCATGAAAGTGTGCTAACACTATAGGTTAAAAATCACTCAGGCAGTGCCTTGTGAAACCACTGAGGATTGGGTCCTGTTATAACAGGTATTTAACACACAGAAAGAGTCAGATATAATGTCTGAACACCATGGTATTGGATCTTTGTGAGCAGTTGCTCAGTTACGGGGTTCTCAATGATATAAACAGGAAGCCTGTACATGTCAATAGCTTGGTAGCTTTTACAGTTCATGTGCTTCTTTCTCTGTAGGCTGGAAAGATGCAGGGATTCATATCTCACTGCTGGCCCACTCCTCAAATCTGTGTGTAAGCAGGAGTGACATACCTCACCCACACATTCCTTAATACAGTTCATACTGCTGAGCATTTTTTTGCATCTCTTCAGTGTTTTCCACATCCCACAAAGATTTGTACCTGTAGATCATGATCTTTAAGATTGTTTCCTGATGCTTAAATGCTTGAAAAGTTAGAAGTCTGGTAATTTCATTGTAGATACAAATGGGGAATTAACCTATTTAGCAACTGAAAATCTGCCCAGCATGTTACAAATGCTTTGTGCTTTTGCAATTTGTTATTAGAGCATAACTGACTGCTTCTGACTTTGGTATCCACAGCAGTAGGCCAAAGTACAAGGCAGCACAATTGAGAGCCTTCATCTTTCAGGTTTCAGGATCGTGGTATGACAATTTACAATGTTTATGATTCTGGCAACTGTCTGTAATGCAAACTTCATGGTCATCTGAATAAAATAATGCTCTTATACTAATATGATAAGGCAAAACTACTATACAGAATTTATTACATATATTATGATGCCCTTGGTTTGGCATTATCTTAATGTACTCCACTGTAATAAGGCTCTGTACATTTGCAGTAATATACTGCAATTTTATACAGTTACATAAAAGCTTTATTGAAATAATACTGCACAGCTTTTTATGCAACTCTTAAAATAGCAGAGGCATAATGTAACACCAAAATCATAGGCTATTTAATAATGCATGAGATGTTAAAATTATGCCACTTTTGTATTTTAAATTGTCCTTTTTTCTTCATCTTAGTGTCTCAGATGTTCTCTTCTACATGGTGCTACTTCCCCCTTCTTCTCTGATCTTAATGCAAAGAAGTATCATTTTGCAGCATACTAGTGTTTTGTTTTTCCTACAATCTATAATGCATTATAAGAAGCTGTCAAAGAATAAAGGACTTCCTTTTGCCCCGCTTCTCAAATTTCTTTGCTTCATTTGCAAACATTCAGAAAAAGCTGGAGTAACCACCATGTTTATCTTACTGAATGCTATTTCAGCCCTTATAAAATCAAGGGAAAGATTGAGGGGTGGTGCTAATCTCATACACAGTTTTATTGTCCTTTGGACATCCTTTGATGTCAAAAGCTGTGTTCATAGAAATTAGAGACTTTATCTGCAAGTCTATTAGTCTGTTTTTCAGTCAGCATAAAGACGTTGCTGACATCGGTGTTCACACAGTTTACCAGGAAGGAATACCCTTTTCTCTTAACTCCTGAAGTAGCCAGGCGTTGTCTTAATGGTAAAACACATTTCTGTCACAAGGCGACCCTAAAGCAGTGCAATCCTTTTGCTTAGCAATATCAAGCAAACAAGATTAAAAACAATTCTCTTTCTCCCATTTTCCTTTCCCCCACACTTGTTACTTTTCTGAAATATCCACAGGCATTTGTGACTAAGCCATACTAAGCTTATATACAGTATGATTTTTTTTCTAAATATGAAAGCTGCACCTTTATGAAATCCTTTAATAGAAGTACCAGCCATTATCAAATGTTTAAAATTATTAGACTGCTACCAAACCAGAATAATACACTTAACAAAAAGCAGCTGTCAAATTCAGATTCCTTAAAAAACAGAGGAACCAATATTGTACCAGAAACAGATTTCATTGTTCAAAGATGAGAGAATCAGAGAATGGCTGAGGTTGGAAGGAACCTCCAGAGGTCAGCTGGTCCAACCCCACTGCTCAGGGTCACCTACAGCCATCTCCACAGGACCATGTCCGGAAGGCTTTTGTGTAATCTCCAGGGATGGAAACTCCAAACCTCCCCAGGCAATGTGTACCAGGAGTACCTATAGCTAATAATGGGATACAAAGAAAATTATAATTTCAGAGTACATTTTATTGCTCATTTCTCTCCTTATTAAGATAGCTATAAGAAAAAATCAAGAAATACAGACACTGGCAACCTGACAGACAATCACTTTAATTTCAAGAAAGATTTTAGCTATTAATAATTACAGCAGTCAGTCAAATGGAAGTTGCTTACACAGGTGAAATAACATTAGATCAGGCCAAATGGACAGTGAAGGATATTCTCTGCATTTTGAGCAATTTCAATGATGAAAATGCTTACTTGTCAGTTGGCTAACTGGCATTCATAATCAAATTTTCAGACTGGCAGTGCCTTGCAAACAAATGCCAAGCAAAATATATTTTTCAGAAACTTGAACACGCAGCTATTGATCTGAATCCTGGTAATTTCAGAATGTTCCATTTTCCCAGCATTTTATATTTATCAAACAGTTCAAGTTATATTATCTTAGATTCTACAGGAAGATTTAAAGAATATTCATAAATATATACCTAACATCTGAAAGATTGTGCAGATCAGAGATTAATCTAAGATGCAAAGACTTGAAAGAAATTCTTTAGATGAGGCAAATGATGCTGAATAAAGATGCAGGGTCAAAAGAACCGAAAAATGCCCAGAGGATTATTCAGAACACAGAGAGAACTATGTTACACAGGGGAAAAAGTCTTTATGATAAGAAAAAATGTATGCTATTTTTCTCCCTTTTTAATGATAAATCTCAACATTTTCAATGGTGAGTCCCCTCTTACAAGCATTTCCAGTTTAGCTCGGCTATAGGCTATAAAATGCACTAGATGGCAGCAAAAAGTAAGAGAACAAATCCATACTGCTAGGTGCACAGAGATGTGGATCAGACAGCCTGTATGATTCCAACGTGGAATGAAGGTGAAAGAAATCCCTTAATTCTTTTGCTTGTGCTTTCCATTAAGTAGTGCAATGCCTAAGTCAGTTGTCCTTTGCACTATTTATTAATCTGTGTCAAAACTGAGGTGTTCACAACTGCCTTTCAAAGGGGATGAAATGCAGAGTCAACACGTGGCTCAGTGCAAAGAAGGTGGGTAACAAACTCAATAGTGTTCATAGGTGCAGAAATGACCCTGTCATCTCAACACTTTGGGTCAAATAGTTCAGTTAAAATGATACCACATATTTAAATATAGGAAAATGGTGAGAATATATTCCAATATAAGATCTTCTTTTCCAAATTATTTGTACTGTTGCCTCCTCTTTAATATATTTGAGTTTCTATAATTAGGATTTCAAAATGCAGTCATAAAGAAGATTCTCAGAAGACTTATGGATTGACCAGTACAATCTGATTAAAAGTGGATCTCTTCCCTAAAAAAACCCAAACAACAAAAGCCTACCTAAAGCTGTACCACCTAAACCTTGTCTAAAATGGTTGCCAGAATATTGGGTATAATAAAGAGGACAGCTATAACATTACACTCTGAAAAACATTTAGAAGCTGTCGTATCTATTGCCATGGGTCCCTTTAAGGCTAACTGCATACCACTTAACTGCTTGCCTATACAAGAGATGCAAAAAGTCACAACTAATTTAAAAAAGAATAATATAATTCTTCCTATTTCACGAGAGGGAATCTCTTAAAAATGTTTCTCTACTAAAGGAAGCAGGAAACCTGCAAGCAGAGCAAAGGTTAAGAGGGAAGCAATACCAATGCAAATATGTCAAGCAGAGAACTTGCTATTTATACAGGTTTTTAAATTTTTATCTCTTCATATCTTCCCTTCTATCATGGTACTACAGACAATGAACCATTTTCAGTAGCTCACAGTTTACATCCCAACTCACTCTCCTGCCTACTCTTCTCCCACGGGGATTGCTTTGTTTAGGAGTGGAGGAAAAGAAAAAAGGAAAACAGAACAGAAAGCTCTGTTTAAAGATCATGACAGTGACTTTTTGAATTTCAGTTTGTTCAGTATATACTGTAACAGGTATTAAATAATCTATTGAATAATTCAGGATCAGATATGATAGATCTTTGTTGCAAATTTGTATTATTTGGCAAATTCATCATATGTAAGAACACAACAATTATGTTGAAATGTTCTGTTTTGGTCATCACATAAAATCTGAATTAACCTGTAGACTGTAAATTTAAACTACAAATCCTGATAACTATTCTATCAAAAAGTAACAATACCATAAGAAACAAATTTCAGTCCCAGTGTGTGTGTAAATTCTTAACTGATCTTACACATAATCTTTAATACTAAGAACATAAGTTTGAAACTCCCATCAAGCTAATGAGGGTAGCTCTTCATATCCAAAGAGGAATTTAGCCTGTATTTATTTATTGTAGCATTTTTCGTCAACATATTTCCACCCTTAATACTGTGTTTATCCATTTTTGTTTTCAGAAAGGTTGATAAAACTTTCCTACAATATAGACAAAACTGTTGTAATCTGAACAGAATCAGACGGCTTCTGGTATCTCTGTTTCCATGCATGTGGATACAGACCTAGGTTCTCTGTTCCTTCCCTGAAGTTTCTATACTTTGTGCCATGTACAGAACTTGCTCTTCTCTATTTCCCCTTCCCTCTATTTTCCCAGAAAGAGTTTCTTGCTGATGCAATTTTTGCTGAATTCAACAAGTTGAAAGGATATTTCTATTGAAATAAGTACACACAGAAACACACGTCCATGGTTTTTTTGGTAAATGGCTTCTAATTAAGATTAATTTTCATGTATTATGTGCAGTACAAACTGGTATTATTTAATTTTTCTTTCTGGAAATCTAGTTTTTCAGTGAGGGCTGTAATCTATAAAAGTTTTTACAGAGAGATCTATGTGAAATTTTCCTATTTTGAAATGGTTGTTATGCCTATCTGGATGAAGTTACACTCTCCTCTGGAGAGATGAAGATTACCTTTTCTGCCAAAGGCTGCCATGAATTCAGAATCACTAAACACAGCAGATGATGATAAAGAAATTATTTGTGGATTTTGAAAAAAAAAATTTCTTCAGCTGATGCTCAAAGGAAGAGAATCACAGCCAGTTACAAAAGGAAAAAAAATAAAAAGCTTTTACTACCACTTCTAAAGAGAAGTGACTCTCCAAACACAGTCAAGAGGGAAGATTTCAGCAAGTTTTATCTAGCTAAGAGGTTTTGCTGTATTTGGAAAAAGTGTTCCAATATAACAAATGACACTTCTCAAAGGATCCACTTTAAAACTCCTTTAATTAATACATTTAATTTACAAAAAAACTCAACAAAACCCCAACTGAACAAGCAAACAAAAAATTCACTTTAAATACTCAAGGAAGGGATACAAATTTGGTCATAAATTGTATTCTGACTGTATTCTGTATAATAAAGTGATTGAATGCCTTACTAATGTGTGAAGCTCATCATGACTTAAGCTGTGGAACACCAAAGCACTGTTTCTGAAGTTAATAAATCAAATTGAAAAATATCCTTAAAGGATCCATTTCTGTACCACTGAAGCATGACTTTCTTTAGGAAGGAAAACAATAGTGGCTGAATGAGAACTGAACATTTGGACAGGAAATGATAATTTATTTGGGTGTGCAAGCAGAACTGCAACAATCTATCTTGTTTTCCAGACAGTAGGTTACTCGTGTAAATCTGCCATATATATTTTTGAATCCAGCAAATTTCTAGCAAACTTCTAAAAGTTTAGCAGCTTAGGCAAGTAAGACTCATGCCCAAGGTCTCATTTGAAAGAAAATTGCCATGTCCCTTAGCGTCAGGGAAAGATATTTAACCAGAAGTGATTTAAGGAGATGAGTGTTCCTTGCTGAATCAGCAATGATGGTTCTTTGCCACCTGGGTCTTCTGAAGGTGTTTTATATTTCAGCACTAAACCAGCATCATGTAGCTTAAAAGTTTTGACAGTTTCCCTGCAAAACACAATATGCCCACTGAATAGCCACACCTCTTATACTACCCTACAACATTTCTTTCTGAAAGGCAATTGTTTTTCTGCTCCTCTGCTTCCCCTTTTAGGTCATGTGGAACTTGTTAAGATGCTTTACTGATACACTGTTGCAAACCACAATGGCTGCTCAGGAAAACACATTTATAAATGCAGCTGTAAAAATGCAATGTCAATTTTTTCCACATATTTCAGAGGCTTCATTGGAAAGAAAGTATAGAGGTCTGAACTGAGGAAAATTAATTTTTCTAATATAAAAAATAAATTGAAAGGAAGCTGTTAGGAATGATTTTATAATCATCCTTGAGGCAGAAACCATTTAGAGCAAAACTGGTAGCATGCAGGCTTCATACAAACTCAAGGAAACATTAAGAACATTTATGACTGTTGCAGCAGAAGTCCAATTTACATTGAGTTAAAGCATGACTTGGAATTACCAAGTGTGCACATAAGTTGAGCAGGTCAGAACAGGATCAGTGTCACACCTTTGGGTATGTCAGATGTAATGTGTACTAATGTATTATTTAAAGGATTTTAATGAAAACTGTATCAGATGAAGTGAACTGTCTCTAATCTGATTTTCACTGTATCAGGCTCAGCCCTCCTCTGAGATAATAACGCCGATGAAAACTAAAGAAAAATAAATAAGCAATGATCAGCAGAGTGTAAAAAACTTCAATGTGCAGGACCAAGAGTCAAGCAATAACTTTCTGTTATTAATTGATTCTCAACTTGCCAAAAGACTTACACTTTCAAGACCAATTAGCCATTGATAAAATAATGCCACTTTTCTCCACCAAGAACTGTCAAGAATTACAACCCCTAGTTAGGATTTCTCAAGCGGAATACGCATTATTAGTTTCCTCTCACCATCAAATACTCCCTCAAAACTGGCACTTCTCATCTGTAATTAACAAGCAGAACACAAGGTAAAATGCCACAACTCTCAGTGGTACAAGTAATGATGTGAAATTGTTCCACAGGCTTCAGGTTCTTCGAGAGGAATAAAAAGGCTCCACTATATAACCCTCTGCCGACCCTTTCAGACTCTAATCCTGCTTCTCTCCTACAACACAATCCTCTGGGGCACTGGAAGATCGTGAATTAATAACATCGATTTCTTTTTGCAGTAGCCGGTTGATTCAGAAAACTGCATCAATCAAAATCCCTTTTTTTTCCTATGGTCTGTTAGTAGTTCCACAGACATTTCAAGCAAGTTGCTATGAAGAAAAAATAGCCTCCAGAATGCAACTACATTATGCAGGCATCTACATCTTGGCATCTACAAAATAAAAATATGTTTGCAACCTCCAGTTAACATTTGGCTACTTTCAGCCAAGGAACAGTCTGACTTTACTTGACCTAGTGACTTCACAGACTGAGAAGTCTAGAAATATTTTGCTTGAACAGATCACTGACCTTGACTGGAGAAAAACATATATTGATGGCATAATTCCTTGCAACATTTCATCTACCCGTTCTAAATTTTGAAACCTTTCTTGCTGAATAGTATAGGCACCTCCGACTCTTAATGCCTTGTCTAGTCTTAGGAACTATATTCAGAATGTTTCTAAATTATGAAGGAAACAAAACCTCTCAGTTTCCCAAGGGCTTCAGTCTATATTTTACACTAATTAATCATAATTGTCTTAGACATTTCCTTCTTATCTGTTATGCTGGCTTGTCATATTCCAGCATCTTCTCCCATCAGCCTCAGAGAAGCTGATTCAACCTTCATGTTTTAGCACTACGCTCTTTTAAATGTTGCAGCTGGCAACACGGCTTCCAATTATTTTTATGCAAATGCATATGACAACAACCCACGTCTATCTTACCTCTCACTAATTAGATTCTAGGCTTTTAAAAGCATTTTCAGCTTTCAAATTTTGCAACATGCTTGAAAAAGTATTATTTCTGTAACACTGCTCTTCTTCAAGCACTGCAGCTCGGTCTTTCTAATAGTTTCCAGATAATTCCTCCTTGACATATTTCTGCTATATGATATGTCTTTCCCTATGGGCTTTTTAAAGGAAAAATATTCTCTACAAGAAGCTCAGGAAGACATTTACTGCATAGCTGCAACTGCCAAAAAAATTACTATTCTTATCATATTGCTGCTTCTACAGAAAGGGTATGGCACCTTTTTCTATAAACTCAGACATGCCAGTTAAAACTTGAATGCCCAACTTCATTTTTACGTTATTATTTCTTTTCTGTTTTATTGTCCTTGGGTCCCAAGCTAAAGTTTGACCTTGTTCTACGTATTTATAAATGCATACCATATGCAGTGCCATGAATCCTTGATGACTATGCAAAAAAAAAAAAAAAAAACCAAACTCATTAAAGTTTCACAACAATGGCAGCAATTATTTAACATTATATCTGTTGCATCCACAGTTTCCAAGCATATTTAGTGAGATTTAAGAATAGTACTTGGCACAGAAAAGACAAGGATGTGATCCAAGGCAGCCAGGATGGCTCTACTAAGGGCAAATAGTGCCTGACCAATTGGGTGGCCTTCTATGGCAGAGTGATAGCAACAGTTGACAAGGGAAGACTGACAGATGCCATCTATCTAGATTTCTGTAAGGTCTTTGAGATAATCCTTATCTCCCAGTTGGAAAGACATAGATTTGATTCATAGACTGTTCAGCAGATAGGGACTGGCTAGATAGATGCAGCCAGAGTCTAAGGATGACCACAACCAGAGTTGTGGTCAATGGCTCTGTGTCAAGGTGGAGGCTAGTGACGAGTGGTGTCCCTCAGGGCTCTGTCTTGGGACTGGTGCTCTTCAGTGTCTTCATCAGTGACACAGACAGTGAGAACCGGGAACCTCATGAAGTTCAACAAGGCCAAGTGCAAGGTGCTGCACCTGGGTGGGGGTAATTTCAGACATGAGTACAGCCTGGGAGAACTCAGTGAGAACAGACATGCAGAGAAGGACTTGAGGGTTCTCACGGACAAAAAGCTGGACATGAGCCAATAGTGTGCGGTTGCAGCCCAGGAAGGCAATTGCATCCTGGGCTGCATCAACAGAGGCATGGCCAGCAGGTCAAGGGAGGGGATTCCCCTCATCCCCTCTGCCCTCAGGATTACTGCATCCAGGTCTGGGGTCCTCAATGCAAGAAAGACATGACCTGTTAGAGTGGATCCAGAGGAGGCCACAAAGATGACCAGAGGGGAATACTTCCTCTATGAAGACAGGCTGAGAGAGTTGAGCTTGTTCAGCCTGGAGAAGAAAAGGCTTCGGGGAGACCTCATTGTGGCCTTCTTGTACATTAAGGGGGCCTACAAAAAGGGAGGGAGAGGGTCTTTTTATATGGGCACATAGTGACAAGGACAAGGGGCAATGGATCTAAACTGAAAGAGGGCAGGTTTAGACTACATGTTAGGAAGAAATTATTTACTCTGAGGATGGTGAAGCACTAAAACACATTGCCCAGTGAGGTGGTGGGTACCTCATCCCTGGAAGTGTTCAAGGCCAGGTTGGATTGGACCCTGAGCAACCTGGTCTAGTGAACAGCATTCCTGCCCATGACAGTGGGGTTGGACCTAGATGATCTTTAAGATGCCTTCCAACCCTAACCATTGTATGCTCTTGTGATTTCCAAGCTATACATTTCCATTTGTGCACAGAATTTCAACAGTCAAGGTTACAACTTCAGAAAGCTATTTTCTGAAATATGCAATCTTATTTGTGTGCCTTGGAGAGGCACTGCACATGTGTACTTGGACCAAAACAACCTGAAAACAAGTGACACAGCTTATGTGATAATTAGCTTAGGTTCTGATAATTGAAAAAGGGAACAAATCACTGAAGGAATGTCAGTATGTACTAATAAAAAACAAAATTAATTACTCAAAATTTTATTCATTTCATAAAGTAAACCTATTCCGCTAAGATGTAAATCTTAAATGATGTTCAGGAATGCAGGAATAAATTCTTCCAGCTCCTGAGAAATTATATGGAAGTGTCCAGTGAGGTTGCCATTATCAAGTACTAAATCTTAACTGCAAAATGCAAAATCCATGAAGGTAAATTTAGGTTTTGCTTAATCAAACAGTAAGTTTTAGCAATGAAGATTTAGCAATGACTCTCCAGCATGTTAAGAAATGTAATTGTGAGCAATTCATTGGGCTATCGATTTACCCAACATTTAGCAATAGCAACTCAGCATGACCAGTAAGCATGTTTAATGAAAAGAGCAGAAATATCTCAGAATATTTTAAAATATACAAAGATGGCAGAAGAAAGGACTTCAACCTAATTAAGAAAAAAATTATTCTCTTCAGTTATACACTGAACTCTGAAATCCAGTGCTCTCCTGTAGTTATGAGATGGAACACTCATTAATTTTAATTTATGAGCCAGAAGAGTAAGAGTCAGCAGCTATCAAACACAACACTGTGAGTGTGTTTCTGACACTTGTTCTCCAGCAAAGAATGAGAAACTTGCTTAGAACATACTGTGCAAGAACATACTGTGCAAATGGGCAAGAAAGAACAGGATGCAGCTGGAAAAAAGGGCCATGTGGAGATAGGGCAGCAGTTTTCTGGGACAAGCAGCCTTGTTCAGGCTGCTGGAGAGAAGCCCAGCACAGTACAAGCCCAGCTCAAGCACAGAAATGAGGTCAAAAAGTGGGCAAGACAAGTCGATGGGGGACGAGACCACCCAAAACCTCCGAAGCCCTCTGACCCATTCCCAGGAAGGTCTAGAAGAATGTGTGCACGATAACTCAGTAGCATGGAATGAGAGAAATGTAGCCTCAGGGTGCGGAAAACTTATCTATAAAAAGCCCTGGTGGCACTCCCTGGACCCTGGGCAACTTGTTGGCCAGACTGATGTTGGACCCAGGACTAGTGATCTCCTTTACTCTGTCTTCTCTGTCTCTCTTTTTTTTTTTTTTAATTCTTTAATTTCCATTACTACTAGAAGATAAAGAACTAACTTATTCCAATTTCCATGCCACGTGTGTAATTTCATAATAAAATATTGTATGGCTTTTTTTTGACCCTCTGGCATTTGTTGTTCCTTTTCAACCATGGGCATTCATGAACCTTGGGTGCTCCCTTCCTCTCAGGAGTGGAACACCACAGATGTGTAGATTAGAACAGTATTTAATTTCATATCAGCTACTCTCCGTATTTCACATTATATGAAACAATACCAGACCATATCTATATGACACCCTTCTTCACATTCCACATGAAAAATAATTAAACATTATTGTCAGAAAGGAGGAAAAACAGCAAGGCAGATGCAATCTTTCTTAGCAGACAACAAAACCTCAGCTTTCAAATTCAATGCTGAATTGTATTTACTGAAGTCTGAAAGAAGAATGAAATGTGATGTGTCATCAGAAGGTTAAACCCTTGACTACACCAACTGCCTCGAGAGAAGAGTGACACTGCTCTATCTCAGGAAAGAGAGAGGTATATTAGTGAATTTCACTGACTGCAAATATTACCAGTCAATACATTCTTGCTGCTAAAGTGTCAGAAAGCCAAAAGTACGCTGGAACAGTTAAAAGGACTGGAGGCATTTTACAGGATATGCTACAGCTAAACCAAAAATAATAATAAAAAGAAACCTAACAAAAAACTCCACTAAATCTAGCAAAAAACCCCAACAACTGCAAGGGAAGGTAAATTACTGTCCTACTTCTCTAATCTCTGGCTTTCATGTACTTCATTATCACTCAAATTGGCCAGGAGTCTCAAACCCTCAGTCAGTACCATCCCCTGCTGGAGGCAACACCACCGCAGGACAATCACTAGTACAGCATGCGTAACCATGGTTCAGTTGCTTCTCTTCACAGATCAGTACCTCAATACAAATCCACCTGGCTCACAGAAAAACTCCAAACTGGGTGATGAGATGCAGGCATATATTCCTTCATCCAACACAGAAGTGGAACAGACAGCTTGAACAGGCACTGCCAGCATTATCTGTCAGAGCTTTGAATGAGTTCATCTAGAACTGGAAATTTATACCAGACAAGGGCAAGTTTATGTGACACCTTTCTTTTTGAACTCTGTGTGTGTGTCTAATTGGGAAAACAAATATGACAGATACCTGAAATAACCAAATAATGCTTATGCAAGTGTATTTGGTTACAGTTTGTCTTAGAAATGTTAAATTATCATTTTCTGCATGCTTTCTGCAGGTATACTTACATCATTTGATATGTCAGACTATGTTTCTCTGGTCCTTCTATTTTTATTTCCTAAAAATAGTTTATTGCACCATTAAGCTATGTGTGATGCTTTTAAAATCTCCTTCAAAGTTATTTTTAAACAATGGACTCTGATGATCAGGTTTGTTCATAAAACTTGATCCTGTACATACTCATTTTAATCCCCATAAACAATTTTTGCAGCTCCTCTATTAATTGTTAAGTGCAATTGGGGTTTTTTTTTTGTTGTTTTTTAATAGTTGTCCAATCAGCAAGATATTACTTCAAAACTGAATCAAATGTTACCAAGATGCCTTGCTTCCAATGTTTTGTATCACGCATATGACCTGCTAAGACATTGATTCACTCACTACACTGTCAAAAAGGGTGGGAATTCTCTTTTTTAACTTGAGTTGTCTGAAAGTTACACAGCTAGACCAAGCCAATAATTCACCTACGTCGGACAGTCAAATAGGCAGAAAAGTACTTCCAGAGAAGGATTTAGAATCATAGAATGACCTGGGTTGGTTGGACCTTAAAGAACTTCTAGTTCCAACCCTTCTGCCATGGGCAGGGACCTTTCACTAGACCAGGTTGCTCAGAGCTCCATCCAGCCTGGCCTTGAACACTTCCAGGGATGGGACATCCACAACTTCTGTGTTCCATGGCCTCACCACCCTCACAGTAAAGAATTTTTTCTTAATATTAATCTAAACCTACTCTACTTCGGATTAAGACCATTCCCCTTTGTCCTGTCACTTCATTCTCAGCCTCCACATCTCCACAAGAGGGTCTGCATTTGGGAGACCCACACTTTTCAGTGTTTGCAAAATCCACACTGCCTGTGAGGGACTGGTGTGCACACCCTGTGTTTGGGTGTGTATAAGTAAGTTATAGAAAGTTGGCAATTTGGAAATTTGTAGGTATTTATTAATATTATGCAGTGTCTGATATCGTGATTTATCAGTGACCTTGCTGATACCGATCCCGAATTCTTAATTCACTTATTGTCACTCTTCATTAATAAATCAATAATTACACACCTTTAAAAAATCAATAAATACTTTCTTTCCTCTGTGAAAAATACCTGTAAAATTTTGAGGATAGGAAAAGAACTGCCAGTATAGCCTGCATCTAGCTTCTTATACTACATAATTCTGAACATGCACAGATTGCTGTGCTTATGCATTTAGGAAAATCCATAAGTCAAAATGAATGTTCCGGCTAATTTTACACACCACTTGGAGCTAGGAAGTGCTTGAAAGCAAGCTATCTGAATTACTGTCTGAGACAACTTAAAGTTTGTCTAAACTGAGAAAATAGGTGGAGACAGAAAAAATTGCTAATGTGGACATCTGAATAATTATTAATATAGCACTGTGGCAATTTTGCTTCCAGCTGCATCAAACACAGATGAAAGCACTTAATGGGAGAAAATCTTTGAAGCATTCAGGTGTCTAAAACCAGATGCAAAGGTTCACGGTGATGTTCTCTGTAGAACAAAGGAGAGCCCTCCCTCTTTCAGAGACTCCCACTTTTCAGAGAGAATTAATTGTTTATTACTTAAGATTTCTGTTCTCTGAAAATAATCAAGCCACATTCTTTTTTTTTTTCTTGAAAAAGAACTGTAGTCAAACCAGAGAGAATCAGGCAAACATAATGCTATTTGCCAGTGGCTGTGGTGACTGCTTGTAGGAAAAGGTAAAATGTTCACAGACGAAAGAGAAAACCTTCACTGTCTCTTCCGTAGAATAAAACAGAGCCCAACAAAACCAGTTAATTTGTTAATATATATTTGTTCACCCAAGTAAGCAGAGTGGGAAGGAAATTAACTTCCTATAGTTCAGTGCATTAATTGGAAAATTGTTCTAGGAAGAGTGTTGTAACACTTCAGGAATGCTATCATGATATCACCTCTCTGTGCTAAGGATTGCTGTAATAGCTGAAAGTTTTGTAATAATTAACTCCTTCCAGAAAGCAGGAAGATAGTGAGGAGGGAAAATGTTAATAATTCATGAAAAATTCAGGATTATTGACACATTATCATTATAAATAATTGAATCAAGTAAGTCTCCTCTCTGTAACATATCCTTGAGATGTTGGATTCTTGCACATATTGATGTGGCTCTGCGACATAACATTGATTTAATCATCATTATTAAATTATTAAGTCAGATCGGGAAAACAGGACAATTTTATACTCCTCTATGTGTTCATTCTTAAACAGGTGTTTATTTGCAATTGCCCTATTTGCACTGCACTTATTCAGAAGCCATTTTAAGCTGGAGCACAAAAACACTGGATGCTTAATCAGGAGGTAGTATGTATTCAGTTAACTGTGGGCTCTGAGGAGCACGTTAGTGCATTGTATTTCAGCTACATTAAATACATGTTAATGCCTAAAATACTGAAAGAAAAATGCGACAGAAGTGGCTTTATATTAGTTTACAGTTTGCAGTCTATCCCTGTTGTTCTACATCAGGCCTGTGTGGATCCCTCAGCCACTCTATAGTAAGGGTTGCAATGTCATCTCATGATGAAAAGACTTTCTTTCAAAGGATGAATTCTCAGACTTCTCAGCAACACATACATTTATCTGTGACTGCTATCACTAGAGGTAGAACATGTTATGCCCTTTTCTTTGTTCCAGAAGTGGAAGGCAAGTGGATTTCTCTTTTTCCTGGTTTCACTTTATGTTGACATCCACTGATATGACACTCACGCTGGTAGCAAGCAGCTAGCTAGCAGCAAGCTAGTGACACCACAGCAATTTCTGTCCTACAGAGCATTCATCTAGCAGTCAAATAGTACTTTATTGCTCTGTTTTCCTTCTCTTGTTATACCACCCTGTCTCTCACCTTCTAGCTGGCTATACTTCTCTGAAAGGAATAATTAAAGTCGGACAAATTTTTAATTAACAGGACTGCAGTGGTTTTGGTGGTACCCCCTCTACCCCAACTCTTTACCTTTTATCCATAAAAACCACTTAAAAAGTTCAAGACATTTTTATGCATGCTTCTGATTACAGGTTCTTCATTGATTTCTGAGGATGATCAAGCCGAGTGTGGCAATGCAACAAGCACCTTAAGAACTTTTACTAGGTTCTAAATGAGACACTGTTTCTCAGATTTCCCTCCTGTTATTTTCTGTTCAGTTCTATAATGCAGATCAATACAATCCAAAGTTATTCTGGGTGAATGAAAGTTGTTGAATGTATCCAGCTGTGGAGCTTGATTAGATTTTCATTTCAGTGGTATAAATCAGAGTAACTCCACATAAGGCAAGGAAATCTCAGTACTCTCAAATGATGTAACATCAGATGTAAAACCAGAACCAAATTCCATTTTCCTGCTTTTTCCACTGGCAGTGTTACATCCAATTCCTGCATCAGAAGACGAAACTCCTTTACATGTAAACACTGAACTGTGCAATTCCTAATTATTAATTATGGGAGTATTTAGACGGAGAGGAATATGCTCTTAAAATCCACTGTCAAGAAAGATAATTGGAGATGCTGCCTGAAAGAATATGTCATTCAGCCTCTGTGACTCAGGTATCAGTGCATAATTGCTGTTAAAAGAAAGAGAAGTTTTCTAAAGAAATGCTGGTTATGGGCATCAGTTAGCTCAAACAAAAGGCAGGCTGGAGGATGAAGGATGTCTGGACTATGTTGATTTTATTTCTTTAATACCATAATGTGTTCCTGCAGTTATTCTTATGCCCATTCTGCTTTCAAAAATGAAAACCAAGTCTCAAGCTTAATTTCAATACTATAAATGTGAGATAAAAAAGTCTGTTTTTTGTACTGGAAATGAAAATAAAGTAGCAGTGCCATGCAGGCTCTTGCCTATGTGCTTACACACCTCACTATGAAAGGATACTTCCATGAACACAGCATTTCTCCTAAAGTGTGTAATTTGCTAAATCTCACTGGGACTATTTACATAACAAATCCTTTATGGGAGTGAAGTAGCCTGATTGGTCCACATAGAGCACTCTTCATTGTTGCATAGAAAGTGAAATCCAATCAGGAGAGCACAGGGAAAAAACCCTCAGATACCACAGTAGTAGTGAAAAAAGAGGATACACTCGAATAGAAACAAACAACAATTTCCCATCCTTCCCATGCACACAGAGTTTGTCATGCCAGTATTTACTAGGTTAAGCAGAATAGAACAATGTTTAGACTGAAGCAACCCTGTATTTTCCTTATTGAAAAAAATACTGCAATAAAGCTCAGAACAAAAAATGTTGGAGCAGTCACAGAAAATGGCACACCACTGCTGGGCATTATTATTCCTGCTCTCCTGAGGTCTTAATCTAGAGAGTGCTTTTTTTTTGTTTTTCTTTTTAACAACTGGAGATATATAAATGCAGTGGGAGGAGGGACTGAAGTTATAGGGGACAGCATTCTAAGCATCTTAAAATATTTGCAAAACACAAAACCACAGTGACTAAATATACTCCAACAGAGTACAATCTCTCTTTTTTTTTTCCTTTCTGGTAAATCTCAGAGCGTTTCAAATGTTAACTGACACAAGGATTGTCACAAGCCGAGTTTTTTTCTCCTCTCTATGAAATTTATTTCTGCAAGCTACTGCCAGTAGGAAGATGCTTTTATGAGAAGCAAATTGCTTGAATATGCTACTGGGGGATTTACTTTCTCTGCACCCCTAGTTTTATTTAAATGTCATAAAGAGCTGGCAAAACCCAATTACTACCAGCTCAGCAGAGTCCTCCTTCAGCTCACTTCTATGATCTACTGCATTTTGTTCAGAGGGGCTTTAGTGCAGGGTCCATTTCTCCGGCGGGGAGCCAGTGGTACTCCAGCTGTAGGTGGCAGCAGCCCACAGCTCTTCTCTGTGACAACCTGGTGGAAGCCTAAAACCAGCCCAGGGACTCAGAAGAGTGTTTTTCTCAAGAGGCAGCAGAACAAAATATGGATAATAAGGATTTTTCACAGCCAAGGATTGCAGGATTTTCCTGGCAAAGAAAAACAGTTTCTGAAGCACCCGTTTACTTAAGATTTTGTTTGTTGGGGTTTTTTGTTTTGTTTTGACTTTTCTTTTTTTTTTGTGAAAAGGGTTATTTTGCATACACAAGCTCTTGGACATTGTATAATTGTATATTCAAATTTCTCCAGAGCATAAAGATGAGATTTGACACAAAACCAACATTTCTCATTTTGTATTCAATTTTATTTTCGTAAATTTGAACAATCTGTGGTGGGCAGCCTTGGCGTGCTCTGGTTTTTTGGGTTGGTGGTAAGGTTGCAGTGTTCCCATCTAAGGAAAGCTAATTGCACATGCACCTGGCTTCGTAGTGTAACTTGATAGAAGACATGCAATCAGTGTCAGGATATGAGAAATACATGTATATTGCCCAAGTTACTAAAAACGCATATTATCAAGGCTAGCTTACAGAAAATGCTTGTCAATTTAAACATCCAGGAATTGGGAACTGCCCAATTCATACTAAAACAAGCCCACCTGAAAATATGGGCAAAAACATACTGATAAACAAAATCAATATATACGCATGTATACAAATTTACCTATGAATGCACCTTATAAATATATTTCCCCCTATATACATATTATAAAGATATAATAATGCCCAACTGGTTTTGCTACCACTCAAATATTTACCCATAAAAATTGATCAAAGCTGAGGTTTTAACTACCTTAGTAGGCAGACAAAAAAAAGATATGTTCATTTGAATTACCACTTTTTACATATTCTGCATCTAGCAAGATTAGTTCCTAACCACAAATACCATCTTGTTCATATTAAATCACAGCATTTTACCATCAAAGTACAGAACAACCATCCTCTCATTTTAAAACTAAGTATTATAACTCCACATGTGCTCTTAAATCATCAGGACAGCTTTAAAAACCTGCTTGAAAACAAGCAAGCAACTGCCTGTAAATAAAAAAGTGTCCAGCTATTGAATCCTGCTCCATCTCAGTATTGACTCTTGCCTTGCAGTAGCTTCTGTGTAAAACATGCTCTCCTACAGATGGAATTCACTCGTCCTTGCTATTAAGTGAAACACAGCAGGACCCAGAGAGCATTTGCTGAAGCTGAAAACCAACTTTAGAATTCAGCCGAGAATTTTGAGCTGGCATAACTATCATGTTATAAATCTGGATGCTGAGTCTCAACACTTGTAAAGCTAATAAAATAAACTCCTGATTGCTTTTTCTTTTTCATTGCATTTTAAGCATACATACTAAAGTTACATTTCAATGTTAAAAATGTTTGTCCACTCAAAGAATTTTAATGCCTAACAATTGAAGAGGTATCTGTAAAACAGTTTGTCTACCTCATTGTTCTTTAAAGCAGGGAAATGGTAAGGATACTCAAAGATTGCAGCAGTATTTAAAATATGAGTGGCTACATTTAACTTACTGTGAACCCAAATGCATGTTTATATATTGCATTCTTGCTCTATTATCCCTGAAACAGTGACAAAGCAAGGAGCTGTTTACTGTGTCCTGTGTCCCACTTCAGCTGTGCTTCCACAGTTTAAGTGAATCTTAAGTAGGCAAATTTCACCCTGGGGAAGATGGGAGTATAAGAATTGTACTTAACTGAATCAGAAACCTAGAGATAGCATCAGGAAATGGAAACGGTTTGTAACTCCTTTTCTGTGTATTCTCCAAGCTGGGGAGTGGGAGGTGGCATTTAGACCTTCTGCCTAGTTTACAGGATTGGTATTAGTCACCAGGGAGGGTTTATTCATTTTTTTTTAAATACGATTTTTTGGATAAAAGGAGAAGAGGGTTGTATCAGGCATGACCTGAAGGAAAAAAAAAGAATTCGTGAAATTATCAGCTCTAAATGTATCATAAAATTTAGAGTAAAACCACCTTATGGACTGTGTGCCTGAAGGAGCAGAACGGGAGATTCCAACGATTTGGCAAATTTTCACTTTAATTTCTGCATGAAATCTACTTGTGGAAAAGCTAAAAAATGTTTAAAAAAGGTAATCACCTATACAATACACAATTTATTTGTTAATGGTTCTTAACTGCAAATGATTTTCTGTCCAATTTACCCTAGATTTTTCTTAACAGTTTGTTCTCTCCACTACATTAGTATCTTTTTCCAGGTAGTGACTCTGATCCATGTAACCATATCATGAATACTAATGAATGCAAAGAAAAAAATCTGGCTTGCATAAAATGATAACATGATGAAAATGAGCTTAGCATGAATTTTGAGATTTAAATCAATCTCTGAATATTTTGGTAAGGTGTGATGTCCATAATTACTCCCTGAAGGTATCCAGGAAAGAGCTTAAATCTGGGTTAATGAACTACCATGCTTAGTTTTCAACCTAGAAATATACTGCACTATTTCTGAAAATGGTTTACAGAATGGAAAAATGGATAAATTATTGGGCAAATCTGAGAACTGAAATACAATCCTGCTATACTAACATATTATGTTCTACTGCAAAAAAGAATAAATCTTGGATATTATTCAGGCTACAGATAGTAGTCTTCATGTTTTATTTTAAGACTTGTGTTCAAAATGCTAACCATTTGTAACTCAAACCCCCTTGCCGTGAAGAATTTGTTTAGATTGAACATCTCTGTTATTCATGATATACCGTTTTCTAACATATTTCTGTATATTTTCCTTTGTCTTTTCCAGACCCCATGATATGAATAATCCAGAAGAAAAAAAATTAAATTAAAGCCGTGAATAGGAGCCAGCAGTATGCCCAGGTGGCCAAAAAGGCCAGTGGCATCCTGGCCTGGATCCGCATAGTGTGGCCAGCAGGACCAGGACAGGGATTCTTTCCCTGTACTCGGCATTGGTGAAGCCACACCTCAAATCCTGTGTCCAGTTCTGGGCCCCTCCCTCAACACAAGAAGGACATTGAAGTGCTGGAGCGTGTCCAGAGGAGGACAATGGAGCTGGTGAAGAGTTGGTCTAGAGAGTAAATCATAGGAAGAGCACCTGGGGGAGCTGGGGTTGCTTAGCCTGGAGAAATGGAGTCTCAGGGAGACCTTATTGTTCCCTATAACTCCCCGAAAGGAGATTGTAGTCAGGTGGGGGTCGACCTCATCTTGCAGGGAACAAGGGACAGGACAAGAGGAGATGGCCTAAAACTATGTCAGGGGAGATTCAAGTTGGACATCAGGAAGAATTTCTTCACTGAAAGGGTGGTTAAGCGGTGGAACAGATTGCCAAGGGAAGTGGTAGAGTTACCACACTTGGAAGTTTTCAGGCAATAACTGGATATGACACTTCTATGATCTAGTTAACAAGATGGAGATTGGTCAAAGGTTGGACTAGATTATCTTGGAGGTCTTTTCCAACCTTAATGATTCTACGATTCTAACTGCTAAGACTGTCATTGAGAAATTTAGAAAAAAATATTTTATTTACAGGACAGCACTCACGCATCTTGAACAAATGCTGTTCATTTATATTTCATTAACAGAATTAATTCCCAGTGTACTTCAGTTCACGTGTCTTTTTGGGATTTTACCTATTTTCTGTGTCCTCATCTTTTCAACTGGGGTAAGATATGAAATAAAAAAAATTGCCCTTATCACCCTCACCAATAATATCCTGTAAAACTCAATAGTATAATGAAGACAGGATGATTACGAAGAAAGGAATACATACTGCACAGCTATAGTCAGCATATAATTAAATTGTTTGAGTGCATATATATACACTTGTTTGTGTATATTTGTGTTTTCATGAATTCCTCATTACTACAGCAAAGACCATGATATGGTGACTAAATTATGAAACTTCACATCCTATTAGTAGCTTCAAAGGTTGTTTGGAAACAGAAAAGTGATGTCATGACCAGAGCTTCTGAAACTGAAGGCTTATACATCCCTCTGCAGTCCTGAGAAAATTTGCTGGGGAATGTAGAAAGAGAACTCTAATGTAAATAACAGTGATCTAAGTGATCAGTGACAACTGCGATCTAAGTCAATGACTAGTGCTGAACCAGAACAGGGGTGACTCATCCACACTTAGTTGACACAAGGGTTCCTGAAGTTCCTTCCAGCAAAGCAAGCCTTGCTGCTGAGCTCCTCCTCAGTTCTCAGCAGCTGGTTGTACTTGGCCAGGTGCTCGGATCGGCACAGGGCACCAGTTTTGATCTGACCAGTGGAGAGACCCACTACCAGGTCAGCAATGAAGGTGTCTTCTGTCTCTCCAGAGTGATGATTCACCATCACACCCCAGCCACTGGACTGGGCCAGCTTGCCAGAGGGGTTCTTCTAACTGTCAGTTTCAATAACTATTTAAAACAAAATTTCTGATTCTGAGTAACTGGTTTCCATCTGGGATTTTCACCTTGGGGGATTCCTGAGGTGCTCACTCCCACTAGAATTTTTCAGAACTTGATCTCATTTCTATTACAACCTATTCAACCTATTCATAAGTGTGGAAACCTGCTAGCACATGTGTTCTTTTATGTACACAGCAAAGTAAAGTATCCATTGAAGTACTCTACTTGTTAACATATATTGAAGTGTTCCAGGTACAAACATGAGTAGGATGTCCAAAAACTCATATGACTATGACATCATATATATGATATATATCCCTCATATTATCATCATGATAATGACATCAGCTTCCAAGGTGGAGTGGTGTAGTGATTCATATTGTTCCACAACTAGTCTACAACAATGCTAGGCGTCTCCACTAATTATGGAGGAAACCAACAAACCAGGCCTTGTGCTGTCCTCTTCTACTGTGAAGTAACCTGAGGGAGGTCCTGGTAAAGGTCAAAAGGATTTTTGTAGTTCTAGGGTCCTTTTACCTTCATAATTCCAAAGATATAGATTTCAGAAAACCACTCTTCAAAAGCGGCTGTTTCATACATATTTTTTATCCAAGACAGTCTTTTCTGAAGAGGGATGTACTAATTTTCTAGCAGGACACCAGTTAATTCTTAAATCTCTGGATGCTTTGAGAATAAAATAACATATTGATCTTCTATGCTCCCTTTCACTTCAGAGTAATACACAACTTCAATGAGTCTTCCCTAGTGAAAAAAAAAAAAAAGCCCCTTCTTCACAACATGGAAAACTAATATATAATCTGATATAACTGGAGCCAGTTGTGAGGAAAACTGTATAAGCACCTTGGGTATTGGCCCATTCCAATGGGCAGTGAGAAAAAAGTGAGGTACTAGTGAGGTTACCTTTGCCTTTGAATAGTCAGCTGGACAATTATGGATCTTTTAGCTACAGGCAGAATATCTCCTCTATTTCTGTCTTTCTGCTTCCTAAAAAGCTGTCTTTTAGCTAAGTTTGGCTACTTAAAAGACACCTAATCTAAATTCATTATATGCATACATATGGAACATGAAATTCTCATAACTACATGGGTACCACTATTTGTATTTATCTGTTCAGATGATCACAAAGTTGGCTGGTTTTAATAAATCAAAAAAAACCCCTGGTTTCCCATTAAAAAAAAAGTCCCATTTTTTATATTTCTAAAAGACAAACTTAATTAAGTGTTTTCTGGGAAAGAAATAAAGTAACCAATCCAAATCTGGTGACATGATAACCATCTATATCAAGATGATACTTCATATCTAGACTTCTCAAATTCTGTTTGAATATTAAGCATGTTCCTCAAAGCTAACAAGATACCAAAAATGAAGAAAGTTTCTCTAAAACATAATCAAAACGTATTCTGTTATGTAACCTCTGATAAGCTTCATTGTTTTCTTTCACTGATAAGCTCCCGAAACAAGGTTTCAGATCAATGAAGTTCTTCTAACCCATTCAACCACCATCAGCCACACTAGTGGTTCTCTGTTATGCAATTTTCATGACTTGAAGAGTAGAAATCCATAACTAGTAAGTAGGTGTGTATGTTAGGTCAGCAGCAAAGGAAGAAATGTTCTGACATGTATTACAGATACTGCAGATTATCTGGTGGCTTGACCACTTCCCTGGGCAGTGTGTTCCAATATATAAACTTTTTGGTCAATTTTTTCCCCTTAATATCCAATCTAAATCTCCCCTGCTGTAACCTGAGGCCATTTCCTCTAGTTCTGTCACTTGTTACTTAGGAAAAGAGGGAAACACCTTGTTAGGACCTACTTTCAGGTTGCTGTAGAGAGCATTAAGGTCCCCACCGAGACTAATTTTCTCCAGGCTGGACAACTCCACCTCCATTGCCCTTCTCTGGACATGCTCCAGCACCTCAAAGTCTTTCTTATAATGAAGGACTCCAAACTGAACAGAGGATTTGAGCAGTGGCCTCACCAGTGCCGAATACAGGGGGAAAATCACTGCCCTGGTCCTGCTGGCCACACTATTGCTGATCCAGGCCAGGATGCCATTTGGCTTCTTGGCCACCTGGGCACACACACTGGATCATGTTCAGCTGCTGTTGACCAGCAGCCCCAGGGCTTTTCTGCTGGGCAGCTTTCCAGCCACTCTGCCCCCAGCCTGGAGCTCTGCACTTGGGTTGTTGTGACCCAGGTGCTGGACCTGACACTTGGTGTTGTTGAACCTCACAAAATTGGCCTTGGCCCATGAATCCAGTCTATCCAGGTGCCTCTACACAGCCTTCCTGACTTCAGCAGATCAAAACTCCCACCCAACTTGGTGCTGCCTGTTGAGGCAGGGTGCACTGCTGAGGGTGCACATGATCCGCTCATCCAGATCATCAATACAAATACCAAACAGGATTGGGCCCAACACTGAGTCTTGGGGAACCTTACTAGTGACTGGCTGACAACTGGGTGTAACTCCATTCACCACCACTCTCTAAGCTTGGGTCCTCAGAAAAACATATACTGAAAGTATTATCTATGTGGAATTTTGGAAAAACATTGGTACAATGCATATGACACATCAGTCATTTTTCATACATATACTACATGATGCAACTTATAGCAAACAGTCTCAGCTATACTATTTGTCAGGATTCATAGTGAAGTGAAATTCTTGCTAAGAACCTGCACACTACTTCTCCAACTGGAGAAATTTATATGAATAGAGTTTTGAGTATTTCTATTTGTGCTTAAACATCTCACTTGCCTTGGAAAAAGATAGTATTCAATTAATTTTGCTGCTATGTTGTATTTTAAAGCTTCAAACTAGATACCCCTTCTGGAATTAAAGCTATCAGAAATGCTGATTTGGTTGAGCTGTAATTCTCAGAAATAATGCTACATAGTATTTCTAGGCATTCAGTCAAAACATTCTGAGATGACTGGTATAATAATGGCATTTACTGGTATTTCAATACCCACACTAAAAATTAGCAGTGGTAGTTTCTCTGATTTAAGTAAAATTGAATAGACATGATACATGACGTGTAAAAATTTTTGTGCATAGCTTGCATATTATCGAAAGAGTCAGGAATTTGAAGCCCTACTTATTTTGGATTCTTGATTTTCTTACATGCACTGTTTTAGTGTGCCACTTTTCACACTAATTGGATACTAAATCTGTGGATTTGAGAACATAAAAAATTGATTTTCTCACAAACATTTTTAATAGAACTACCACAATACTGCCTAAATTAGAAGCAGAATGGTTTATGGTTTGAATATCACTTTTTCTAACTTGTTTGTTTTGATTATTTTTCAATTGCCAGAATTTGTTATTATAACAATATTTCTAAGATAAAATTATGTTCTGAAGCAAGCACATTCTGAAGAGTGCACCTAATTTTAATGACTAGTAAAGAAGTTGTATATTTTAAAAATGCTTATTTAAAAAGAATAACAGTTCAATACTATATACATATCTGTATATCAAATAAAATTTATGAGTTTATATTTTGCTATGTCCCCTTACATTATCATCCTAAAATTTCCTGAGGCGTTACAGATGTTTTGTTTAAAATCTAAAACATCATTGCTTAATGCTGTCGGCTTAATGGAACATGCCTTTGATTTCTTTGTCAAATCTCTCCTCCCTACTACTATAATCTGAGGAATATAATGCCCAAGAAATTAAGTATGATAAAATGGGAATATGCTTCTGATGCCAAGAGTGAGACACACCTTGTTCAATGAATTCAGTCTTGAAACAAATATCCAAACAAAACTGTAGGTTAGAAAAATTTACTGTCTAATCTTCAAGGGCTAGAAGGAATTAAATTTTAATTTTCTGTTTTGATTTAAGGAAAACTAATGTAGGATAAATGCAGATTTTATTAAAAAAAAAAATGTGCAGAGTTTTTTATATGGGACTTAAGCCAAATGCAATTCCCTCCACCAGAAAGATCAGCCTGGGTAAATGAATTCTCTATCTGCTAATACTTAGTGTTAGGAAAATTGGAAAATAAATTTTCTTTTTTTTGCTTATTTGACTTTCTTGTAAAAATATGATGCAACAAAGAGATATCCAACAGAATTTTTGGTCATTATGGAATTATCTTTCATCCTCCTCAAGTATGATTTCTTTTTCTTAATAAGAATGGCATCACTTTTTCCAAAGATCATAAGGAACCTAAAAGGATGAACAACCTCTCTTCCAGAAAAAGAAAATAGCTTGAAAGTAAGTTTAAATTCATTCTTTTCTTCACCAAAATTAAATTTGAAGTAAGCAATAGAAAAAGCAATAGATTTCCAAATGTGAATCTCTTTCATAAGTACCAAACTCCCACTATAATATCTAATCTCATTAAAAGAACAGGACGCCAAAAAATCAAGTCCCCAAACTAGTCTTCCTAAATAATGGCGTGTGTAACCATGAATAAGAATCATCATCATCATCACAACATTAGTCTCTGGAGCTGTAAAATGTGAGGATCTTTGGTACTGAGAGATCTGCCTAAAAAGCACCCCTTTAAAAGTAAGCAGGTTATATTCTTCATACAAATCAGCACTGCATAAGTGCATTTATTATAAATTCTGAAAAGGTGTGAGAATACACAACTCCCATCTGGAAATCTTCTTCATTTGAAAATCAACTAAGATTAAACTTAATCCCCTTGGTTTATCTTTCTGCAAAACTTGAATACAGTGGAAATTAAAATGTTAGTTCTGAACTTAATATGGATGTTAGTGATGCTAACTAGGATTTAGTTTTGTAAAAAACCCAACAAATTGATGTTCTAGATAATGTGTTGGCCTGAGTCTCAGTCTACAAGACATGTCTATAAAAGGTTTCTTGATATATGATCAATTCTGTTATTTCTGACTAGCTGGTACCTTTCTTACCCAGAAACACCTACATCTAAAGCAGTGATAGAAAATCCATGAGCAATTCTAAAAATTTGGTCTGAAATACTCTTGCTAGTTTTGGGAGATGCTTCAGTGTTCCTTAGTTTGAAAATGGACACTTGCTCATTCTAGAGTAACAATTCTATCTTTAGGTCAAGAAACACACAAACCAGACTTTGCAAGTTGGAAGCAGACTGCAGCTCTGTGCTAGAAACGTGAGAAAAGAATTAATAAAGGCATACAAGCCTATCCTTACATTAATACCTTCAGCTGAAAACTGCCATAACTTGCAGTTTTGGCTTATGGGCACAAGCAAGCATAAATGCATTTTTGGCACATGGTTGGGAAAGGATCACCAGGACTAGCCTTTGAAATGAAAAATGAGATGTAACAAATGTTGAAAAGAACATTTTAGTGTCTCCAAGGTGTACAGTTTAAGCTCTTTCTTCTCTCTCCCAAAAATTCACATTCATAATTACTCTTTCTGCTGTTTATTTTAATATTCAGGATATACACTAAAAGGACACTGCAACATTTGTTAAGTCACTTCACCTGGTCTCCTCAGCATCTACATCATAAGATAGTCTATCACATAACCAAGTACAACCATTAAATTACCTTGTACTTACAAGCTAACCTAACCTTCAACTAATTCTCTATTTTTTTCCTTCCTAAAAGATGTTCAAAATGTTACCAGATGAACTTTAGGAAAGAGTTTGAATGGAATTTTTCATTTAGTGATCTGTTCTTAAAGGCTTAAGAGGAATTGCACTATTTCCCAGGATGCAGAAAACAGACAGTTTCTGAAGTATGTTTTAAAATATGTATTTTTCAATTTATAGCCAAAAAGGTACTATTGAAATGAGACCTACACGTCTAGGAAGGTATCTCTTACGTTGTTAGGAGATGAAAATTGAAAATTTACATTCCTTGTATGTTTTTGTTGATTACAGGTACATGGCAGTTGAAATCTGAAGATAAGTGTCTCTCTATTGAAATTTATTGCTAATTGAGTTTGATTTTTCAGTCTTGGTTAATTGATTAACATTAATGGACCCATCTGCTGCATCAATACATGGGGAATAACAACAGTAAGAATAATCACTGTGAGAATAGTTTGAGACACTGCAAACATGATTGTTTGTGGAAGCAATTAACTTTGAGATTGTGCTCTACACTATAAAAGCTAAGCTTGTGCATGTTTACATTTTTTGAGTCTTTATACATTTATACATTTGTTTGAAACAAATGTATTAATCAACTGCTACTAGTGTAGTGGCTGACATAATTGTCAAATCATTGGTGAGGTAATTCTGTGAGTTTATTTCCCACACACAGATGTGTCTTCTTAATTAACACTAAGCTTGGTTTGCAACATCTGGCTCATATGATCAGGGGGCCACACAGAATATCAAGAGCTTCCTAGGTTAATCTTTCCATGTCCATTTCAAACACATCCAAATCCAATGAGCTTTGAATTCCATAGAACTATGTGGAAGCAAACCCTTAAATTTACTGAATACTTGTCATTTTTTCCCCTCTGAAAATAACCAGTCTCTGGAATTCTACATTAGTATAAATTCAAAGTGCAGTAAAAGAGCTAGGGAACTTGAAAAGTGCTTTTTAAAGGATTAGAGTATTTACATAGGAGACTACTTTGTTTTTTAATCTAATACATAATGACTACGTAAAGAATTAAAAATTTAGATTTCTACTGAACCATTCATCTGATGCAACATATGTTTAAATACTCTTGAAACCAAATGGGTTTTGTACTCTGATGATGATAAAAAACAAGTAACTTTCTTTTAAGAACAACTGAAAAAAAATGTTTCTTAGGAAACACACCTGTCTATACTCAGCAATATGTGTTGGTAAACTCGTCTTCCTTAAAAAACATGGCAGAGATATTTGCTATGTAATACTTCATGGTCTTTCAGAAAAAAACCCACTAATTAATTGCCAAGCACCTGAAGAATAAAATGCAATGAATTTTTTTTTTCTTTTTGCCACTAAGCATTGTAATTGAAACAACTGGCAAAAATCTTGCTATGACGTCAGATCATTCCCTCAGCACTCATGTGTGAATTCCATCAGGTCCCATGTATAACGTCCTGTTGATTTAAAAGTTCCCTAATCTGATTCTCATCTACCAAGTGCAAATCTTCCTTTATTCGGACTTTCTCCAACAGGATAGGAATAGGATTCTTGGGGGCCAGTTATCAATAAAGACTGAGGCAAAGAAGGTACTTCAGTCTTTCCTGAAAACTTTTCACCAGAACTTTTTCCTCATTCAGCAGCTACATTTTCCCAGGTCTTCCTTTTGCTGCTTATATCCTTGCAGAAGCTTCTGGTTTCGCCCTGCATGTCCCTGCCAGACTAATCTCCAGATGGGCTTTGGCTTGTTCCATATCTGTGTAGCTGGATATTTTCTCTGTATTCTGCCCAGATCACCTGGCCATGCTTGTATCTCTTGTATACTTCCTTTTAATGTTTGAGTTTTGTCAGAAGCATCTTATTAATCTATTCAGGCTTCCTGACACTTGGTTTCCTGCTCATTAGAATGAATCATTCTTGGGTTTGGAGGAGGTGATCCCTGAAAATCAGTTGGCTGTTGTAGAAAATCATGAAAATCATGCTACTGCACAGCTGCTTATCCCTGGTTTGCACATGCACAGTCTTCCATGACGCCTCTGGAGAGAAGAGAAGTGACCTATTTCAAAACAAAAGCATTTCTGAAAAAGGCCCAGGCCAGCAGTTGGAAAGCACAAAGGCAGGAAATGAATCCAATCATCATGAATTATTCAGGACACAAATTCAAATGAAACAGTATTCCATAATGGCAGTTGACAGGCCAAGCAGTAGAATGACAGAGATATATTAAAGACCAATAGAGGAAAAACAGACTCATTACTCCGAAGTACACCCGCAGTTTCACCAGACTGGTAGGCAAATTGTGTGTTTTCATAAAACTGCCTTGCTTTCATTTGTGCTCTAGTCAAATAAGACTTAGAGATCAAAGACCTGTTTGGTGTTTTTTGTGTGTTCACATCAATCAAGAGAGGCAGGGAAGCCCCTCAAAAATTTGTTCAAGATCTCCTCAATCTAAGAAACACACAGTGGTCCAGAACATCAAAAGAACTTTAGACTGTTCTGTTCAGCATTTGCCTTGAAGTGAAGTACATTTTTTAAAAAACTTGGCAGCTACCTCACAAATTCTATCAATTCTAAACAGAAATGTGTTTCTAAATGCTGAGCTCCTTAGGTAATGATCTAGCTGCTACGGCTTAAGAAGTTACTGTGCTCCTACTGAACCATCATTCAACCATCATCATCCTCTGCTCTTTTAACCCATATCTCTTTCAGACTCCATTTCCTCTTTCAGCAGGATGCACCTTAACTTTCAAAGGTTCTTTGACAATACTTTTTCACACATGCTGAAGGTGAACAGGAAAGTCACTTGTTAATGTATTCATAGCATGATGATGAACATTTTGTACCCAGGAACACACCATGAAGATGTGTGAGAGTACAAGACTGAGTAAAACGTGGAGTTGTTAGGCAAAAGAATGACATCTTATGTGCCTTCTGTGCAACCTGTCTATACAAAGGTTCATATTTAGTCTTCTAGCAGAACTGATCTAGTTGGTTGCAGAGGAATTCTGGCATCAACACAAAATATATCCTGTGTGGACAGTGTAATATATTTTATATCACTTTTCATGCAAGCAAATAAAGTATAAAATCTGTCTGGTGCTTCTGGGTGCCGATCTGGCTAGCTCGGTGTCCCAGCACCGAGCATTCTCTGCCTGCCCCAGGCGGAGGCTGGACGGGACCGATCCGGCGTGGGAGGATGGGCAAATCCCCCGATGGGTTCACCTCAAGCCCCGGTAGCTGTAATGCGTGAAGGAGGAAAGGAAAAGGCGGAGCGGGTCTCCGTGTGTGGTGGCTGATTAGCCAGTGGTACAAGAGACAGAGAGAGCTCTTGTAAGAGGGTCTTTGCTGCCAAAGAGTTATTGGTTAAGGTGAGGGAAAGGAGCCTCTCCCAGGATGCCTGTTCGATTATGGTAATGTACCCCAGTTCTGATTTCCCTGGTTGGCTCCTGGTGTTAACCACACCCCTGTATTTAAGGTAGATCTGTCATGTGTTCGGGGTCAATGCCTCTGGAACCCTTCAC